>CM047809.1:126212554-126779344 GCA_026214975.1 Gentiana macrophylla | reverse complement strand
TTTTTTATTAATTTTACTCGCTCACGGCAGCTCAAATTAGATTTTTTTTTTTTTTTTTTTAATTTTAAATTTTTTTTAAGAAGGGCTTGAGCTTAAATTGTTCCATTTTGGAGTGACTCAATTATCACCTTTTAATGTGTGAATATATGTAGCAAATGATGACTATTTTCAAAATATAAGCCACTGACTGTCATTTATACGATCTTTGTATCTTTATAAGAGAACATTCGCCATAAATTTTTACATTTTACTTTTTTTTTTTTGTCTAATAAGAAAGGAAAGGGTATGCCACATGGCACTCTCTCCTTTTTTTCTCTCCGGCTCCTCACCAGATAAACCACCAAAAATCATCTCTTATACTCTCATTTGTTGCTTTTTGTGTTTCGGCCCTTTTGCTATTTTGGACCGCCTCGTTTTGTAAGGCTCGATATTGTAGAATTACTTTTTTTTTTAAAAAAATGAAAATTGACCGTAATGAAATCGGATGGAATGAAATGAAAATCGATAAAACACGTGGTGGTGTAAGAGGAAAGTGATGTTAGGTGGTGGTGGGTGGGGTGGGTTGGGTTGGGTTGAAGGGTGGTGGGAAGGGGTAGGTATAGTAAGATGGGTGGGTGGGCGGTAGGGTAGGAGAGATGTAGGGTAGAGTAGGATGAGGTGGTGGGTAAGCGTAAGTTAAGTGCGGTTGAGCAATCGACATGATATATTTGCTCACATTCCGGCGTAAGATTTGGATCTATATTACATATAGAGCACATACGCCAACAAAAACGTTAAGATATGGTATTATATGTTCATTTCTTATATCTATTAAAACTTTATTAGTTATTTGACTATTAAAGTTTCTTCTCGAGTAAACCTTGGTGGATAAGTGAGTGTTAAAAATGTTGGATAGGTGCGGTTGGGTGATTGATAATGTGTGTAGTAGATAAGAGATAAGTGTCTTTACAGTAAGGCAGTAGTTGTGTGGTAGGTTGTGGTATCCAAAAAGAGATCGACGTAAAATGTTCACGGTAGGGTAGGGAGTTGTAGGGTAGAGTAGGACGGGGTGGTGGTAGTGTAAGGTAGTGGTGAGACGAGATAAAATATGGTGTAATAGGCTTAGCTAGGATAGTGAATTAATATGTAGGTTGGGGAGGCAGGTTAAGGTTTGCAGGTATGTAGAGGTAGGGTGCGGTAGGGTGTGCTAATGTAGGTGAGGAGGTATAAGATGTAATGCGGTGATGTATGGTAGGGTAGGATGGTATGGTTGGATGATGTGGCGTAAGTTAAGTAAAGTTTGGTAGGTTGAATAAACTACGTGATATAGTGTAGTGTGGTAAGGTAATATGTGGTAAGATAATGTGGTGTAGGGCAATGGAGAGGTAGGATTGATAGGTGAGTGTTAAAAAAACGCTGGAATAGGTGCGGTTGGGTGATTGATAATGTGTGTAGTAGATAAGAAATAGTGTGTTGACTAGGTAGTAGAGTTGTGCAGAGGTTATGGTATCCTAACTATATTTGTTGACTAGGTAGAGTTGTGTGGTAGGTTAAGTATAGTTTGGAACTTTTGTTTTTTTTTGTATCGTGCTGTCTATATAAGTAAATCAAAACATTTGTCTAATTGTCGCCATGTTAAATAATTGACATCATAATTTGTTGTATAATATCAATGCCGCCTAAATTTCGCCATTTATATTGTGTTGTATTTAAAATGCCATGAGTGATATTTTTGTTAAAATGTATTTTGTATTTAAGAGTTTTTAACATTAAGGTAACATCTAAGATGTGCACTTCGCCACAAGGCAGACGGAGTACTGCTTTTACTTAGTATATATATATATATATACAAATATATAGACACACATAAGAGCAAAATCAAATACGTGAATTTTTTTACTACTTTACCCTTACTAAATTTTTTTGAAACTACCTCACTAAATTATTCGCATGTTGTTTATTGTAATGAAGTGTGTTTATTTGTATCATGTTATTACTATCTAGCTATAATGAATGTATGTATGTAAAAAAATCAGAATATGTATGGAAATAAAGATATTAAACTGTTTTTTTCCTTTCCTTTTTTCGTTCAAAGAAAAGTTCCATTTTATTCAATAAGTGGAAAGAAAAAAAAGTTTTACATCATATTCCACACCAAAAGAATTAACAAAACCAATCATCTACATGTTAGGTTTTATGTTTGAAAGATAATTGTAATTGTTTTATTTAAATAAATGATAGAATTTATTTCATCTTACTTATACGCATTTAATGTCTATATTAATACACCGCAGTAAAACCCTAAGTATTTGATTATGTAATCACATAACTCAAAGTGTATTACTATACACACAAGGATTGAGTTTGTGAAATATACTTAAAATTAACTTAGTCCGTAGAATTTATTAACTGAGTAAGGGTCTCTAGATTAATTTGCTAATAATGCACTCGTATATTTTAGGTGTGACATGCTTATCCGGACTGCCGGGTAATAGGGTACCTAATGGGCATTTATATATGATGATAATCATATAGTATCGACCGATTTGATTTGAGTTCTCGATATAATTCCGTAATCGAGAAGTCTAATCGAATCATAAGATGATCATAAATGGATTAATCTCAATCATGATGTGATCACGCATTTAACCGCTGTAGACTAGTGGTAGGTTTGATGCGCTAGTAAGCGATCACTTAGTATGTGGTCCAACACTTCTTGTTGGCTCTATTCTAAGATGAGTGAGTAGTCCTGTGCTATCACGTATATGGAATATATTCCTTCCTCTGAAGTAGATGCATGACGCTTCCTTTATTTGTTGACCCTAGAAATTGATCGATAGGCCTAGTTCATATTATATTAGTTATGAACTAATTGATCACTAAGAGGTTAATGGTAAATAAGGATAATATGTTTCGAGAAGGGTTTACGAAAATATCCCGAATGGAAGTGAATAAAATCATGGAAGATTTATCCGTATGTAATGATTATATCGAAACGCCTTATAACTCATAGTTGAGTGTAAGTTTATATCTATACTCAGCAGAGTTCGGCTGGGTTTATGGTGGTGTAATCCCGAATTAATAGATTGAATATAATTGTTCGGTTTGACGGATAATTTTATTTAATTTATTGTAGCTAGCATCGAATATGAAATCCATGGTCCTCGATTTAGCTCCTAACATAGCATATGTTTTCTCGTCGCTTCACTCAATTATAATTAAATAGTTGGATTGACTATTTAATTGATATGTGAATTAATTGTTTAGTTGGACTAGATAATTAAATACATGGAAAAGAAATTTTTCGTGACTCGCCCAAATAAATGAAAGGTGCGCATGACATAATTGATTAGTGTAGGTGGCGCATTTTGTGTATTATTATCTGTTAGAGATTAGTTTTCTTAATAAATAATAAGACATGTGATTAAATTATTATGTGTTAAATAATTTAAGAAAAAGAAATTTTTTTTGTATATCCTAATTAATTTAGGAATATTTTGGATTTATCTTTTTAAGGAAAAAGATTATTTGATTGATTTTGTATTAATTAAATAAATCCTTGGAGGACAAGAATTACTCTCCTATATAAAGAGAGTTCTCACAAGCCTTTGACAATCACATAACACGATATTGGGAGCAAAAATAGCTTAGAATTTTTGGCTATTTTGCTTAGTGGTATGAGTCTTAGAAAACTTCTAAGGTAGCATATCGAGGAGGTCCGGCGGCTTGAAACACCATCCACTTGGTGTTTCTTCGAGATACACGCCGGAAGACGGTGGCATCTCATGGATCGAGTAGCTTGGATTGAAGATTGTTCTTGACGCTTATACACCATAAATCGGTAAGCAATCTAAACCCCCTCATAGGTTTAGATCTATTTTTATGTATTTTGATTGACTAGATCTAGATCTTATACTTTTCGGTCGTGATCGGGTGGATCTACGATCCATCCGGCGATATTATATCTTACACTACATTCCAAGCTAGTTTTTGAAACAAAGATGTGGGTAGGGGATATCGGCGCAAATGTAATCTTTTTTCAACGGGTCCATAAATATTTAATGATGTGATCCATCCCGAGACATTTTATTTGTTTTGTTTATTTTAGTTTTCTTCGTGTTTTAATGAATAAACGGCCTTAGGCCCGTGTCAAAAGTTGCCCATACGTTAGTATATTGGGCCGATGTTTATTTTTAGTAAATAAAAGTCATTTGGGCTTATTAGGTTGAGTTAAGATTGTTACAAAATAAAGTGGCGAAAATTACATTGTAATTTATCTCACATCGGTTAGAGATTGTCACTTTTATTTTGTAGCCTATATAAATGCAACCACTTGTAATTTTATGAATCACTCAATGATGAATCTATTATAATGAAATTAAGAGTTTTCTTCTTCCTTGGTCTGTGATTGATCAAGAACATCGCTTGCGAGCGAGTGATCTCTTTGTCGTAGAGATTGCACCTCTTTTCAAGAGCTTATCAGCGTTCTTAGCAAAGTGTTGAGTCGTTCTTGGCCCTCTTCCTAGACTACTGCCCAGTTAGGTTAGGGGTTTTGGCTCGTATTGATCCTTTCGTCAATCTCCGATCGATCGCGCAGCTGGTAGCAGAGCTCGGCGACGGAGGTATCAAATATCCCTGTTTATTTTCCTTCTTTAATTTTCTTATTCAAAAAAAAAAAAAAAAATTAGTTCCTTGTTTTTTGTTCATTAATTTCGTCTACCCCCTCCCAAGAACATCCAAATTCTTCAAATCTTCATCCATTCTACCCGGAAAACATTGAATATCTTCAAATTTTCAAACCTTCATCCCAGGAACCCTAATTTGTTTTCCAGACCCGTTTTTATATCAGTTCGTTTTATACCCTAAACCCCTCAACAAATTCTGAAATTTTTACCACATATCCATCACATCTCTATCTACAATTGTTGTCTTTACACCCAATCCAAATTCGACGCATATCTGACCTAAAACCGCCGATCAATACAAACAATCTGTCCAGAAAACTGCAGCCACAATTGTCGATCGTTTTAGATTTCTGTGCTTTAGACAACTCTAAATTGCCTGACATTTTGTGAACTTATAGGAAATTCTCCAATCTACAACTTTTTGTCTTTTGATTTTTCTAAATTCGCTGTAGTTTTAACGGATTCGGTACCTTAAGTCACAGCTATCAATCTGGAAATTTTTGATAGATTGCATCAGTTTCTAAAAATGATTGTTTGAGTGACTACCGTATCTTTAAAAATCTGAAAATTTGACATCCTTTAGAAAACTCTCAGTTATACAACTTTTGTCTTTTGTGTTTTCCCAAATTTGTAGTCGTTATGCTTAAATACGTGGGTTTCACACCCGTGGTGTAAACATTTTCACACCTGTGAAATTCTGCTGTCAAAACAATTGTGAAACTAAGGCATCTGGAGGGTATGAATCATTGAAAGGAGAGATGTTTGTGGTAAAGAAAGCCTTGAGTAGTGTGGTGAACGTGGAGAATGATTTGCACCGAGAAAATAGTTTTCATACGAGGGTTTGGGTTAGTGGGAAGGTTTGTTTAATGAAAATTGATGCGAAGTCGTACAATGTCATAAGTGGCCGGTTTTGTCTCCGATTTAGCTATTCCTACAACACCTCATCCTCAACCATATACGTTGCAAGGACTTAGTGATGTTGGTCAAGTGCGAGTTACCAAACAGGCCTTAATATCTTTTAATCTTAGTAGGCTCGATGATGAAGTTTTTTGTGATGTAGTCCCTATGCATGCTTGTCATATCATACTGGGAGACCGTGGCAATATGATAGAGGGTTATGTATGATGGGTATTTGAATAGCTACACTTTGCGCCATAAGAAGATGAGACTTACACTGCGCTCCTTATACCCCCAAGATGCCCACCTGCCTCGGATTTTATCAATGCAAAATAACAAGTAATAAATTTATAAATCCGTATACCCCAAGTGTAGGGATCGTAGTATAGAGGTTGATACCGGGTCGTACCCACAGGGAATCAAGGTTGCTTAATCTAGTTTTTATTATCTAACCTAACCATGTCAGAATTACTACTACTAAAAAGATAAGAAAATAAAACAAGTTGAATAACTATAATGTAAAACAAAACTCGATACAAAAGTAAATCGATGTAAGATCGAGATCTAAAGCCAGAAGATATGGTTATTGCTAACAATTAACTAAACTAAATCTATTCTAACCCTAATTATGCAATAAAGATTGTAAATTTACTAAGCAATTCTAGTTCAAGTGATTAATCAACAATTTTAACGAACGAATAAGCAATTGATCCACCTATCCTACAACAATCAATTTCTATCTAGATTATCTCGTGATTTTTAACCATGTTGTGATTCACCTAATCAAGGTATGAACTCCTAATTTCTTAGACAAGTTCGCCTATCAATCTTTTATCTTTCGATCTAAAGATTAATGCTTTCTAACCAAAGGTGTGAAATTTATAAGTTTCTAACCTAGAGATTCAACCTAATAACTCTCGTTATTTAGATCAAAGGTCTAATCTTTATTATGGTGATCTAAGGTTTAACAAGATTCTCATCAATATAAACAATCAACATGCAAAGATCTTTCGATATAAATTGCGTGAAACATCGTAAACATAATAAAAGATACAACTTTAAGTTAAATACTCACAAGATAATCCGAACGAAACTAAATTGTTGATGCAAAGGCTTCATAACGCTTGTTCACAAGGCTTTAGCCTCTAGACATCACTTGATCAACTCAAAAGCTTGAGAAAAGTACATAAATTTGAAGGTGTTTATCTAAGAATTAAAAGCATAAAACTGGATAAAACTAAGGTAAAACGTGAATGAGCCGTCCCTGTGGTTTAGTGGTTCGAATATTGTGTATAATGTGTTGAAAATACGCTGGTATTTATAGAGTTGTAAGGCGGTTTCAATAAGTCGGCTTACGGACGGGCATTCACTCTGGTGGACGCTCGTTCGGTCTTCAGTATAAACTTCGAATCGGGCCGAGTCATGGTCAGACGCCCGTCCTTCGGTAAATTGGACGTTCGTTCAGTCATTTAAGCAAAACTCTGTATTGATTTTTCCAACCTGGACGCCCGTTCACAGGTTCAGACACCCGTCCGGATGGACGGAGCTTAGACGTGCGTTCAGCTTGATCAGAAATCGATTTTCCTTCCTTTATCTCTTTTCTTCTATCCAATTTCTTCTTTATCTCTTTTTCATCAAATAATTTCGACATTTATCTTCATTTAGTCATCTTTTGAGCCGTAATTATGCATCTACAAGTCATTAAAAACATTGCAAAATGTAATAATATTCAAATAAACATAAAATCATCAATAAAACACATAAATCAACCAATTTTGCGAATAAACCGTTTAAAAACTCACTTGCTCAATAAATCCATTAAACACTTAATTTCTATGCAAATTATACGAATATGGAGAGAATTGTTACAAAATATATCATTATAAATCACATAAAATCACCCTAAACAACTCCCCCACACTTAGCTTTTGCTCGTCCCGAGCAAAACAAGACCAAAAACCAAGGCTCGAGACAAAAACAGTAGACACCTCAAAGAATATAACACATATTCAATAACTTAGAGGTTCACCCCGTGTGTGCATAAAGCCATAACAAACTTCCACTAAGTCCAAACTTGAAAATTTCAAAGCAAACTAGCTAATACCCTTCAAACTAGAAAATAAATGATACTTATAATATGCACCCTACAAAACGTGACATATCCTGGAAAGATGATAGAATATATCTAGTGGCCTTTCGATATATGTTAAGGGTGGATTTTATGGTTTTATACGATGTTATTTCATAACAATATCCGTCATGTTTTATTACTTTTATAGAAAAGTAATGGTTTAATCAAATTATTGAGTAAAGGAGTTATAAATGTATCTAAGTGCAAAACCGAAAGTTAAAATGTGATTTTATCATATAATATCTTTCTATTTGTATCGTTACGCTTTTGCACAAGTTTATCATGCTTGTAGTACTCTAATTATGTCATGAAAAGAGTAGGAAAAGATGGGAAAATGATCAAGTGAAGATACAAGTAAGAAAAGAAGAGAAATTGTGATAAAATCGAGCTTGGACGGGCGCCCATATCGCTGGACGGGCGTCCCGCTGTGATCGCTGCCGATGATCGCTGATGTCCGCTAATCGAGGTCCGATGCCCGATATCCGACCTCATTATTCAAAGTCAATAAAAAGCTCATGTGATGATAACTTAGAGGAGAAGCAAAGCATAACTTAGCATCTAAGTTAACTTAGGAGTGAAGAAAAGCATCAAGTCAAGACTTAGTGGCTAAGTCTCATTCAAGTCAAAATGATAAGCAAACGGGCGTTCAGAGTTCAAGAATCAGATCAGAGCCTTCAGACGCTCATTGAACGAAAGGCCCACCTCGGCTTCACAATGGTGAACGAAAGGCCCACTTTGAGCGGACGAGCGCCCAACCTCGAAGATGCAGCACCACCGACTTAAAAGTCTATAAATAGCAAAGCAGCCTCCTTCAAAAAGTGGATATACATGATCATTAAGAAAACACCAAAAACTTGAGAGCTTTCCTAAATTCAAGTTGAGGCAGCTTGGCCGCCAAGCTCCATAGTTGGTCGGCCGGAGGTTAGATTAGGTAGTTTATTTTCTTGTTGTTCTTTTCTTCCATTGATGAAGAGCTTGGGGCTCCATGGATGCTTTGTGTAGCTTGTTTTCCAGCTGCAACTTGATCTTTTCATTGATGATTTTGTAAGTTTGAATTTGAATTGTTTCTTTTCCTATGTTTTTGTGTTCTTGCAATCCATATCGAAAGATCGATTGTTTGTCGATTCTACCGTATGACGAGAGTCGGTGTAGACTAGATCACCAGTAGAAAGAATAGATTTTTAATCTATATATAACTAAAGTTCGTAGATTAGAAATCTAGATTTGTTATGAATCACAATTTGATTTAACCTTTGCATGATTATCTTAGAAAAAGTGAGTTTTTCGTTACCGAAAAGATGAGTTTTTCAGTCATTTGTTTTATCAAGTTAACCTTGTTCTTCATTCACGTTTTTATGTTTATCAAATTTAGATACGAGTTGATAGGTTCATTAGACTAGGATTTTTAACCGTATCTTGGCTTCGTATAGATATTAGTTAAGACCGAGAGGTAAACTAATCTAAGGAGTGATATATCGAGAGATGAAACGCTCCATTAGAAGATATTTAATCCGAGATAGCTTGTGAACGAATGTTTGGTGATTTCATTTATTCCGGTGTGATGATCGTTGTTGGAAACGAGTTGATCATTGCTCATTCATGTTTGTTCAAGCGCTAGATAGTTTTATCGCTTTCTTAGTTATAGTTTTATTTATGTTTGTCCGCAATTATCTCAGTATTGGCTTTGACCGACAATCCTCCGTCCAATTTATTTTATGTGTAAGTTTCGCTTTTAGATATTAAAGAATTAATCAAGCTAGATAAACCGACGATTCTTCGTGGGATCGACTCGCATCTAACGCACTACCTACGATTGACCCGATCCAATGTCGGTTAAAAGTGAGTTTTTGCAATCAGTTTCGAGTTTATAAATTTTATTTTGATTAGGTGATGCAAAATATCACTTAACAAAAGTGGCGCCGCTGCCGGGAATCGCTTTTGGTTGTCTAGTTTGTGTTAATTTTTTCTATATCTTTTAAATCGCTTTCAATAAGAGTATCGTTAAATGGATTGAGGTTTTTATTTTGCCGTGTTTCGATTACCATTAGGTTAAGAATGTGCAAAACCTTTTACTCAATTTATGAAACATAAACTATATGTTTGTGTGTGTTTCTAATCTAATCTTACCCTTGTTTGCTCTGTATTATTATGTGATAAGGCCTGTCGTGATGATGATGTGTGTTTTGGTATGTTTTGAATAGATGATATGTTAAGAAATTTAGGGTTGCTGTGTTGTTTTTTCCCGCTTTGCTATACAATTTCGATGACTGGACGAACGTTCAAAGTAGTGAACGCCCGTCCAGCCCCTAACATGCAGATTGAACGAGCGTCCGGGGTAATGGACGTTCGTCCGTCCAGGAAGTTTCAACTCGCTTCGTTTGAAGATCCGGACGGGCGCTCAGAATTATGAACGCCCGTCCGGTCGGGCTAAGGCGCATTTAGCGCCTCAAACACCGAACGCTCGTCCGGGGCTAAAATCTTCCAGGTGAACGCCCGCTCATCATTCTCAACGTCCGCTTGGTAGAGGTGAACGCCATTCCAGTGTTCTAAATTTTTCAAAATTTGATTTTTAATGCTTATTTGATATGGATTTCTTTAATACAAGCTTCGTGGCTTAATCTTTTTACGTAGATGTTCAGAACTTACATGTTTATACCTTTCCATCTACGCATCCATGTTAGATAATTGATCAATTTGTTTCTACATGATTCATCTATGCTAAAATGGTTAGGGGGTATTTCTCTTATGTGATGCATTGGCACTTTAGTAATAGCTACTGTCGGTTTTCGTTGCTACCATGATGCTAAAGTATTAATGGATCATAAAAGCTTTAGATGCCTCTACTGATACTATTATTATTTAGTAGCTAATGTCGGTTTCCGTAGGCTACATATCTTTATGATGAATCTTATGAGCTTTAGGACTTAGGTGTTTTCTTATTATTTTTGTAACTCATATGGGTAGTTACTGTCGGTTTTTCGTTGCTACCAATCTGTCTTATGAGTTATATCTGTTTAGTATAGCTAACTGTTGGTTTTCCATAATGCTATCACCTTTGGTAAGTCTTAAAGCATGTTTCTATGTTTCATTGCATATAGTGGGCTAGTTTTTCTTTCATTTTTGCATATCATATAATTGCATATCATTTAATTGCATTTCATTTAGTTACGTTGTCTTTTTATTTGTATTTATTTTTCTAGAGTGTAGTGACTGTCGGTTCTCCGTACGCTACCATATTTTATTTTCTTTTTTTTTTTTATTTTTGCATAGGCCGTAGTCACTGTAGAGTTGTCTTCTGTTGTTGGTTTTCAACTTATTCACACTGAGCCTGTCAGAAATTTTTATTAGGATTACATATCATGTAGTTTGCATTGTAGGGTAGTGTCATATAGTTGCATATCACCTAGCCTACTATTTTATAATATTCCATGTATATCTTCCATCTTCATATGAACGTAACCTGAAAATTCTCTATATCTTCTTTACATGTTATATTCACTTGTTTCCCCCGAGATGTTTCCATGTTTTTCAAGTAATGCAGGTACATTTGGAGCTGTTTTGTCAAACTACGTTGGAAGTTGTACTTGGAAAAGGACTTTATTTAGCCTTACTCCGCAACTTCGGGATCTTTCACAAAATCACTAAAGTGCTTTATCATTTCCTTTGACTCGCACAACATGAGGACATGTTGTACTTTAAGTGTGGGGAGGGTCTAATCGCTTATTACCTACATGATATTTACTCAATTAATTGCGCTTACTATTCTAGAGCTTACATATTTATACCATGCTTAGGTATGCTTAAATTGACAAATTTTAAAATTTTTGTTTTGTCTCGAGCAAGGTTATATGTCGCTTAGCTTACTAATTTTGATTTTTAACTTTAATATGATAGTCTTCATTGCTTTATGTGGTCGGCTTTAGTAAGTTAGATGTTATATCATATATATATATATATATATATATATATATATATATATATATATATCACGAGCCATATTAGACGATGAGCTGAAATATAAAGCTGTACTCATTAAGGTTTGAGGCTGTTAATGGTAAATGGTATCAGAAGAATCTTGTATCTAGGTAAATGTAACGGACATAAGAATTATAATAGTTCAGCTTGTGAATCGAAGTATGACATACTGTGAATGCCTCAAGTTTGAATGTGATAAGAAAAGCAACAATATTGTACTTGGGGAAAATATCTTAAAAATAAAAATTAATCATGTAATTAATAAGTATGTCAGAAGTTGGTCGATGATTTGAGTATGGTAGGGCAAATCTTGATTGTCCTATACCGCTATGATGACCAATAGCTCATGACAGTCAGAAAAAACTGCCTTATGATTTGAGTAAGGTAGGGTATACCCAGTATGTCCTATTCTGCTATGACGGGCAAAAGCTCATTCTGATAAGCTTATACATGTGAAGGTTATGTAAATTGAATTTTTTTATCCCCAGTATAAACTAAAAGGCATGTTGTAGGAAAATCCTCCCGAGTATGTCGACCGATTCTAATTAAGTTCTATCATTCTTTTATTGCCATGCTACATTTAGTCCGATTACAAATTCTAATGATCGTTATATGTTTCTAACCTTAACATATGTACTAGCTAGTTACTTGAGAATTCAAGGGTGGATTTAGCGGAAGTTTAGTATGGCTCTACACACACACATCCGGGTGAACTTTTAACTTATTAGATATACCTTATACTTGCTATGATGTCTATGGTTATTCTGGTTGGGAATTTTTGATACTAGTAAGGTGAGTCATGTTCTGTTTTGCTCGGGACGAGCAAAAGATAAGTGTGGGGGAGTTGTTAAGGGTGGATTTTATGGTTTTATACGAAGTTATTTCATAACAATATCCGTCATGTTTTATTACTTTTTATAGAAAAGTAATGGTTTAATCAAATTATTGAGTAAAGGAGTTATAAATGTATCTAAGTGCAAAACCGAGTTAAAAATGTGATTTTATCATATAATATCTTTCTATTTGTATCGTTACGTTTTGCACAAGTTTATCATGCTTGTAGGTACCTAATTATGTCATGAAAAGAGTAGGAAAAGATAGGAAAATGATCAAGTGAAGATACAAGTAAGAAAAGAAGAGAAATTGTGATAAAATCGAGCTTGACGGGCGCCCATATCGCGGGACGGGCGTCCGTTGTGACTGCTGCTCGATGATCGCTTTTCGATGTCCGCTAATCGAGGTCCGATGCCCGATATCCGACCTCATTATTCAAAGTCAATAAAAAGCTCATGTGATGATAACTTAGAGGAGAAGCAAAGCATAACTTAGCATCTAAGTTAACTTAGGAGTGAAGAAAAGCATCAAGTCAAGACTTAGTGTCTAAGTCTCATTCAAGTCAAAATGATAAGCAAACGGGCGTTCAGAGTTCAAGAATCAGATCAGAGCCTTCAGACGCTCATTGAACGAGCGTCCAGCCTCAGTTCACAGCGGTGAACGAGCGTCCACTTTGAGCGGACGAGCGTCCAACCTCGAAGACAGCACCACCGACTTAAAAGTCTATAAATAGCAGCAGCCCCTCCCTTCAAAAAGGGATATACATGATCATTAAGAAAACACCCAAAAACTTGAGAGCTTTCCTAAATTCGAGTTGAGGCAAAGCTCGGCCGGCCAAGCTCCATAGTTGGTCGGCCGGAGGTTAGATTAGGTAGTTTATTTTCTTGGGGCTCCATGGATGCTTTGTGAAGCTTGTTTTCCAGCTGCAACTTGATCTTTTCATTGATGATTTTGTAAGTTTGAATTTGAATTGTTTCTTTTCCTATGTTTTTGTGTTCTTGCCAATCATATCGAAAAGATCGATTGTTTGTCGATTCTACCGTATGACGAGAGTCGGTGTAGACTAGATCACCGTAGGAAAGAATAGATTTTTAATCTATATATAACGGAAGTTCGTAGATTAGAAATCTAGATTTGTTATGAATCACAATTTGATTTAACCTTTGCATGATTATCTTAGAAAAAGTGAGTTTTATCGTTACCGGAAAAGATGAGTTTTTCAGTCATTTGTTTTATCAAGTTAACCTTGTTCTTCATTCACGTTTTTATGTTTATCAAATTTAGATACGAGAGTTGATAGGTTCGTTAGACTAGGATTTTTAACCGTATCTTGGCTTCAGATAGATATTAGTTAAGACCGAGAGGTAAACTAATCTAAGGAGTGATATATCGAGAGATGAAACGCCCATTGTAAGATATTTAATCCGAGATAGCTTGTGAACGAATGTTTGGTGATTTCATTTATTCCGTGTGATGATCGTTGTTGGAAACGAGTTGATCATTGCTCATTCATGTTTGTTCAAGCGCTAGATAGTTTTATCGCTTTCTTAGTTATAGTTTTATTTATGTTTGTCCGCAATTATCTCAGATTGGCTTTGGACCGACAATCCTCTCATTCCAGCTTTATTTTATGTGTAAGTTTCGCTTTAGATATTAGAAGAATTAATCAAGCTTAGATAAACCGACGATTCTTCTCAGGGATCGACTCAGCATTCGAACGCACTACCTACGATTGACCCGATCCAATGTCGGTTAAAAAGTGAGTTTTTGCAATCAGGTTTCGAGTTTATAAATTTTATTTTGATTAGGTGATGCAAAAATATCACTTAACAATATACTCAGAGGATAATCCCTACAACATATCGGCCAGTTTATACTGGGGATAAGATATACGATAACCAAGTCTTATACTCATTTCATACCAATTCCTTATATAAGTTGATTTAACTATTTCACATTTAAACACACATCGAATGAGTCGCTGTTCTCTATCATAGCGTAATAGGATATTCGAGATATATCCTACCTTACTCAAATCATAAGGCAAATTTTCTTCCTCGATCGCCGTGAGCTTTTGGTCATCATGGTGGAATAGGACATTCGAGATATGACCTACCGCACTCAAATCATCAACCAGCTTCCGACACACACAATTAATTTCATCAAAATTCAACTTTTCAATTGACAATAGTTACGATTCACTTATCACATTCAAACCTTAGATATTCACAGTATATCATACTTTGGATCTAAATACAACTATCATAATCCTCACGATACGTACGTTAGCACTAAGCACACGACTTATAAGATAATCAAAAATCACTAATCAAAAGGGGTATAGCTTTATATTCTAGCTCATCATTCACTATGGCTCATGAAAAATAATATCGGGTGAAACAACTAACTTACTGAACATACAGTATATAACATCAATGACTATAAAAATAATGAACAAAGATATGCATTGCTTACTCGGGACAAAACAAAAACAAAAAATTTTGAAAATTTTAGCTCTTTTTTGCATGTAATAGTAACGAATTAAGCAAATGACTAATAGATACATATAGGTCATTCCCCTCCCCCACACTTAAATCACAACGTGTCCTCATGTTGTGCAGAAAGTAAAAGATAAAGAACTTAATCGATTATGTAGATATTCGAGCCGCTGGTCGATGGTGCATGAAAAGGCCAACACTCTCGGCTGCGATATAACTCATTCCAACATGACTCAAACGTTATCTCGACAAAACGTCTAGAAAGATATCTGCACTACTCGACAACCACAGAAAAATCTCAAGGAAAAACGGGGAATATTATCGCAAAAATGAAAAAGATAACGATAAAGTGAAATGGAGTAGATCAAAAGAGAAATCATTCAGTACAATAAAAATCGATAAGCGTAGCAATGTCAATCATCGAAATACAAAGCAAAGTATGAAATTGCCTTATGGCTTACATCATCCATCGAAAAGAAATACGATACGAAACCGGCACAAGAGCGCATAAATGAAAACTACAATGAATCAAGAAGAAAATAATAGTAGCAAGATACAACCAAATTGAATAAAGTACAAAATCGTAATGCCAATAAAAGCTCAAGTCTGCCCCGGTGTCAACGAATCACCAGCCGGAGGTACAAAGACCCGTAGGCGTAGTCGATGAAGGTCCAGCCGTGATGTAGAACAGCCTCAGATCAACCGGTGGCTTCTCCTCCTCCTCATCGTAAGACTCTTCTCAGCCGTGAAGCACATCTCGTAATCGCTTGCTCGATCTCATCGTGGAAAACATAACTCATTGTGCTTGCCTTGAAGATTTCTTGCTCCCTCGGAGGACGGTCTTCACTAATACACTTCAGAATGGTCAACATATTGTTCTGAGTCTCCCGAATATCACCCATCCATTCCCGTAAACTATTAGCCATACTCAACCGCATCCGGACTGCGGGAGATAAAGTAGGAACGAATGATACCGGAGGTGGTGCTGAAGTGGACCCTGGCTCCTGTGCCTCAGACTTTCCTGAAGATCGAACTTTTTCTCTTTGTATAGATCTAGGGTTCTTCGGTTTGTGATCATTTCTATACTCAGGCACACCGGCATCAACACACAAACTATGAATCAAATGTGGCACTATCAAACACCGGGCATAAACTTTCTGATTTGTCGTAATCTCATCAAAAATAGCTTGACCGACATTGATATTCAACTTAAAATTCAACGCATAAAGCATCCCTATGTCACCAATGTGGAAATGTGTGAGGTTGTTCTTCGGTAACAACCTACTCAGTATAAACTCTACATTGACCTTCCAGCCTTTCTCATCCAACTTGTAGTCACCAATTCCTTCCGATCTCCACCTGGCCTAAGTGTCCACGGCACTTCCGGGCACACTTTCAATCTAAGCTCCTCTAAGGGATCCTGGCCGGCATCCTGCCTTGCCTTAATTGCCCTCTTGTAATCTAACCCTTCGAAAGACGTCAAATTATACTTCTCGTTAATCACTTGCGGCGTAAACGGTACCTTTGACACCTCTCGACCATAACAATTCGACTCTAAATTAGTATCCGAACAGCTTGCATAAATTCCCGAACCAATGTAGCATTCACCGGAGTGCTAGGGATTCGCATCAACGCTCCCCATTTTCTATCCGTAAGCAACTTAACAAACGAAGGATCAACCTTAAGATCTAGGATTGCTTTTTCTATCAACATAGTCCTCGAATGATAATACTGTATAAACTTCTTGAGCCTTGTGGGTTGATGAATCTTCTAGCCAAGGGAAGAGGGAACCGGGTCTAACATTCTATCTAGGCGGATCAACCTTCTTTCGCTTGGTTCCTCAGGTTGGGATCTCGATGCCTCACCACTCCGGTCACTCCGAGCAAATCTCACCAAAGGTACATCATCATCGGTCATGGAACCGTGATGTAGACTCATCACTTAATGGTACCCCTAGCCTCGAGCTTGTGTAGACTCTAGGAGACGCTCTCCGATAATCACACCGGTTAGGATCAACTACGGGAGGATCTACTACCTTCCGCTTCTTACTAGGTTCCTGAGCAACTTGTTTACCATCCCGTTTCTGCTAAGAAACTACCTCTTTACGCACCATTTCGAAGCTTAGTCTAAAAAGACACAATCAAATCCCAAAGCAAAACAACCACCCGTTTAACGTCCAAACGGGATTTCAAACCAATAAACCAAATCAAATCAACATCATAACCATCCACCAACCAACCACCGCTCAATAACAAAGCAAGAGACAGAACAAAATAAGAGAAAAACCAAATAAGGTGCAATTCATATAAAAGAGTCGACTCAAGATCGAACTCCAAAAAACATGAATTAACTCTTGAAAAGTTGATAGAAACTTACCAATAACGATGAAGGGAATATGTTGAATATGATTAAAAACTCTAACAAAGCTAATTCGACCTCAAAATTGAATTTTTCTCCCAAAAAGTCGGACTAGTAAGGTCACGTAATCATGAAATGTTGTGTGTTGAGAATTTGGGTTGAAAATTGAAAAAAAGGATTGAAGGCTTGCAGGTAGAGCTTTAAATCGCTTCAAAATGGTTTAGAATTAAGGATTTTAGGCAAAGGGGCTCAAAGAGTCGGGTTTTTCGATTTGAAAATCTGTGAGAATGAAGCTCAGGGGTTGGAGATATATATAGGTTAGATTGAACGGGCGCCCAAGCCAGCGGGACGGGCGCTCACCGAGATCATATGAACTGGACGGGCGTCCAGTTAAACAGACACTCGTCCAAGTGTTAAAACGAATACAGGATTGGAGGGAAATTTCTGGACGGGCGTCCAGGCAAAGTGGACGAGCGTTCACAGAAACCATAGGCTAGACGGGTGTCCAACTACATGGACGGATGTCCATGGTAAAAATTAGCCAAAAACATAAAATTTCATATAATTCAAATTCAAACTTGCATTTTCTCATTAAAATCAAATAAAACTTCAAAAATACAATTAAAAACTAGGAAATACATAAAAACACTAGAAAATAGTGGGGTTGCCTCCCACCGAGCGCTTTTGTTTAACGCCGCTTGCTCGTCGAAACATCCTAACGACTTAGTCATCGTAAATCTCCGCCCAATCCACAATCCGGATCGACGGGCGGAGCATGTCAATAGCAGGAGGAAAATCATACTGGCCTCAGTAAAGCCGATCCTCACCAAAGAACATCCATTCCTCGGAAATGCTCAAACTTGCAAAGACTAGCGCCAAGTCGGGCCAAGATCGGATCATTGAGGATTGTGTACGGTCGCCCTAAAGTCTCCCCGCAAATCCTCCGAACAAAAATCTCCACCTCCCAAAGATCGGGTACAATGAGAACATATGTAACGGTCCCGATGCGGGTACTAATGTCAAAGTCTACGCCCAAATGATAGTACCTCCGGTCCGCTATCTGATGAATAAATGGGATCCTACTAATGGAAGGAAACTCCTGTGGTAGAACTCCATAATCCATATCTAAAAACACAAGTAAACCGAGGCATAATCAAACAAAATCTTAATTAGACTTAAGATACATAAAACTAAATCAAAGAAAAGCATAAAAAGAGAGTAACTAATATAATAAGGGATATCTAGGATGCCCCCTAGTGGCGCTTTTGGTTAATGTCGTTAGCTCGACACTCTTTAAGCTTAGCCTGGATCAGGCCATTTAACTTTTCTGCCAGCCATTACCTCGTGTAAGCTTTGATCAGTAGTGTTGCTGCAGAAACAGCATCTAACACATAGGGTTAATTCTTTAATTGCTCTCCACACATGTTTAATCCTCCCCATGGTAGATTTCTTCTTCTTCTAACGACGTTTCAACTGCTGTTCTTTCAAACTCTTCCATGTCCCAACTACTCGCTAGAACTTCTTCCGATTGACCACCACCGCTATCCTCGTAAAATAAATCGGGTGAAAACTCATCAAATTCATTGACTTCTGAAGTACCACACCCGAGGACATCGAGGAATCAAACAATCAAAGGCTTTTCCTTGGCTTGACCAATGTAATGCTTGCACCTTTGTCATTCACTCGGAACGGTTGGTCACCATAACCTCGTAGTTCTAAAACACCTCCAGGAATGATTTGGAGAATTTCAAAGGGACCGGACCAACGTGTCCTTAACTTTCCAGGGAATAAATGTAACCTGGAATTGTACAATAAAACCTGTTCCCCACTTGAAATTCTCGCTTCTTGATTTTTGCATCATGAAGGAGTTTCATCTTGTCCTTACTTATCCTGGCACTTTCGTAAGCTTAAAGTGTAAATTCGTCTAACTCATGCAACTGCTGCAGTCGGTGTTTTCCACAGGATTGGGTATCAAAGTTTAGAAACTTAGTGGCACAATACACTCTATGCTCCAACTCAACTGGCAAGTGGCATGGTTTACCATAAACCATTTGATAGGGTGATGTACCCGTGGGGGTCTTATAGGCAGTTCTGTATGCCCATAGTACATCATCCAACTTCGACTCAGCCTTTTCTATGATCATGATGCTTTCTCCGTGATCTTCTTCAAGCTTTGGTTGCTTCTTTCAACCTGACCACTAGTCATAGGATGATATGGTGTGTCAATCTTGTGACGAACACCATACTTCTCGAGCACTTTCTCCAAAGGTCAGTTGCAAAAGTGTGTTCCTTCATCACTGATCAAAGCACATGGACACCCAAATCTCACAAAAATGTTTTTCTTTAGAAACTTCATGACCGTCTTATGATCATTGTGAGACGTGGCTTGAGCCTTCACCCATTTCGATACGTAATCTACGCAGACTAAGATGTATTTATTTCCACAAGATGATGGGAATGGTCCTATAAAATCGATACCCCATACATCAAAGACTTCGCATTCTAGGATGGGTTTCAATGGCATGTCGAAACGCCTTGTTAAATTTCCGGTTCTTTGACACCTATCACAAGCTTTACAGAAAGCTTCTGTATCTTTAAAGATCGTAGGCCAATAGAAGCCGGATTGAAAGATCTTGGCAACGGTTTTCCAAGGACCAAAGTGACCACCAAGAGGTCCACCGTGGCATTGCTCAATAATATCACGCTGCTCGATTCGAACACATCTTCTCAAAGAAACCATCTTTGCAAATCTTAAAGAGGTAAGGTTCATCCCAAACAAAGTTTTCAAATCGAGAAGAATTTCTTCTTCTCCCGATAGGAAATTTCGGATCAAGATATTGGGAATGAAGGTAATTGACGATGGAAGAATACCATGGAACATCCGAGCGCAATGCATCTATAAGCATGACATTCTCAAGAGGAAAGTAAATATCTATATCATCGATCATCCTTTTTCATTCAACATTCTTGAAACATGATCACCACTACGCTTTCAACGCCTTTTTGTCTTTAATTTGGACATCAAACTCTTGTAGGTCAGTATCCAACGTAGTAAGCGCTGTTTAGCCTCTTTCTTTGTCATCGATATCGCAGCAGCGCGCATGTGATCACCCATACAATCACTTGAGCACCCAACAAGTAACTCACGAAACTTGTCCATAGCAAAGACTACGCCAATAATTCCTTTTCGGTCCGTCGTGTAGTTCACTTGAGAAGGATTTAGTGTGTGATCGGCGTAATAGATTGGTTGGAATTTCCTTTTATTCTTTGTCCTAAGATCGCACTAACAACATAGTTTGATGCATGGCACATAAGCTCAAGGGTAGATTCCAAATAAAGTAAATAAGGATCGGCGTAGAGATTAATCGACTTTTAAGCTCCTCAAACGCTTGCTTGTAACTTTCATCAAAATCGAATACAACGTCTTCTTTAAGTAAAGTAGACAGGGGCTTGACTATCTTGGAAAAGTCTTGAATGAATCTCCTATAGAAACTGACATGTCCAAGAAAACCTCTGACTTCATGCCCATTTTTAGGATAACTCATCTTCTCGATAGCTTCTACTTTGGCCCTGTCTACCTCAATACCTTTGGCTGAGATTTTGTGGCCAAGAACTATTCCCTCATCTACCATGAAATGGCACTTTTCCCAGCTTTAGACTAAGTTCTTTCCACACATCTGATAACACTTGGTCAAGATTGTCAAGACAATCATCAAAGGATTGACCAAAGACGTAAAAAACGCCCATGAAAATTTCCATACACTTTTCAACTAGCCCGTCAAAGATAGCCAAAGATACATCTTTGAAATGTAGCTGGGGCATTGCAAAGACCAAATGGCATTTGCCTATAAGCAAATGTACCATAGGGACAGGTGAAAGTGGTCTTTTCTTGGTCAACGGGATCGATGGGTATCTGGAAATATCCTGAATATCCATCCAGGAAACAGTAGAATACGTGCCCTGCCAGACGCTCAAGCATCTGATCAATGAATGGAAAGGGGAAATGATCTTTCATTGTGACCTCATTGAGCTTTCTATAATCGATGCATACTCTATAACCAGTAACGAGCCTCAATGCTATTTCTTCTCCCTTCTCATTCTTCTCAATCGTAATTCCACCTTTCTTGAGAACTACCTGAGTAGGGGATACCCATTCACTGTCAGTGATGGCGTATATGATACCCATATCTAGAAGTTTGATGATTTCTTTCTTGACCACCTCTTGCATATGAGGGTTGAGCCTCCTCCTGGGTCAGTCTAACACACTTCGCACCCTCATTAGTCTTGATCTTATGCATACAGATGTCGAGATATCCTTTGATATCTCCTACTTGCCATCCAAAGGCTTTCTTATTTTTCCTTAAGACGTTTATTAACTTCATTTCTTCTAATCGAGACAGCTTGGCAGATATAATCAATGGAAGCTTGTCACCTTCTCTTAAAAACACATACTCAATGGAAGCTTGTCACCTTCTCTTAAAAACACATACTTTAGATGTTTAGGCAACGGCTTCAGTACCAGATCTGCAGGGGGGTCTTCTAAACTTGATTTAAGATCTCCACTTTTCAACTCAATATCACTGAGTTTACTTAGTGGTCCCACTGCCAAAGCTTCTCCTTTCAACAACTCATTCTCAAATTCACTTCTAACCGCTTCTAGATTGACCACACCATGATTATTCAAATTTTCAACCAATCGCTCATATTCGGCTTTCTCTGACCATGACTTGCTTTTCCATGTAATCATTGAAGTCATCGACATATCCTCAATGGAGAAGCCGTTGGTATTTCGTGAGGGTACATGAATAGATTTTGAGACATTGTAACTCACCTCTTGATCACCAACTCAGATCGTCACTTGCCCACCATCACACCAATGAGGGTTCTAGTGTGACGTAAAAGGTCTCCCAAGTATCGTGGGGACATTTTCATCCTTCTCAATATCTAGGACGCACTACCAACGGGAAAGGTAAATCTATCAATTTGAACTAGTACGTCTTTTAGGATCCCTGCAGCTTTCTTAGAAGATCTATCGGCAAACTGAAGGTTCATGGTGGTGGGTTCTAGAAGATCATTTAATCCCAACTGCTTGCAAACAGACAATGGCATCAAGCTTATGGATGCACCCAGGTCACATAAAGAGTTTGGGAAGACTAGGCCTCCCATCAGCAATGTGAGCACGAATTTCCCAGGGTCACCTCTCTTGATTGGTAAGTCTTCATAACTTATCACTAAGCAATCCTCACCAATCAACCGATCCATGTCTGCTAACTTCTTAGAAGAAACAACATCCTTGATGAATTTGGTATACTTGGGCATCTCAACCAAAACATCGGATAATGGAAGATTAACCTGAGTATGTTTTAGAAGGTTTAGCACTTTTTCATACTTTTTGTCCTCATTCAAGGAGATGTTGCTTTTACTAGGTGGAAATGGAAGCTTTTTCAAGTCACTCTCAGAAAAGACTTTCTTCGAGGATGAACTGACAACTTTGTCTTCCAAGTCCTTCCACCTCACAACTTTCTCATTCTTTTTACTAGTCAGGGGATCAGCCTCCTGACTTTCACTTGATTCTTCATTCCTCAGGGGTTCATCCACCTGAGGACTTTCAACTCTTTCACCTCTCAGGGGATCAGCCACCTGAGTACTCTTTAGAAGCCAAGGGGAATGTAGGTGCTCAGCTTCCCCTCCTGCCTTATCACTGGCAGGAGGGGTTAGTGGTTTCCCTGGTGAGGGGGACCACTCAGTTGAGTACCTAACCTTAAGTTCATCGCACTGGCCTCTTCTCTACCGTATGGAATTGAAGGTACCAGGTCAGTGCATTGTCTATTATTCAAATCGGTGTGAGCAACTTGACCACCCTTTGAATTCTTTTCTATGAAACTGGGCAGCTGCCCTGGGGGTCTAGAAGCTAACTGTTCAGCCAATTGCCCGATTTGCCTCTCAAGACTCTTGTTTGTACTCATCAGGAGTTGGATACTTTTATTTTGCTCCTCCAGTTTAGCTTCAAGATTGTTAGATTGGGAGGGGCCTTGAGAGTTTTGGAAGTTCTGTGGATAAGGCTGGCTGGACCGATTCTGAAATGTATAATTAGAATTGTTAGGCCAATTCTGATTGAACCTCTGATTTGTATTGGAAAAATTGGAGTTCTGGTTCTGATTATAACTAGGGTTTCGATTGAAGTTTTGATTTTGATTAAAATTTGAATTTGGATTGAAATTTTGATTTTGACTGAAACCCTGGTTTTGAAGATTACTCTAGCCAGAGAATTGATTATTGAATCTCTGATTGGACTGGCCAAAGAAAGCGTTTACTTCTGCATTCTGTCCGTTCATAGGACAGAAACGAGATGTATGCCCCAAATTATCATAATTCTGACATGTGACTGGATTATACTGTCCATAGTCATGAACAACATTAACTTGATAAGCGTAGGGAAACAATTGAAATCGCCAACCATATGGCCACCGACAAAGAATTATCACAAGATGCAACTTGAGAGTTCTGTGGAAATGAAGAATTCTGAATGATCGGATGGGAAGAAATTTGAGAAGCTGCCATCTGCTTTTGCAGCATGGCGATCAGACTTTGCATATTTACTTTCTCGACCTTGGGAGGAGGAGGAGGTGCTTGGATAGCTTGATAGGAGGGGGTATAATTGTATTTGGCAATATCCTCGAATAATGCCCACCCCTCTTTAGGTGTTTTCTTTAGGAATGCCCCACCAGAAGAACTATTGACCATGGCCTTAGTGAGCTCGGTCAATCCGCTGAAAAACGTGTTGACTTGCCTTTGTAGTGGCAAGCCATGATGGGGACACTTTCTAAGAAGAGAATTGAACCTCTTCCAACACTCGAAAAATGACTCATTCTCCTTTTGATAAAAAGTAAAAATGTCGCTTAAGCACCGGGCTGTCTTAGAAGGTGGGAAATATTGACTTAAGAACTCTTTTTCGAGTCCAGCCCAGGTGGTAATGGATTCAGCAGGGAGAGAGTTGTACCACTCCTTTGCTTCTCCCTTCAAGGAAAACGGGAATAATTGCATCCTCACTTACTCCTTGGATGCGAGTTGTACTGCATATCTCTAGAAACGTGTGTAAGTGAGTATAGGGATTTTCTGACTGAAACCCGTGAAAAACCGATGCATGCTGCATCATCTGGATAAGCCCAGGCTTGAGCTCGAAGGTTTGTGCATTAATGGTTGGTAGAACGATAGCTGGGTTGACCTTGACTTCACCAGGCATGGCGTAGTCTGCCAACGTACGTCAATCTTCAGCAGCCATAATGATGAAGTCTTCGATCTCTTCGGCTAAGCGATCTTCTAGATCTTGATCGGCCCTGTCAGAAGGAACCGCAGAATGGATTTTCCGCCTGTTTGGACGGACTATGGTCCGCTCGAGGTCAGGGGTATATAGCAATGGTCCCTTTTGACTTGGAGTTTGCATAAACCGAACCAAAATCAAGTGGTTTAACCTTTTTAACTAAAGGCTAAACCAAAGAAAAGAATTTAGAGAAAAGAGGTCAGACGGGCGTCCAAAGTGATGGACGGACGTCTGCCTTAAGAATTGGACGGGCGTCCGGATCAACTGGACGCTCGTCCGAGTGTAGAAAACAGCAGGAAAAACGGGGAAAGAAAAACAGAAAAGAAAACAGAAAAGGGAACTAGATAAAATTAAACCTAGAGAAATTATGAAGTATGAAAAATTAACTATGAAAAACCCTAATAACCTAAACTACAACCTATCTAAAAAGAAATTAAACAAAATAAAAACTAGGCAACCGTCCGGTTCCCCGGCAACGGCGCCAAAAACTTGTCTCGGATTTTATCAATGCAAAATAACAAGTAATAAATTTATAAATCCGGTATACCCCAAGTGTAGGGATCGTAGTATAGAGGTTGATACCGGGTCGTACCCACAGGGAATCGAGGTTGCTTAATCTAGTTTTTATTATCTAACCTAACTATGTCACAATTACTACTACTAAAAAGATAAGAAAATAAAACAGTGAATAACTATAATGTAAAACGAAACTGACACGAAAGTAAACTAGACAGAAGATCGAGATCTAAAGCTAGGAAGATATGGTTGCGAACACTTAACTAAACTAAATCTATTCTAACCCTAATTATGCAATAAAGATTGTAAATTTACTAAGCAATTCTAGTTCAAGTGATTAATCAACAATTTTAACGAACGAATAAGCAATTGATCCACCTATCCTACAACAATCAATTTCTATCTAGATTATCTCGTGATTTTTAACCAAGTTGTGATTCACCTAATCAAGGTATGAACTCCTAATTTCTTAGACAAGTTCGCCTATCAATCTTTTATCTTTCGATCTAAAGATTAACGCTTTCTAACCAAAGGTGTGAAATTTATAAGTTTCTAACCTAGAGATTCAACCTAATAACTCTCATTATTTAGATCAAAGGTCTAATCTTTATTATGGCGATCTAAGGTTTAACTTGATTCTCATCAATATAAACAATCAAGTTAAATTGCATAAAACATCATAAACATAATAAAAGATACAACTTTAAGTTAAATACTCACAAGATAATCCGGAACGAAACTAATTAAATTGTTGATGGAAAGACTTCACAACGCTTGTTCACAAGGCTTTAGCCTCTAGACATCACTTGATCAACTTGAAAAGCTTGAGAAAAGTACATAAATTTGAAGGTGTTTATCTAAGAATTAAAAGCATAAAAACTGGATAAAAACTAAGGTAAAACGCAGCTGAGCCGCCCCTAGGGTTTAGGGTTCGAATATTGTGTATAATGTGTTGAAAATACGCTGGTATTTATAGAGTTCTGAGGCGGTTTCAGTAAGTCGGCTTACGGACGGGCGTTCACTCTGGTGGATGCTCGTTCGGTCTTTAGTATAAACTTCGAATCGGGCCGAGTCATGGTCAGACACCCGTCCTTCAGTAAATTGGACGTTCGTTTAGTCATTTAAGCAAAACTCTGTATTGATTTTTCCAACCTGGATTCCCGTTCACAGGTTCAGACGCCCGTCCGGATGGACGGAGCTTAGACGTGCGTTCAGCTTGACCAGAAATCGATTTTCCTTCCTTTATCTCTTTTCTTCTATCCAATTTCTTCTTTATCTCTTTTTCATCAAATAATTTCGACATTTATCTTCATTTAGTCATCTTTTGAGCCGCAATTATGCATCTACAAATCATTAAAAACATCGCAAAGTGTAATAATATTCAAATAAACATAAAATCATCAATAAAACACATAAATCAACCAATTTTGCGAATAAACCGTTTAAAAACTCACTTGCTCAATAAATCCATTAAACACTTAATTTCTATGCAAATTATACGAATATGGAGAGAATTGTTACAAAATATATCATTATAAATCACATAAAATCACCCTAAACACCCACAAAGATCAACTCAAACTGGCAGCTGCACATGAGGAAGCTCATTTGAAACGTGAATCCGAAAGGGAAAAATCCTTGGTTGAAGCAAACAATGAAGAGAGTGTTAACATTCAAGATGAGGTAGTGATGTATGAGAAAAATATAACTATATTATATGATTTTTTATTATATATTTACGATATTATAGTATAATTTCATAAAAATATATCAAAAACTTATAAAAATCATAATTAGTTATAAATAGATGTTAATGTTATCAAATTAGTATAAATGATAGCTTTTGTTATCAGATTCACCGTGGAAATTGTTTTTTACTGATACAGGTTGAATACGAGAAAAATCAGAGAACCAGAAGCGAAAGAATAAAAAATTCACGACAGATGTTTTTGACAGTTCGGTACACGCCGGAGAAAACCGGAACGTGCCGAAATCTTTCTGCAAATCAGCACATGGGTCTGACACAAAGGAATCTTTATCAGTAGCTCGCACGCGCCGGTGAGGGTCCGCACGCGCCGCCTACTACTACTGCAGTCTATAAATAGAGCTCATTTGCAAGCAATTGAAGTTGTACCAATATATATATACTTCTTATATATATATATATATATATATATATATATATATATATATCTAGCTTATATTTTGTTAGTTTCAAGTTTAATAAACACTGTAAAAGGCACTCTGCCCAAATAATGTTGTAATATAAGTATCGTTATAATGCTTAGAAGATGTATCAAGGCTCGTTGATGTAAAAGGAGTTGCTATTTCCGGATAATACGACTCGATGCTTCAATTGTAATCTGCAACTTTTCTAATGTATTTATGTTTGTTTGTTATTTGTAGTATTTATATATTAGTTATAATGATATTTGGCTAGTCTCTAATTATAATATCTATCTCCTTCCCCATATATATTGTATTGGTACTTATATATACTTTTATATATATATATATATATATATATATATATATATATATATATATATATATATATATATATATATATTAGTTTTAGTTTTATGCAATTATTTAATGTTTGGATTAGTTTAGAGGATGGTTGTATGATAAAATTGCGACTTAGATTGAGATAATAATAGCTTTTTGGTGTTTAATCACACTTTGATTTACCAAGTTTTCCCTGAGGATCGACACCTGACTCACCATACTATCACTACAATTTGATCCGGTACACTGCCGGTAAGGATTCATAGCATAGAAAAGGTCCGTCAGCTTAATGGCGCCGTTGCCGGGGAACGACGCTAATTCATTGTGTTCGAATGATTACTACTTGTATTAGCTCAAAAGTCTCGAGGATAAGTCAACACTCTTCTTATCCCATTTCTATTTTCTTTTCGTTGGTATTTACCTTATAAGTAAGCTACCAATCTTTATCTTTTACCTATTTCAAGTTATTTTCTGTTTTCGTTAGTTGATGACCAGGTAAGACCCCACTCACTCCTTATAAACCTGACATAGATACTTACGAAAGGCAGTTAAGAGTAGAGAGTAAGCGCGGTCATATCAGTCAGGGAAATCCTGACCAAGAATCATCTTCAAATCGAAATACGAGAATGGCTGAAATCAGTGATGAAACACCTGAACAAGGGCTAGATCATGCTCAAGGGCATGGCCAAAACCTTAATCAGGATCTACCAATACCAAATAACCAAAATAGAAATAATCAGAATCGGAACCAGAATAATCGTAATAATAACCCACCAAACCCGAGACCTATTTATGATCAGACCTTAAGAATAAACCAGACTAATAATCCAATTCGTTTACCCAATGAAGGAGCAAATAATTTCGCGATAAAATCTCATCTTTTTGGTTTAATTGACACAAGAGCCCAATTTCTAGGAGAGGATGATGAGGATCCACATCACCATCTCTATCTCTTCGAAGAATTGTGTAATACAGCCAAAAGTCAAGGTGCTCATCGTGAATTAACGAGGATGTCTATGTTTCCTTTTTCTTTAAAAGGAAGAGAACGAGATTGGTTTATGTCACTCCCACATCATTCACTGACTAGTTGGGAGTAGATTCAAACCGAGTTCTTAAAGCAGTACTTTACTCTGGGTAGAAATTTGGAATTAAAGGTCAAAATTGCCAACTTTAGACAAGGATCTGAAGAAACGCTTGGGAATGCTTGGGAGAGATTTAAAAAGTTATTAAGATCTTGTCCCGATCATGGTTATTCCTTAGATATGCAAATCTAACTTTTCTGTCGTAAATTAAGGAAAGATTCACGTGCAGATGTAGATCATGCATGTGGTGGTTCGTTAATGATGAGTGAAGCCCAAATAGTTTACGATGCTATTGAAAAGATTTCTAAAAATAACAGAATGTGGGAAACCGGTTCTAGCACCAGAAAAGTAGCATTTGCTGGAGAATGCACATCGAATACGGAAGTTCTAGCACACTTGGAGAATTTGAGTAGGAAGTTTGACAGCCTACAGGCTAGTAAGACTATAAAAACAGAAAATATCATACCAAATGACTACTCAAGTCATGATAATATGTCATTAGGGATAGAAGAACCAGAAGGATATTCAAGGGAAGAGGTGAGTTTTCTATAGCAAAGATAGGAATTTGAACAACGCGCGTATTCAAACTCTTTTAATGCTATTAGAAGAGATCACCCTAATTTTCGTTGGTCTGAAAACCCTAATAAGCAAGGACAACCTCCATATCCAGTTCATTATGAGAATCCATATAGTAATCAAGTTTATCAAGGAAATACATCGAATCAGAACCTACAATCGTTACCTAGATCTTATCCATAACATACTACTCAAACTGTACCAGTCACCCAAAGTTCAACCCAACCTGAAGGAGTTGATAAATGGGAGAAATTAATGGAAAATATGATGGGTGTAGTATCTACTCAAGCTTAGAATATGGAAACTATGATAACTTCTATAGGTACAGTCTCTAAAGATATGAGTATGTTAAAAACGTCTATGACTGGACATGATACAAGAATGAGAACTATAGAAGCATCATTAAGGAATATGGAAGATCATTTGAGTAGAGAAGGAGAACGTAAAAATAGTAGACCTCCAGGAGGATTACCAAGTAATACTGAAAGAAACCCAAGAGAGGTAAATGCTGTGATTACGAGAAGTAGGAAATTTTGTGGAGATACTGGAGCAGAAAACTCAGGAAATAATGAGGTAGAGAATGATTTAGATGGTAAGTTTGAAAAGAATATAGAAGCCTCAGATGAACTTGAATTTACTGATGAAGAGGAAGAAATCATAGAAGATTTCTTAAGACAGAATAGTGATGTTGAACCTGAAATTGAAGGTGAAAAATGGGTAAAAGTCCCTAGAATTATGAAAGATCCTATGGATAAGGACCTGAGAACTTTATTCAAGGAACATGTTAGAGGGAACAATACTGAAATTCAGGAAGAAAGGAAGGAATATTTGCAAGTGAAGAATGATACATGGGATAATTTAAAGGAAAAATCTCAAGATAATGAAACGTGGCGATCAAGTAATGCTCAAAGATTCAAGGAGAAAGGAAAAGAGAAAATAACTTTGGAACCAAAGGTTATAGATTTAGAATCTTTACCTTACCCACCGAAAGATCAAATTAAAAAGATAAAAACTGATAAGAAGTATGCTCGTTTCCTTGATACTTTTCATCATATTCATGTCAATATCCCTGTTATAGAAGCTTTAATCAACATGCCTGCCTATGGAAAGTTTCTTAAAGATATCCTATCAAACAAAAAACAGTTAGAAGAATATGAGAATATATGCCTTAATAAAGAATGCTCTGCAATACTCTAACATCGGTTACCTCCTAAACTTAAAGATCCTGGTAGTTTCACTATTCCGTGTGAGATTGGAGGATTTCTGTTCAAGAAAGTACTGTGTGATCTCGGAGCAAGTATTAATCTCATGTCTTATGAGGATTATAAGAAACTAGGAATATGAAAGCTTACAAATACTGAAATGACCCTTCAGATGGCAGATAGATCAATTAAACATCCTAAGGGAGTTTGTAACACAAATTTCGTGTTAATCCCTGAAAATAAACAAAGAAAACACAAAATTGTAACAAATCGAATTTTATTAATTTATAAAATAAAAAGCGGTTACAATCTCTTGAATCCTTCGATTCTCCTCTTTAATTGTTGACAATTATTGGACTCCCGGATTTAGCGGAAGATCTTGAATTTGGCTGATTTCCTCCGGATATGGCGGAAGAAATGGACATTGGTTGATTCCTCCCGAGTATGGCGGAAGATTTGAATTTATGGTTGTACTCTCCCGGATATGGCGGAAGATCTTGACTTTGTTGTTGATTCCTCCCGAATATGGCGGAAGAATGTTTGATTTGGGTAGAGATTTGAGGCAATGCTTTGACTCACCTTCGCCCTCCTGATTAGGTTGGAAGATCCTCGAAGCTGGTTGAAGAACTCCGGATTTCTTGGTGGATGATCTTCAAGTGATGTTGAAGAACGCTTGGATTTGATGGAGAATCCTCAAAGATTGAAGAACACTTGAATGCTCCTTGTGCTCCTAGATCCCCTCCTTCTGGTGCTTGAATGCTTGAATGGAGTGCTTGATGCTTCCTCTCCAATCTTGAATCCTTGTGTACTTCCGTCTTCTATGTTAATGCTCTGTGTTTACGTGTGTTTGCCAATGACAAAGGTCTCTCTTATTTATAGTGCTAGATGAGTGCTTTGGAAGTAATTCGCATTTAATGCTTTCACACTCATTTAATGTGTTCACACTGATTGATTCCCATAATATGCGCATTTAATGCGTCCAGACTCTCCTGATTGGTAGTAGCAATTTGTACACAATCTCCGCATTTATAATAAATCAATAAAATCTCCTAATTAATTGATTTTAAGAGATTTTTATGATTTATTGATTTTTATATTATCTACCAATATTTATTGTTGGAAATAATATAAAATACCTAGATTTTATTGCATGTGTAGTATTTGACAAATATAATATGTCACATATATATTTTATATATCTACATAGCCATTTAATTATAAATAATTAAATCTCTAAATTTCTAAGAGATTTTAATTAGTCATTTATTTATTTATATCATTTCCTATCATTTTGTATTGGAAATAATATAAAATGAATTTAATTTCGAGACAAATACATTACGTGACATTTATATTATGTCACATAAAATTTTTATTTCTACAAATGCCCCCTCGAGACTTGTTGTTGTTCCGGTAAAATTATACCGTAACGACGAGTCTCGACTTTATAACCCCTTTTTTTTTTTTTTTTTTTTTATGAGGCAGCACACTTTTTATTATTTTTTTTTTTTTTTTTTTTTTTTTTGTAACAAAGTAACAGAAAGAAAACGAAACCAACTCCCTTTTCTTTAAGTCGGCTGCGCTTTTTTTCCGTTTCCAATTTTATTTATTTATTTTTTTTTTTTGTTTTTTTTTTGTAACAAAGTAACACAAAGAAAAGGAAACCAAATTCCTTTTCTTTAAGTCGGCTGGGCCTTCTTTTCGTTTCCTTTTTTTTTTTTTTTTTTTTTTTTTTTTTTTTTTGATAAACCAATCACAATTGAAAGTAAATTTTGTCATTCTTAGAAGAGCCTTGATTCTTTCTATCTTCTCCTATATAAATAAATCTTCACCTCTCTTTCAAGCACACCAATTCTTCTCCAACCCCAAAAGAGTCAAGGAGCTGAGAGTCTCAGGCATTCCTCCTCTTTAGTTGGCTAACTGGCCATGTCGACTGCTGATTGGAAGTCGATTGTCATTTTTTCTTGACTTTCGTCTTTCTCGTCGGCAGTTGACTAAAAGTCAAATATTTTTTTTTTTTTGTTTTTTTTTGGTTTAATTATTTTTCCTTGCATTGCAGGGTAACTGGAGGCCGTTTCGTGGGCGCGAGTGGGATACAAGCGGTGGTGAGAGCGCGAGTGGGTACTTTGTGACACCACCTGCGTTGAAGATCCAGAGAGATTCACCCGGTCGAGGGCGCGAGTGGGGTAGTTGGTTGCTCCACCGCTGTGCGTACACCCAGTAGCGATCGAGACGCGAGTGGGGTACTTAGTGACACCACCTGCGTTAAGAGAGATTCACCGGTCGAGGACGCGAGTGGGTAGTTGGTTGCTCCACCTGCGTAGCACACCCGAGCGACAGAGACGCGAGCGGGGTACTTTGGTGACACCACCTGCGTAGCACATCCGGAGACACGAGGTTCAAGACGCGAGTGGGGTAGTTAGTGACACCACCTGCGTAATGAGATCCATCATCCAAATAGTCAGGGCGCGAGTGAGGTACTTTGTGACACCACCTGCGTTGAAGATCCGAGACATTCGAGATGGCAATATTCGAGGAGATTACGCGAGACGGAGAGAGATATCTCGTTGTGCTTCATCATGCTCATGCCGCTATAGAGACTGGGATCAAGCTCCGGATATGTCCTTCTATCGCATTTGATGTTCCGCCTTCCCACGATATCACAAAGATCACCGCTTTCTACCGAGCATAGACTTTCACGGGGTGAATCACCCACAAGTTGATTTCTTCTATACACAATCGAGCCCTCGCCAACACACCTTTGTGACTCTTGGGCGACGCATCATTATGGGGAGGTTCAGTGGGGTCCTCAACATACGACACAAGGAGCATTTGGATATGTTGAACGTTACTGGGAGTGGCTTGAGGATGTTCTTTCCCGCAGTGGTGAGGCGCTTAAGAAGAGTCTCATGTTTGACGCTTTATATGCATCCTTGTTCACCTACACTCGGAATAAGAACGTTGTTCGTGCCTTCTGCGAAGCTTGGTGCCCGGAGACCAACACTTTGCATACTGATGCTGGGGAAGTGTCCATCTCATTGATGGACTTGTGGAAGATTGGTGGCCTCCCTATCGCTGGAGGTTGTTATGAGGAGATCATCCCAAGCTTACAGGAGCTAACAGGACCCAATGCTCGTCCTTTGAGGACTCTCCCTAAGAGTTGTCAATACTTGTTTGCAGCTTTTCTCCGTTGCTTGGGTGGCGAGTATGACATCTACAACCCCCAACTTCCCGTTGTTGCATGGATTAATTTCTGGTGTCGCCTGCCTTTGAAGCATCCCAAGCCTACTACGACGTCAGCAAAAGGAGTGAACCGGCCAAGTAAGACATATAATCCAGATGGAGTCATTCCACACAAGCCACGACCAAGGTCACCCCAAGATGAAACTCCCTTTCTCGAGCTTGGAGTAGACGAGGAGATAAAAGACGAGACCTACTTGGCGGCTCTTGTTGCATGTTGGCTATGTTTGTTTGTCCTTCCGACCAGTTGGCTCCTTCATCGGACCTTCCACATTCAAAATGGCGAGCCTGATTGCTTCGGAATGAGGTTATCCTTGCTGCCCCCCGTGCTGGTTAATGTATACAGAGGTTTAGGCGAGATTGTTCATTCACCGACCCGGAGCGCGGCGGATGCTTTCCTTCCATGGCATTATGTGTTCGGATGGATGGCCCGATATTTTGACACTCACCATAGAGTGTCGTCTCGTTTGGATGGTCCTTTTATGACCCGTTACTCAGGAGAAGGAGGATCGAAGGCTTTTGATGACTATGCCGCTAGGGAGCTCATCCATAGAGGTCGTGACATTGATTGGAGCGCGACGGCCGCTAGCAGGAGCCGCACGGAGATCAAAGAGAATGATGGGAAACTATATCTCCGAGAGAAGACATTTTTCTTCTGCCCGCCGCCGAGCTTTATGGTGTTGCATCGGAATGGTGCGTGTTGGGTCGAGCCATCTGATCCTTGTAGGTTTGCACGTCAATTTGGGTTTTACCAGACCATTCCAAAGGAACTTGCGGCCGACCTTCGATCCACCCACATACAGTCAGCTAGCATTCTGTGGAGAAAATTCATCGATCTTCAGAGTTGTTCCAAGCTAGCATTTCCATCCTGCCCAAGCGAAACGAACAGCCATGTTTCTTCTGATTTTCGAGCGTGGTGGCTGAAAGTGCATGGTACATATTTGATTGATGGAAGGGCTTCGTTCTTGGAGACGACGGCAAGAAAGAAGAGAGCCGTTCCTCAAGCTAAAGAAAATCCAACCAAGCCTTCGCCCTTTGAAAGCATCTCCCACATGCGGCTCCCCGTCTTGCCTCCAAGGTGGTTACAAAAGTCAGAGAGACGTGTACTACATCGAGAGATAAAAGGCGTCATGACATCGCCTTGGGCACTAGCGGGAGTTCTTCACATAGTGATAGGAACTGGAAGCGCCAGAAGAAGGGGGACCAACCAGAAAAGTCTGAACGACAGGTAATCCCTTCTTGAAGCTCATTCGTTTCATTATTATTACCTCTATTTTACTTTGTATCCTCGTTTTGCAGTTGGTCAACCCAGATGCTCACCCGGATGATGGAGCGAGAGCGCAAATGAGAATTCTACCAATGGTCCTGCTTTGCTTTGCGCTTTGGCACTTCGTGAGACTAGGAAGAATCCTTACTTTCCCCGTGACGGATGGAGAAATGAAGTCTCGTCGCCAGCTCTCTCCCCCTTCAAGGGACTTCGTCGGGAACTTGACAATAGTGTGGAGAACGTGCGTGCTATGACTCCATCATCGAACCACACTACTGCTAAGGTTACATCGAGCAAAGAGCCTCTTAAAGGTGCACGGCCGGCGACACCTGTTGCTCATCCGCATCTATTGCCCGTGGAAGTTTCAGAATTTAACTCCGGACGTATCATCGATGATTGCTATCAACATCTGACCAACATGCTCTGGACTAGACTCAAAACCAAGATCTCCAATTGTCTTCTAGAGGAATTGGCCTCAAAAAAGGACGATGTTTACAAGATATTTGACGAGATGAAACGCCATAGTAGGACGGACATTTCTGGTTTGGAAACTCTCTTAGGTGCCTTCTTTGAAAACGCATCGCATCACAGTGCAGCTCAGAAGGACATTGCGGGGAGGCTCACCGTATCTTTGTATGAATCAAAGCATTCTATCCTTTCAAAACAACTTGATGAATTTAAGGCATCCGAGGCAAATCATCTGAAAGGGATCGAATCATCGAAGTCAAGTCTCGCAGAGCTCGTGTCCAGAAGGAAGAATTTGGAGAAGAAAGTTGAGGCATTGAAGAAAGAAGAAGCTGAAGTGTCCTCGTTACTTGCGAGCCGTGAAGAGGAGTGGAAAAGTATGACAATTCGTGCATCTGAATTGCACAATGGCCTAAATGAGCTCGAGAGTGCACCTCGGTTGCAACTTTGGGGAACATGAAGCTTTAGAAGATGCCAGAGTCGCTTGAGCTTGCCCGCCAAGAGTTGTTGGACTATAATCTTGTTTAGTTAATTAGTTGTTCCTTCCTCAAAACATTTCTTTTCTTCCGTTCTTTCCGCTTGCTTTTTGTCTTGAGATGTAATAAAATTTTAATTGATATGAATCAAATAAAACTCTATTATTCCCTTAACGTCTTGCGACTTGTTTCTTTCTTTTCCTTGTATGAGGACCCCTTTTGTATGATGAATCTCCATACTTTTTTGTATGATATGACTGAACTCGGAGTTCACTTTTTTTTTTTTTTTCTCTTTATGTTTATGAATGGATTTAATTTTTTTTTTTTTTTTTGGGTATGACTGAACCTGGAGTAACTTCCCAAGCTGCCTACGTATCCCAGAGAATGCTCTAGGAATCAAGTCAAACGTAGTTCATATTATTTTTTTACCCTTTTTTTTAGGACAGGATTATCACAGTTTAGGCTCGTGCTGAAGAGCATTTCTAGAGTTATGCATAGAACTTCTTGAGAAATTTACCGTTGATTGGGCCAAGCTTGACACCATCTTCATCCACCAACTTGTAGGCACCATTGGTGTAGACCTCGCGACCAACATAAGGACCGTCCCACTTTGATGTAAACTTATTTTTGGACTTGTGTGTCATGATGATAGGTCTTCTCACCGCAAGCACTGTATCACCGACTTGGAAGGATCTTGGCGGACTTTTTGTTGAATGCCTTTGACAACCGGGCTTGGTAGCATTCAAGATTTTCTTGAGCACAAAGCCGTTTTTAGTCAATGCTTCCAACTCTTCAAAGCGGCGGGCATTTTCTTCGTCGATTAAGCCTTCTTGGATAGCGATCCTCGGTGAGGTATTTGCCGTTCAAGAGGTAGCACGGCTTCTACACCGTACACAAGCGAATATGGAGTGGCTTGAGTCGGAGTCCGAAAGTTTGTGCGATAGGCCCACAAAGCTTCACCCATTCGTTCGTGCGAGTCTTTCTTGTGTCTTGCCACGACCTTCTTCAACAAGTTGCATAACGTCTTATTGAAAGCTTCGGCAAGTCCGTTGGCGGCGCGTTGTACATGGGCGACTTGTCTTTGCTTGAAGTTGAACTGCTCACACAACTTATCCACCAAGCTATTCACGAACGGTTTCCCATTATCCGTGATGATGTAGCGTGGAACTCCATAGCGATAGATGATGTTCACTCGAATGAAACGGACTACATCCTCTTTCTTTACCTGGCGTAGTGCAACAAAATTTCTCGGCCCATTTTGAGAAGTAATCGGTGGCGCGCCAAGATGTAGAGATGTTGGCCTGATGATTTCGGCAAATGACCAACCACGTCCATTCCCCAAGCGCGTCAAAGGCCATGCCGCTCTGATTGGATGCAACGGCTCGGAGGTCGATGTATGAGGTTGGCATGGAATTGACATGCTTCACATTTTCGAGCGTAATCCATGCAATCTTTCACCATGGTTGGCCAATAATATCCCATCCTTTTGATGCGGAAGTGGAGCTTCGGACCAGATTGATGGGCGCCACAAATCCCAGAGTGAGCCTCCTCTATAGCGTGAAGAGCTTCATCTTCTCCGAGGCAACGGAGAAATACTCCTTCAAATGAGCGGCGATACAAAGTGTCATTGTGAAGCAAGAAGCGTGGAGCCCGACGTCTTATGTCAACTTTCTTCTTTTGATCGTCAGGGAGTCTCCCGTGTTTCAAGTACTCCACTAATGAATGGCGCCAATCCTCTTGGTCTATTTCATAGACACACACGGCATGACTTTCATTATCATCCTCCTCATCTTCTCCAAAGTATGGAGGAACCACCCATTGCTCGCAGACGGGGACTTGCATCTTTCCATCACCGATTGCCATCGTCGCTGCCAAATTTGCCAGAGCGTCTGCTTGCTTATTTTCTTTTCTCGGAACATGCTCAATTGTAACGTCGCCAAGGTAAGCAATGATTTTCCTTGCATAATTGCAGTATGGGACTAATTCCGGCTTTTTTACATCGTAGGCGCCTTCAAGCTGGTTGATGATCAACTGAGAGTCGCCGTACACGTTCAGTCTGCATTGCTTCATATCCATCGCCATCTCAAGCCCTAAGATCAAAGCTTGATACTCAGCAACATTGTTGGAGCAACATTCCGTCAATTTGAAGGAGTATGGCAACACTTCGCTTTCCGGGGAAACAAAGATGACTCCGGCACTGACCCCATCTCGTCGCTACGCCCGTCAAAGTACATTCTCCATGGTGGAAGGACTTCAATCACCATGACATCCTCATCGTGCGGATCGTCTGATAGTTCCCACTCTGCCGGGATAGGGTGATCGACCAAGAAGTCTGCGAGCACTTGCCCTTTGACTGACCTTTTTGAGACACGTAAACAATTTGAATTCTTTGAAGTTGGAGATACCACCTTGCCAATCTGTCCGGACAACACAGCTTGGACATGACGAACTTCAGAGGATTTGCTTTTGACACCAAATGTATAGTGTGAGCTTGAAAATAATGCTTAAGCTTCTGGATGACGAATATGAGTGACAAACAGAGCTTCTCAATTGGAGAGTATTTCAGCTCATGTGGAGTCATTGTTCTGCTCAAATAGTATAATGCATTTTCTTTGCCCTTGTCATTTTCCTGAGCAAGCGATGCACCTCTTGATCGTTCTTGCTGTTTGTGATGTAAAGGATTAGAGGTTTACCTTTAACGAGGGCTGCCAAGACCGGAGCATTAAATCAAGCACGTTTTAATGTTTTCAAACGCCTTTACGCAGTTATCCCATTCAAACGGGACTCCCTTCCTCATCGAGATGGCTGAAAGGTTGGCATCTTCCGGCGAGGTTTGATATAAACCTTCGTATATAGGCCAGTTTACCTTGCAGGCTTCTGAGTTCACGCAGGCTACGAGGCTCAGGCATCTTCACGATGGCTTCTACTTTGGACTGGTCAATTTCTATTCCTCGATGTCGAACGATGAAGCCGAGGAATTTTCCCGAGCTGACTCCAAATGCGCACTTTAGAGGATTCATCTTCAATTGGAATCTTCTAAGTCTATTAAAGACTAATCTCAAATCATTCAAGTGGTCACCTTAACTTCTTTGACTTTACAACCAAGTCGTCAACATAGCACTCAACATGTTGGTGTAGCATGTCATCAAAGATCCTCTCAGCATCGCACGCGTTGGTAAGTTGCCCCGCATTCTTCGACTAAAAGGCATCACTTTGTAACAATATATTCCCTTAGGAGTTCGAAATGCGTTGAATTCTTCATCTTCGAGGAGCCATTCGAATTTGGTTATACCAGACGATCCGTCCATGAAGGAAAGAACTTCATGACTGTGGTTGCGTCTACCATCGACTCCGTGATTGGCAAGGAAAATCATCCTTTGGGCACGCATTGTTTATGTCCCGGAAATCTACACATACACGAATCGACCATTCTTCTTTCTCACGGGGGCGATGCTCGAGATCCATGTTGGATACTTAACCTCACGGATGAAGCACCGCTTCAATGAGCTTGTTGACTTACGCCTCATGAGTGGGATAAGATCCGGCCTAAATCTTCTTTGAGCACAGCTGCGGGCGTGATCCTTTCTTTACGGCCAACCGATGGGCAACAACCTTTGGATCAAGCCGGGCATCTCTTTGTAAGTCCAAGCGAATATATCCTTGTATTCTTGGAGGATTTCATGGTATCTCTCTTCTTCTTACGGAGACAAAAGAGCACTTACGAAAGTTGGTCGTGGCTCTTCTTTAGTGCCGAGGTTGATTTCCTTCAACTCATCTATCTGTGGATTTGACCCTTTCTTCTAATTCCGGGGTGCTTCTTCCGCATCTTCTTCAACCTCATCATTTTCCAATGTGATATGATAGACGAAAGCATGTTCTCTCACTTCATCAAGTTCCATGACTTCTTCCGATCCTATTTTAGTCTTGGTGGGGTAAGGTTCTTCACCGGCGGAGATAACATACGAGGACCCAACGCTTTCTTCAGGCTCATTTTCTTGACATGTTGGATGCACATGCTCCACATTGTACGTGGCATCAGTTTTAGTGTACACTACCGTGCGCACCTTAGCTTTCATTACGTTTCCACGGTGTATGTCAAGACACGTGTGGCGCTTCATTCTCGGGCGGGACCAGACTCTTGATTTCTTTAGAGTCGATGTTTGTAATATCCTTCCCCAAAGCATCCTTATGTGCTGATCGTCTTCGCTTTTTGCCGACTTTTGGTCCTGACAGATTCTTGGTCGTGACAGAAAGCCTTTCGAAGACTGAGACGCGTTCTTTCTTTGGTTGTAACCTCTCAAACACCGATGGCCTTGGAGGTAGAGGTTCCGGAATGTTCGTTGGAGATGATTCATCTTCAACCCCGATGTAGTTATTGCTTGCCTTCCTTATTGCAATGCGGACGGGTGGTGAAGGATTATATCCCAGGCTGTCCGGGACCCAATAATGGGAACTTTTGCTTTCGTGGCCTTATGTGCTTCTTCGATTCTTTGCTTTTGCCCCCATTTTTAGAGCGGGGCTTCGGGATCCGTTCTTTGCGCCTTTGCGAGGAGTTTGTAAGCAATAGGATCAAAACCTTCCTTCTTGTGGGTGGCCTTGTTCCATGTTCTATAACCGGGCCTTCTTTAGGGACGGGTAAACCCTGCAGAGGAGCATCCATCTTCACGGCATTGATCTTGGGAAGTGGCAGGGTCAGTCCACTCAACGCTTTGGATTTTTGAGGTGGATAAATGTCTTCACATTCCTTTGAGGCATGGGGAGGTGCGATGACTTTATCTCTTCATGCTTGCTAACCTCTCTCTCTTCTGGATGGGATGGCCTTCTCTCATCATCTTTTTCCCATGATCCTGAAGGCGCTACTATCTTCAAAGGCCGGCTTGGTAGAATTTTGCATCGCAAAGTGAGTTTCACTTGATGAAAGGTTTTCATCGAAGAATGACCTTTCTTACCACGCCATTGCGCCCGATACTTAAAGCATTGATGAAGGGTTGAAGGGCGACTCCATTCTCGTGTAACCACGGCCTCCCAACAACATGTTGTAGGGCGTTACGCGTCAATCACATGGAACAATGCGCTTGAAGATAGCTCATCAATCAAGATGTCAAGTCCGATCACACCAATGGCTCGCCCCTTTGGTTGAATCCGTGGATCATAAGTCGATTATCGGAGAGTTCATCCATAGAGACACCCAATTCTTTCAAAGACCGGGCGGCAATATGTTGACAAATGATCCTCCATCTAGTAACACACGGTTAACTTTTTGCTCACGTGTATATCTTTGTGACAAATAATGGGCGGTTATGAGGCGCGATCCGAGAAGCATGTCGTCATCTGTGAAAGTGATCTCAACCGTGCAAGCAAGCTTTGCATTGTTTGAAGCCTCTTCCTCGATCGGCGAATCTTCATTTTCCTTTGCACCATCGGTTTCTTACGTGGGATAGCATAACATGGGACAACTTCATTCTCTGAGTCTTCTTCGGTCGTCTCAGCTTCGAGGACTCTTTTGGGCATGTACTCTAATAAGGTGATTGGAGTACGAGGGCTTCTGTACTCGACCCCTTCAGGGAAGATGCTCTTCACTTTCTTGTTTACCTTCCTTTGATTTCTTCTCAGCTTTCTTGCCCTTCGGCCTCTTCTTGGCTTGGAAGACTCGGAACAAATCGTCTTTGGTTCTTCCAATTTGAAACAAGGTGACTTCCTTTGCTTTTTCTTGCGAGTCACCATAATCCATCCATCATCGTCTTGTTCGACGAGCTTGGGTTTTCTTTTCTTCCGCAATGACTTTTGCTTGTTTGGGAGACGTTCGGATTCTGTCTTAGCTATGGGTGGAGAGTCGTTGAATTTAATCTCAACGAGGTCGAGTGATCCAATTGGATGGTCATGTAATGACCATTAAATCGGCTCTGCTATGGTGATTTGATTTGTGCTTGCCTTCTCTTCCTCAAGCACGATCTTTCCTTCCTCGGCCAAACGCATAACCTTGTCCTTGAAGACAAAGCATTTTTCGATGGGATGACCAAATAAGCGATGATATTTGCAATAGTTACCTTTGTGGGCTCTTGCTGCATCCTCCGGACGCTTTGTTTACGGAAGTTCAATGAGTTTCAATTTCAACAACTCATCAAAAATTGCGGATGCGTCGAATCGAAGAATGGATACTTCCTCTGTTGCCTTTAGTTCGAGTTGGCCTCCGTCTTTCAACTTGTCGTGGCTCAACCTTCCTCCATTCGAGGTTGGCTTGACGCTTGGGTTGTTAACTTTTTACTGGAGCTACGGTGGTAGCGTTGGACTCCTTCTTCTCCATTTTGGGAGAAGCTTTCACGCATTTCTTAATTTCTTGTTTTTCTTTCCCTTTCTTGGATCTTGAGCAGGGCGACCTCCATTGGCATCAATGCTTAACTCCATATCATGCGCACGAGTGGCTAACTCCTCAAATGATTTCGGGAGAATCCCTTTAAGGATGTATTGCGGTCCCAAAGTGCATGCCTTGGATGCACATCTCAATAGCGGAGGCTTGAGAGAGTTGATCCTTGCAATTGAGGCTAAGGCTTCTCCATCTATTAATATAATCAACTACTTTCTCCTCTTTCCATTGGCGGGAGTTGGTCAACTCTACCATGCTCACGGTTCTCTGAGTCTTTGTAAAGCGATTCAAAAATATCTGCTCCAGCTTGCTCCCAACAGTCTAGAGAGGCGGCGAGATCGGTGTACCAATCGAAGCGTTGCCTTTGAGTGAACGCACAAATTGCTTCACCAAGTGATCTCCATAGGTTCCAAAGCATTGTTGCAAGTCTCACGAAATGGGCAATGTGTTGCTTGGGTTGCCCTTTCCATCAAATTGCTGGAAATTTGGTGGTTGATAACCGCCGGCATTTTCAAGTCATCAATTCTTTTGGTGTATGGCTTGATGTAAGTCTGAGACGATTTCATGGATCCTCCGACTTTGTCATTGATCGTCCCATGATGAACTCACTGCAGGTTGGTGATAGGAATGGTCCCGTCGGGGAGATCTTGATTGCTTGCCAAGGTAAAGGACTTGGAGGCTTCATGATCCTTGAAAGAGTTTTCTGGGCAACTTTCGAGTTGTTCGCCATATGCAAAGACTTGAAGGCTTCTTGGTGTTTGGAAGTGACATCATGCTCGTCCCCTCTTCATCATGCACCACTTCTTTTGACTTTCTCGCTCCCAACCGGAATCGATCTTCTTTGGCGAGCTTTGAAATCTGCATGTCTTGAGTCCGAACATGCGACGCGTGAGGCCTCAATGGCCTTCGTGAGGCTAGCAATATGCTCCTCAAGAGTTGTGGAATTAAGTCATCATTACGTCGACCATTGGTGAAGTGGGCCTATCGAAGCTTCATCTTTGAAAAGGAGGTTGATGCCAAACTCCTTTGACATACTTCAGTGATAGGTCCAGAAAGTTGTCCTTGAGATGAAAAACAGCCTTTAGCAAAGAAGAACCTTCGTAGTAAGCGCCCTTCAAAGCCACAGTCTTAGCGGCGAGCCTTTCGGAGCGGTAGAAGCAACCTTTGGTGCCATTTGTTCTTGACTTCTTTGGAAAGGAGAGATGAAAGGAGAGATCGGTCCCACCAGGTGTGCCAGAAATTTGTAACACAAATTTCGTGTTAATCCCTGAAAATAAACAAAGAAAACACAAAATTGTAACAAATCGAATTTTATTAATTTATAAAATAAAAAGCGGTTACAATCTCTTGAATCCTTCGATTCTCCTCTTTAATTGTTGACAATTATTGGACTCCCGGATTTAGCGGAAGATCTTGAATTTGGCTGATTTCCTCCGGATATGGCGGAAGAAATGGACCTTGGTTGATTCCTCCCGAGTATGGCGGAAGATTTGAATTTATGGTTGTACTCTCCCGGATATGGCGGAAGATCTTGACTTTGTTGTTGATTCCTCCCGAATATGGCGGAAGAATGTTTGATTTGGGTAGAGATTTGAGGCAATGCTTTGACTCACCTTCGCCCTCCTGATTAGGTTGGAAGATCCTCGAAGCTGGTTGAAGAACTCCGGATTTCTTGGTGGATGATCTTCAAGTGATGTTGAAGAACGCCGGATTTGATGGAGAATCCTCAAAGATTGAAGAACACTTGAATGCTCCTTGTGCTCCCTAGATCCCCTCCTTCTTGGTGCTTGAATGCTTGAATGGAGTGCTTGATGCTTCCTCTCCAATCTTGAATCCTTGTGTACTTCCGTCTTCTATGTTAATGCTCTGTGTTTCTGTGTGTTTGCCAATGACCAAGGTCTCTCTTATTTATAGTGCTAGATGAGTGCTTTGGAAGTAATTCGCATTTAATGCTTTCACACTCATTTAATGTGTTCACACTCTGATTGATTCCCATAATATGCGCATTTAATGCGTCCAGACTCTCCTGATTGGTAGTAGCAATTTGTACACAATCTCCGCATTTATAATAAATCAATAAAATCTCCTAATTAATTGATTTTAAGAGATTTTTATGATTTATTGATTTTTATATTATCTACCAATATTTATTGTTGGAAATAATATAAAATACCTAGATTTTATTGCATGTGTAGTATTTGACAAATATAATATGTCACATATATATTTTATATATCTACATAGCCATTTAATTATAAATAATTAAATCTCTAAATTTCTAAGAGATTTTAATTAGTCATTTATTTATTTATATCATTTCCTATCATTTTGTATTGGAAATAATATAAAATGAATTTAATTTCGAGACAAATACATTACGTGACATTTATATTATGTCACATAAAATTTTTATTTCTACAGAATTATCGAGGACGTGTTGGTTAAAATAGACAAATCTTACTTCCCAGTGGATTTTGTAATAATGGAAATGGAAGAAGGATATTCAGCGCCAATTATTCTAGGTCGACCATTTCTAGCTACAGGAAGAACATTGATAGATGTTCAAAAAGGTGAACTAATACTGAGAGTTAATGAGGATAAAGTTTCATTCAATATCTTCAAAGCTATGAACCATCCATACAAAGAACCAGAGTCATGTTCCTTTATAGATGAATTATCTACTATCTGTGATGTCAAACTACAAGATTACAAAGATAAATTAAAAGAATGTTTGGCATTATCCATCTATAAAGAAGATGAAAATGATACTGAAATGAAAGAAGTAATACTTTATCTTGATAAAGGAGTGTTTTTCAAACACCCATGGCATCAATATTTGAAATTGAAAATGGAAGGGCCAGTTTTAAAACCATCAGTAGAAGATCCACCAAGGAATTTGGAGTTGAAACCACTTTCTTCAAATCGGAAATATGCTTTTCTTGAAAGTGATAATCTATTACCGATTATTATTTCTTCAACCTTAACAGATGAACAAGAAGATCAATTACTTAGAATGTTAAGACAACATAAGAAAGTATTTGGATGGACAGTGGCAGATATTCAAGGTATTAGCCCTGAGATATGTGTTCACAAGATTATTCTAAATGAAGGAGCTAAACCTTGTATTCAGCCACAACGCCGTCTCAACCCGAATTTGCAAACAATTGTTAAGAAAGAGGTTATTAAACTATTAGAAATGGGAATAATCTTTCCTATATCAGATAGTGAATGGGTAAGTCCAACTCAAGTAGTTCCTAAGAAAGGAGGTTTCACGGTAAAAGAAAATGATAAAAATGAATGGATTCCGACAAGGGAAATTACAGGATATCGAATGTGTATTGATTTTCGAAAACTGAATGATCATACTAAGAAAGATCATCATCCACTTCCATTCATCGTACAGATGTTAGAAAGATTGAGTGGACATAAGTATTACTGTTTCTTAGATGGCTATTCAGGCTATTTACAGATATTCATTGCAGCAGGAGATAGAGAAAAAACTACTTTCACTTGTCCCTATAGAACTTTTGCTTATAAAAGAATGCCATTTGGTTTGTGTAATGCACCTGCTACATTTCAGCGATGTATGATGGCAATATTTTCAGACATGGTTGAGAAATTCTTAGAAATCTTTATGGATGACTTTAGTGTATATGGAGATTCTTTTGATGAACGCTTATCGCACCTAGAACGAGTTTTACAACGCTGTGAAGATACCAACTTGGTACTAAACTGGGAAAAATGTCATTTGATGGTATCAGAAGGAATTGTATTAGGTCATAGAATCTCTAAAATAGGAATTGAAGTGGATAAAGCTAAAGTCGAAGTAATTGAAAAATTACCTCCATTAGTTAATCTTAAAACGTTGAGAGGATTTCTTGGACATGCTGGATTTTATAGAAGGTTTATTGCAGATTTCTCAAAAATAGCAAAGCCTCTAAGTCATTTGCTAGAAAAAGAAGTACCTTTTAACTTTGATGATAAATGTATGGAAGCCTTTAAGACCCTAAAAGCAAGATTAACTACTGCACCAGTATTAGTAGCACCAGATTGGGATTTACCGTTTGAAATCATGTGTGATGCAAGTGATTTAGCTGTAGGAGCTGTCTTAGGTCAACGATATAACAAAGTACTCAAAGCTATCTACTATGCATCTCACACGTTAAACGCAGCCCAACTCAATTATGCAACCACTGAGAAAGAACTGTTGGCTGTGATCTTTGCCTTAGATAAGTTTCGATCGTATATTGTTGGTTCTAAGGTTATAGTATATACAGACCATTCAGCTCTGAAGTACCTGTTAAGTAAAAAAGATGCTAAACCTCGTCTTCTTAGGTGGATTCTGTTACTTCAAGAATTTGATATAGAAATTAATGATAAAAAAGGAAGTGAGAATGTAGTAGCAGATCATCTAAGTAGAATGGAGAATAATGAAGGAAAAGGAAATGAAATTCAGGATTCATTTCCAGATGAACAACTGTTTAGGATCGATACTCCCTCAACCATGCGATTATTAAAAAATAGAATACCATCAAAAGAAGATTCGCCGTGGTTTGGGAATATTGTTAATTATATTACCTGTAACTATATCCCGTCTCATTGGACTTGGCAGCAGAAAAAGAAGTTCTTTTACGACTTAAAGTTTTATTATTGGGATAAACCAGATCTTTTTAGAAGATGTTCGGATGGAATAATTAGAAAGTGTATCCCAGATAATGAAATTTTAAGTGTATTATCATTTGTCATAATCGTGAGGCAGGAGGTCATCATGGAGGATGGAAGACTGCTTTTAAAGTTTTACAATGTGGTTTTTATTGGCCTACACTATATAGAGATGCATACAAATATGCAAAATCTTGTGAGTCATGTCAAAAATGGGGAAACATATCGAAAAAACATGAAATGCCTATGCAACCGATTTTAGAATGTGAGCTATTTGATGTATGGGGCATAGATTTCATGGGACCTTTCCCTATATCTTTTGGAAAAAGATTTATTCTAGTAATGGTTGATTATGTCTCTAAATGGGTAGAAGCTGAAGCTCTTCCCACTAATGATACCAGAGTTGTGCTAAGGTTCCTTAAAAAGAATATATTCACAAGATATGGCATTCCGAGGGCTATCATTAGTGATAGAGGTTCACACTTTTGCAACCGACCATTTACTAAGATAATAGAGAAATATGGTGTAACTCATAAATTAGGAACACCCTATCATCCGCAAACTAATGGACAGGTAGAGGTGTCTAATAGAGAAATTAAAAGAATCGTAGAGAAAACAGTGGACTCAAATCATAAAAACTGGGCAGAAAGACTAGATGGTGTATTATGGGCGTACAGAACAGCCTTTAAAACACCGATTGGTTGTTCTCCTTACAAATTAGTATTTGGTAAATCTTGTCATCTCCCTGTTGAACTAGAACACCGAGCTTTATGGGCTATTAAATTTATAAAATTTGATCCTAAAGCCGTCGGTGATCATAGATTACTTCAGTTAACAGAACTGGAAGAGTTTCGACTCGATTCTTATGAAAATGCTCGAATCTACAAGGAACGCACGAAAGCTTTCCATGATAAGAGAATTTATAGTCGTGAGTTCCATGTAGGTGATCGAGTACTTTTATATAGTTCATGTTTGAAGTTGTTTCCAGGAAAGCTTAAATCTAGATGGACAGGTCCATATGAAGTAACTAAAATCTATAAGTCTGGAGCTGTTGAACTAACAGATGGAAAAACAACTTTTATAGCCAATGGACACAGGGTGAAATTGTTCGTGGAAGCTGAAGGGGTACGTCAAACAGAAGAAGTATTATTGCTTATCGACCCACCGACGAACTGAAAAGCAGAAATTCTAAACTCAGCCAATTACGGGTACTATCTTTCTAATTTACTTTTTATTATGCATTTTAAAGTAGTTTCGTCTTTTACCGGATAGAAGTAAAAGAACTGGATGCCTTTCATAGATAGAATAAGAATTTTTATTTTACTTTTAAGGTTAGGTCTAGATAAGGATGTCGCATTTAAGATAGAAGCCTTAGTTTCTAAATTAAATAAGGAACTGTTAATCGAAGCCAGAGAAAGAGAACTTTGTAATGGAAATTCGAGGAGTGCAATCAAAAGAAGAGCAAAGTTTCTTTTGAGATGTAGAATCTGTGGAAAAAGTGAACATAATGGACAATGTGGAAGGAATACAACCATATCCCAGGATGAGTGTTTGAATGTTATTAAGAAGGGAACGATTAGGTGGTTATCCGAAAATCCCGAGGGAATACAAAGAGATAATTCAAACGCATCATTCCTAGGAGGAAGGTTAATGGATCGATATGATAGAAATCTTGAGGATCTGAGGATGAAGGAATTAGCTAAAGATCCTAAAAATTACAGTGTGTGTTTTTAGTTTATTATGTGTTTTTAATTAATTATTATGTTTTCAAAGTTATTTTATTTTTAAACTAAAAAGAAAATATTTTTAAATTTATAAAAATTTTATAAAAATCTATAATAAACCTATTTTTATCATATATGATTTGAAGTATGAATATTATATAAAAAATATGTAATTTTCAGTATTATATTAGAATTTTATATAGTTTATAGAAATTTTTATTAAAATCGTATTAAACTTATCTTATATAACATAAATAATTTGATGAACATCAAAATATGTTTATGTGGTATAATCTAAGTTTACTACACATAAAATGAAGTAAAAATCGAAAAACGGATGCAGTGTGACCGGCACGTGCGATCAAAGACCGCACGCGCGGTGTGTATACACCAAACCCTAAAAAATACGCCTCTCTCTTCATCTCTTTCATTTCTCAAAATTTTTAGAAGAGCCGCCCGATTCCTCCCCATTTTCTTCCAAAAACTTATCAATTTTCATCACTTTTTCATCACAAATTCAATAATCCATCATCCTCTCTTCAACTAAACTATCTAAGAACATCAACATTGCAAAAAAAGTTGAAGATTGGCAAGCAAAGCTTCTCTTTTCCTCTCATTCCGGCGAACCACCATACATTCCGGCGACCTAGCTTGTCTTTCTAGCATATTAAGGTAATATATATATATTTATATATATATATATATATATATATATATATATATATATATATATATATATATATATATATATCAATTATTTCAAATTTTAGTTAATTTGCAGATTTTATTTTGAATTTTTAGTCTAAGTAATCAATGGTTTGTGTTGTTTTTGTTTGATTTTGTTGTTGTGTTATCATACCAATATCGTATATGGCCTCTAGAAAAAATCCTAAGAAAAGAAAGCAGGAAACACCAGTCGTAGTACCAGTCATCCAATCAAGACCATTAACTAAAAGAGAGAAAGCCATATCTTTTGAAAACACTGCTAGTCCTGAAACTAAGCAGGCATACAATGAGTATTTTAGTAAATGCAAAGTTTGGTTAGAACGTGGTATTGAATTTGACTCGATTGGTGAAGAGGTGAAAGTTATTTTTACTGATAGAGAGTGGTTGGAAATAGCCATGGATAGGACTGATAACATTAATGTTTCTATGGTATCTGAGTTTTACTCCGTGTTATCTACTTATGATCCAGATACTGTTGAGGAGATGTCTTATATTCCTCTTAGAAATGTTAATGTTACTTTCTATCCAGTTATGATAAATGCATTTTTTGGATTACCTGAGATACCTGATGAAGATGATTATCATAATGTTTGGGGCTTAGACCATCCTGCTGCTCTTCAGGCTAAGGCATATGAGGCCCAGCATGCCTTTGATCCCACAGCTGAATGGATAGATAATAGGTTTGCATATGGGAAGTGTATTAGAGACATAAGAGCAATAAAACAATTCTTAGGCCATAATGTATGTCCTTCCACTCACGTTTGTGCTTATGGCCGAGATGAAGTTGTTATTGCTTGGGCCATGGTGAATGATATTCCGATAAATCTGGGGAAGTTGATCTTTTCTAAGGCTTGTGAGTTTGCAAGAACCCGATATCGAGGGGGACGTCTGCCGTTCCCTAGTCTCATTTCTGCTTTGTGTAGTCTTGCAGAGGTCCCTGTCTTACCCTCAGATAGGATTATGTCTCCTTACATTCCTCGTATTGGTCCTAAATTGAGAACCTTGCCTGCTGGAAGAATAGACTATAACAATCCGAATCGCCAGCAACAACAACAACCACCACCTCCACCTTCTCAATTACCTTGAGCTCCTAGACAGTCACATCAGTCACAGCCACAACAGAACCAGAATAGCCAGATTGAAGCTTTGTTTCAGCATATAGTTCAGGCTCAGGCAAGAACTGATGCTAACATAGCTTTAGCATGTGAGAAGAATAGGCAGTGGGCTGAGGACCTTAGGATTGGCTAGAGAGGCCATAGAGATACTATGAGTAGTACGATCCCAGATATGCTGATATTTCTGCTAGATACCCTCAGAGTCAGCCTGACCCTTATACTATGCCAGATTGGATTCCACCTATTCCACCACCTGTTATATTCCAGGACTATACTCCATCATCTTTAGGACAGGGTGGTATGTTTACAGGCTCAGCAGGGACATCCATGGGCAGGGGAGGAGTGACTTCAGTAGCAGATGTGACGGCAGGCCTGAGTTCGTTTGGATTGGAAGGATCAGTATCAATGTCGACGATGCAAGCTCAGACGACATTTCAAGCATCTACGTTAGCAGATCCACAGCAGTTCAGTCATGGTTTACGCACGACTCAGTCTCTAGGGGCTGAATATACTTCTAGACTGTTTGGATCGGTGTCAGCTCAGTTCGATTCTTCATATGACGTAGATCTTGATTATGACGAGGATGAGTGATATGGAAGAACTTTTCATTTGACTATGTTGTATGACTATCGACTATTGGTTTGATTTAGTACTTTTACGTTTGTTTTGTATGTTAGACGTTTGATGCACTCTTTGGTTAGTGCACTTTGTTATTTTATGACTTTTTCATAAGTTTTCGGTTTTAGTATACTTTTTCCCTCACGTTTTAGATAAAATTAAGAATCTACATACAGTAAGAGGATGCTGGAATGCTCTGAAATGAAAAAATCCTGACCGAACAGCATAGCACCGCACGCGTGCGGTGAGGGTCGGCACGCGCCGGTACGGTGTCTTTGCCGACCTTTCTCAGAATATTTCCTCTTTGGTCATGATTTTTCTATAAAAGGAAACAGAAGCAGCATTCCAAAAATGCTCATTCTCTTCCTTAACTTCTTATTTTCTTACTAAAAAGAGTTAAAAATGTCCGATCATTCGTCAGTTAACAGTTAATCTCCTCCACATACCCCAAATTCTGTACTTCCAAATCCATATTATCCGTTTTTTCATCCAGTTCCTTACGAACCTATGTATGCTTCAGCTCACAACCCTTTTATAAGTAATTTCGACCAGTCACCGGTGCTGATTGAAAAAGGTCTGAATTTTCGAAAAGTTGATAACTGGGCATTTATAAGGATGCAAGGAGATGGATGGGAATATTTTTGTCATATGCCGAGAGGAAGAATCAATGTTACTATGGTAAGAGAATTTTACTCTGCACTTTCAGAAGCTAATACTGTGGAATTAACACAGTCTGTTACAGTTAGAGGAGTTGTTGTTCCTTTTACTTCCACCACCAAAAATCAAATCTTCTTTATACCACCAGTCCAAACATCACCGAACAGTCATTTTGAGTATCAGTGGAGACTTGATACTGCTGAAGGAGTTGTTACAAAATGTTCGGAAGCTTATCCAATCTTATACGAACATTACAATAGAGATAGAGATGTCTCCACAGCCGCTTTACTTCCCCATCTTAGAACTTGGAAGCGATTCATCAATTCACGAGTATATCCAACTAATGATTTCTCGGAAATCAGTGATGATGAACTGTTACTTTTATATGCAATCACGAATGGTGCTGTTATAGATTGGAGGGTGCTGATTCAAAAAGCTGCTGTTAGTTTTGCATTTGGAAGAATACCGATCCGTCAGCCTATGCCGTTTGCATGGCTGATTTCTAGAATATGTGTTCATTTGGCCAGGGTACCGGAAAGAGCGACAGATGAATATTTTCCAGCTCGCCTTCCTCAAGTTGGGCTCCTACCAGTCGATATTCCGGGAGGTTCGTCAAGTGGAGAAAATTAGATAATTATGTTGGTAGTAAAGAAGGAATAATAGTAATAAAAATAAGACAAGTAAGATAGAAATAAATTAGTATAACTTAGTTTAATAATAAGTTTAGTATAATTTAGTTTAAAGTTTTCTTAGTATAAGGTAGGAGTAATTTTAGTAGTAGTTTGTAATTTTTATATAAGTTTTAATATTGTAATATATTTGCATGTTTTTAATTTATGTTTTTACGTTTTTCTTTTATATTATATAAACGCTCGTCTGTTTGACACATAACATAATACAACTGCTATAAAATTCATTTTATTTTCTAATCCAATTTTTTACTACTCATTAGACATTGAGACGATGCCAATTCGTAAGTGGGGAGTAGAGATTGGTTAGTAAATAAATTGAATTTAATTTATCAAATACTTTTACACTTAGTTTAATTATTCTTAAGGAAATAAGGAAATAATATATAATTATTATAATAAAAGTAATATATTTGGATAGAATAAATTTTTAATTAAGTAAAGTAATCTCGATATATTATTTCTATATTATTTATATCTATTTTAGATTTTAATAAGATTTTAAGTATGTATACCTAGATAAATATTATGAAATATTTTTTTTATGAAATTAGACAAAAGTTACTTATAATTATAATGAAATTTTAGAATGATTTTCTTTTCAAGACGAGTATGAAATTGGAATCGGATTAGGGATGATGAGATTTTTGGCATAATTTTGATTAACTAGAGCCAAATAAGCCTACCCGAACATAATTTCCAATTTTTATCCCCACCTCAGCCTTGTAGAGTGATCAAGACCGCACTCGAAAATAGCCATTATGATTAACTAGAAATTACCAACCTTTAACTTAATATGGTCTACATTTCCTTGAAATCCCGCAAGTTTAGTATGTGCTTATGGATAGCGGTGAAGACATCGAAATTAAAAGAATGGCAAGAAGCTGAGATTGGTGTTATTATTTGGATGGGCATTTCTATAAAATCATATTATAGAAATTTTTGTATTTGAAGAAAGAAAAGAAAAAGATGAAATAGTTAGAAAGGTATTAGTATATTCGTTCTCACCTCATGACACTTGCAAGATAGTCGATTTTGGCAATGAGTTCGGATATGTTAATATCCTATAAAAAAAATAATAAAAAAAATTATTATAAGAACAAAGCATTATAGGTATCTTCTTTGTATTTGATCGACACCCAAAAATAAAGAAAAAGAAAAAGTCGAATCAAAGATCTCAAGAATTATCACGAGTTTAAGGAAACCGGATTCGTGATTTTCGATCGAAAGAGTAGTACTCCGATCAATCTTGATGAAGCAATGCCTATAATTTTGAAAACACACTTATGCTCTTAGTTCTTATGAAAAAAAAAACATGGTTTCAAAACCATTTTTGCAAAGTTATTAGGATTTAAATTTGAAAACAGTGTCAGGATGTTACTGATTGAGAAGTTTTTGATCAGAAGTTGAAGGTGTCAGTACGTACGACTTGCTTCTATCTCTTTTGATTTTCCTCTGTTATCCTTTCGATTAGCCAACTACCCTGAGCCTGAACGTTACAAGCCTATTTGCCAACTACTTGACTTAGTTCTTGATTCCGATAAACCATACAGTGGCAATTATAAAGTTATTCTAAGTATTTTATTTATATTTATTAAGTAATTCATGTAAAATTTCATTTAGATAATATTTTTTAACTAATTTATTAAGTTATACACACTTTTTATCTTCTTAAATATCTTAGATAGATACGATTAATATAATTATAATATTGACGATATCGTTACTAAGTTAGAAATTTAGTCTAGAAGAATTATATTATTTAAGCGTCATAACTTTTTATATATTATCGCTTATTTTGCTCGAGGACGATCAAAAGCTAAGTGGGGAGTAGTTGATGTATGAGAAAAATATAACTATATTATATGATTTTTTATTATATATTTACGATATTATAGTATAATTTCATAAAAATATATCAAAAACTTATAAAAATCATAATTAGTTATAAATAGATGTTAATGTTATCAAATTAGTATAAATGATATCTTTTGTTATCAGATTCACCGTGAAAATTGTTTTTTGATATAGGATGAATACGAGAAAAATCGTGAACGAGAAGCGAAAGAATAAAAAATTCACGACAGATGTTTTTGACAGTTCGGTACACGCCGGAGAAAACCGAACGTGCGAAATCTTTACGCAAATCGGCACATGGGTCTGACACAAAAGGAATCTTTACTATAGCTCCGCACGCGCCGGTGAGGTCCGGCACGCTGGCTTTACTACTGCAGTCTATAAATAGAGCTCATTTGCAAGCAATTGAAGTTGTACCAATATATATATACTTCTTATATATATATCTAGCTTATCTTTTGTTAGTTTCTAGTTTAATAAACACTGTAAAAGGCACTCTGCCAAAATAATGTTGTAATATAAGTATCGTTATAATGCTTAGAAGATGTATCAAGGCTCGTTGATGTAAAAGGAGTTGCTATTTCCGGATAATACGACTCTGATGCTTCAATTGTAATCTGGTAACTTTTCTAATGTATTTATGTTTGTTTGTTATTTGTAGTATTTATATATTAGTTATAATGATATTTGGCTAGTCTCTAATTATAATATCTATCTCCCTCCCTATATATTGTATTGGTACCTATATATACTTATATATATATATATATATATATATATATATATATATATATATTTATTTATATATATATTTATGTATTTATATATATTAGTTTTAGTTTTATGCATTTATTTACTGTTTTGATTAGTTTAGAGGATGGTTGTATGATAAAATTACGACTTAGATTGAGATAATAATAGCTTCTTGGTGTTTAATCACACTTTGATTGACCAAGTTTTCCCTGAGGATCGACACCTGACTCACCATACTATCACTACAATTTGATCCGGTACACTGCCGGTAAGGATTCATAGCATAGAAAAGGTCCGTCAGGTAGTCCAAGAGTCTATGGTGGCAGATGCAATCATCGAGGAGAATGAGATTGTGGAAGAAGTAGTGGAGAGTGATGAGGAATTAGTTGTGGATGAGATAGTTCACGTTGATAAGGCCTTTGTTGATGGTCATGTTGAGAGTGCTGTTGAGCATGAGGAAATTCTTGGTACACCAGCCGAGGTTTTTGACTTATCTTTGCAGGTCCAAGACGATCTTCCATATAAGGTGGAGACTAGCCACTTGGATACGTCCAAGGCAGCCCCTGTTGTCCCTTTAGTTGATCTTTCCCAGGTGGTTCTTGGTGGGAAGTCGGCGCATCATTTTGTTGATCCTTTTGCTGCATGTATTGATGAGGCTCCGACATTGCATTGCTCTAGTTATATTGCTGACACACCATGTTTCACCCACAGTTTTGTTAGGCCACAATTCTGTTCTTTTGTCTCATTGTTGCAGCACACGTCGTCCTTTTCGCATCAGGTTGATTTAGGGTTTTCACTTCTTCGTATATTTGATCCCGGCATAGCATTGATGTTTTTTGTGGGTTGTTCGGGATTCGTTTCTGATGCTGACTTCTATGACGTCCTGTTGATTCGAGGACGAATCCTTTCCAACCGGGAGGGAATGGTGTGATCCATCCCGAGACATTCTATGTGTTTTGTTTATTTTAGTTTTCGGTGTTTTAATGAATAAAACGGCCTTAGGCCTGTGTCAAAAGTTGCCCATACGTTAGTATATTGGGCGAGATGTTTATTTTTAGCAAATAAAAATCATTTGGGCTTATTAGGGTTGAGTTAAGATTGTTCTGAGAATAAAGTGGCGAAAATTACATTGTAATTTATCCCACATCGGTTAGGAGATTGTCAGTCTTTTATTTTGTAGCCTATATAAAGGCAACCACTTGTAATTTTATGAATCAATCAATGATGAATCTATTATAATGAAATTGAGAGTTTTATCTTCTTCCTTGGTCTCATGATTGATCAAGAACATCGTTTGCGACGAGTGATCTCTTTGTCGTAGAGATTGCACCCTTTTCAAGAGCTTATCGGCATTCTTGAGAGCAAAGCGTTGAGTTGTTCTTGGCCTCTTCCTAGACTCGCTACCCAGTTAGGTTAGGGTTTTTGGCTCGTATTGATCCTTTAAATCGATCTCCACACTAAATATTATTTTTCACGGGTCCGAAATATTTTTCTATAGTAAAAAATATAGAGTATTTTTATTTTTAGCGGGGTCCATGGACCCTCTATCATACACGTAGATCCGCCAAAGTGGTAGGGGATGTCGAGATAAATATTTATGTTAAGATCAAATGCTTACCGTTGTACTAAAACTAATTGGTGTCGATAAATGTGCTACTATAATCATCCCACACCCCTCAAGTGTGGTAATCATCCCAACACTTGCACAATTTCTTTTAAATAACGTTCCAACCAGGGTTCGATCCTGTGACTCTCTGATACCATGTTAAGATCAAGCGCTTACCGTTGGTGCCAGTAAAGATGCTACTTTATTTCTTATACATTAAGAGTGAACAATTTGTCCCAACACCCGCCAAAGTGTTGGCAATATGTCCAACACTTTACAATTTTCATTCAAGAGTGTGTGTGCATCTCTGCCTGACACCCTTCTCAAGTGTGAGCAATCTATCTCAACACTTGCACAATTTTATTTTTAAAATAATGTTCCAACCAGGGTTCGATCACGTGACTTTTGGCTCCGATACCATATTAAGATCAAACACTTCTTGTTGTACTAAGATCAATTCTGCCCATAAAATGCCTACTTTATTTTTATACATTAAGAGTGTGAAGCGATCATCCCAACAATTTATAATTAATTTCAACAATTCCATCTTTTTTAACTCTATACTTTATCATTCTTTGAATTTCTTGACTTTATCTTTTATATTACCCTCAGACTTTGTTGGAGTTAGAGGCAGCCTTTGTTTGTCAATGAAAAAATTGATGTGGATTTTTGATATCCCACGACTCTAAACTCCTAGCTCTTGGTTTGTTTGTTTGTTTGTTTTTTTAATGTTTTCTTTGTCCTCGGTTTTTAGCATTTTCTTTTTTTAACCCTTGGGCTTTTTTTTATTATTTTTTTTATCAAACAATCGTTTCATAAATATATAAAACAGATTAATATTTTATATACTTAACACGTACGCTAAAGTGCAACCTATCCTATAGTAGTTTTTTTTAGAGAGCTAGCCCCAACGCCTGAAACAAAAACAATTTTTTTAAGGGGCTATGGTTTAAATGAATAAAAAAGAGGAAAAAAAATAGCAATCAGACACCGGAAATTTAAATTGGATGATAAAGATAAATCCATTATTCATAACCTCAAATCAACCGTTTGTTTGCTGTATTGGAACTGACCTCAAATCTACCTCGAAAATAACGTGAAAAAAATATCAATTGAGATGTCTGAATAAAGAGGAGGGAAAAGGGAAAAGTACGACGAAAGAATTACCATCTTCTGACAATCAGATCAATAGATATATTGGGAAATCAGGGATAATGACACAATCTGGAATATTTTTAAGTAACATGACAACTATATATTTTTTATGGGAAATTAGGGATAATGATACAATCTGGAATATTTTTAATTAACAGGAGAGGCTACATATTTTTTAGGGGGAATGAAGGAGAAGGATAAAAATATTTCATCAATTGAGTAGAAGGACAGTCTTTTGAAACATTTGCATAAAGGACAAAACTATTTATTCATTTATCGAAATTCATTTGTTTAAATTCATTGCCGAAATTCATCATTCGAAATTCACTAATTTTCAAAATTCATTGTTGAAATTCACTGATTTTCGGGATTCACTGTCGAAATTCACTAATTTCGGGATTCACAGGGGAGATTCACTGATTTTCGGGATTCACTGTTTGTCCTTCTCGCTATAAAAATTATGCAGTTGTCATTCTCCCTATAAAAAATATGTAGCTGTCCTGTTACTTAAAAATATTCCAGATTATGTCCTTATCCCTAATTTCCCATATTTTTTATAGGGAGAATGACAACTGCTTAATTTTATAGCGAGAAGGACAAACAATGAATCCCAAAATCGATGAATCTCTTGATGAATCCAAAATCGATGAATTTCCACGATGAATTTTGACGATGAATCCTTAAAATCGGTGAATTTAAACAACGAATTTTAAAAATCGTTGAATTTAACGATGAATTTCGGCAAAGTGAATTTAAACAAATGAATTTCGACGAAGTGAATAAATAGTTTTGTCATTTATGGAAAAGTTTCAAAAGCCTGTCCTTCTACTCAATTGATGAAATATTTATGGTATTCTCCCCCATTCCCCCCTTTTTTAGGGAGAAGGACAACTGCATAATTTTTATAGCGAGAAGGACAAACAGTGAATCCCGAAAATCAGTGAATCTTCCTGGTGAATCCCGAAATCAGTGAATTTCGATAGTAAATCTTGAAAATCAGTGAATTTCGACAATGAATTTTGAAAATTAGTGAATTTCGACAATGAATTTCGGCAGTGAATTTAAACAGTGAATTTCGATAGTGGATAAATAGTTTTGTCCTTTATGCAAAAGTTTCAAAAGACTGTCATTCTACTCAATTGATAAAATATTTCTGTCATTCTCCCTCATTCCCCCTAGATATATTCGTTTTTGTAATTGAATATGAGATAATTTAAATCACGGTAGAATAAGGACATGTCCTTTCTACCTAATAAAATATTCCACCGTTCTTTTTACATATTTCCATTCTCAATTTGTTCTTTTTAACGATAAACTTTTTTTTTTTCGAAACACATAAACCATTTTTTAGTGTGTAGTATACATAGCAAATATGCCTAAAACCATAAAAGTTAACCTAGTTGTGAGTACTAAATCACTTTTAGCTAGATTGACACATGATTCTACACAAATCATATCATTAATCACATAAATTCGGAGTAAATTGACATTAAAATATGTCATAAATTAAATTCACGTCAACGACATGTCTCAACCTTGACCCGAATATTGAAGAGTTTTGTGCTATTAACTCTAATAAGTATTACCTACGTTCCATTTTATTTGTCCATGTTTTTTTTTTGCAAAATAAATGTCCATTTTGTGCATTTATTATAGGGGGAATGAGGGAGAAGGACAAAAATATTTCATCAATTAAGTAGAAGGACAGTTTTTTAAAACTTTTGCATAAAGGACAAAACTATTTATCCACTATCGAAATTCACTTGTGTTCAAATTCATTGCTTAAATTCACCGCCGAGATTCATCATCAAAATTCACTAATTTTCAAAATTCATTGTCGGGATTCACTGATTTTCGATTCATCATGTCAAAATTCAATCGTCGAAATTCAACGATTTGGGATTCACTAAGGAGATTCACCGATTTTAGGATTCACTGTTTGTCATTCTCGCTATAAAAATTATGCGATTGTCCTTCTCCCTATATAAAATATGTAGTTGTCTGTTCTTAATAATATTTGATTGTGTCCTTATCCCTAATTTCCCTTTTATTATATTTACAATTAAAAGTGTGTAACATTAAATGCTACAACAACTATTTAAAGGGTATAAATGTAAAAATAGTAGATCATTTAATGAGATTCAAAATAATAACTACATTTTTCTTAATACGTGTAAAAAGTCAAACAAAACAAATAAAATGAGATTTTAATGAGTAATTTTATATGGGAAAAAATTGCAAGGAAAATGATCATTTATTAAACAAAATCAGTCAAACAAGCATCCAAAACATTCAAAGGGGGAGAAGCATCCAAGTAACTAAACCATGCACAAACAGACAATCCGAAACAATGCATCCTAAAGACAACAAATCAACATCCATAGACTGAAGGCGCTGAATAGAGGCAAGAGAATATGTTTCCACAATGACCCTCCGCAAACCCATAGAGCCCATAGAGGAAGCTAAAACAAGTGCCTGAAAGATTACAGTAAGCTCCAAAGATTCAACATCCCGAATACCAAAAATGCGCCGAGAAACTCCATGCTTAACCTCCCATTCATAGCTACATACAAATAAGGACGCCAATAGCCAAGCTGGGGCAAGTCCACACGAGAGTCCTCCGAGTACCATCGACAGGCATGACCACGAAGATGACCACTACAACCAACTCCACACGAGAGTCCTCCGTATGCATGAAAGCCATAAATTCCACCATTTCTTCCTTCGCATTCATAAACGAGCCTATCAACATTCGGATTCTGACCGCCATAAAGGCATCCACATCGTGCTTTCCATATATACCATAAGGTGATGATCCAATGACGGACAATTCCTCCACATCAAATTCAGTGCACAGATAATGCAAACACCCAGACAAATCCGTGCAAGCATGGAGATCATCATGAACATTCCTATTGCCCACGCGAGACCAAACCTCCGCGGGTAGATGAGAATGGAAGAGCGAGTGCTTTATATCATCCATGAAACTCCCGATATTATAAGGAAATCAGAACAAGTAACATAATTAGTCCCAAAAAAATTAGATTCTAAAACTTATTCAAAACTGGAATAATTTTTTTTAAAATTGGGATTTAACATCATTTCTGATTGAAATGAAACACAGCTTTCAACAAACTATCCTCTTTCAATGGCTTTGATAAGTAGTAATCCATTCCTGCTTCAATCATCCTGTTTCTTTCCTCAACTGTATCATGAGCAGTTAGTGCAATAATTGGGATGTGCAAATTCCACTGTTTTTCCTCTTCTCTGATCCGTCTCGATGCATCGTATCCATTCACGACCGGCATCTGCGCTCGAGCCATAAAAATCAAATGATAGCAACTTCTAGTTAAGTACATAGCCTAGTATATAAAGATTCTGTAAAATATTAAAAAATAAATGTGATGCTACTATTTCAACAGTCATGCCACAACACACTGATTATATATAGACTATAGTGTGCATACATCATGATCAATGATATAAAAGTATGTTGCGCCACTCGTGGATAGTAGCATTTATATAAAAGGAGATAGTGTTTTGAGTATAAAGAACGGCAATGGCAATGCTACTGCCACAACAATCAGCCATGCATAACGAGTGGTGTAAGACACTTTTGCACTTTCATCGTTTCGTAGAACTCATTGATGATTATGTAAACACGTCATAATTAAAGATACAAAAGCGTGTCGTGTGGGTGAATATATGGTTGTGAATGGTTTTGACAGAAGCAAAGAAATGAAGCAAGTAAAGTTTTCTTGTGAGTAAAAGGTGTACCTCACAGTCCATAAGAATATAATCAAAAGGCAAGATCCCATCCATTCCCTGCTTTTTTAGCTCATTCATATGCTTGCAAACAAGTTCCAAAGCTTCTTCACCATTTTCACAAGTATAAATTTCCACACCCAAACGAGAAACAACAGCCATAGCCAGCTTTCTTAGTACTGCATTATCTTCAGCAATCAATATCTTCTTCCCAGTTAACGGCTTGTTTTCGTTTTCATTTTCTGCATTTCCACCCACATTTTCGCTCGAATGATCCCTTGATTCAGCCGGTGGCGGCGATTCTTGCTTTGATTTCTGTGTTAAGACTGTGCCCTCGAATTCCGGTAAGAGCCCTATAAGTTGATATAACCGCGACCCGTGAAGAGGTTTGGAAAAGATCATATCAGTTAAAGGTAGTTTATCAGCATCAAGACCTTGAACATTTAAGCTATGAGCACCGGGTCGATCAATCCAAGCTACTTTAATGGGCGCCGCATGAGTTAAATCCCTTGAAAACTCAGCAAGTGCTCTACTGATTTCACGAAATGGTCCAGCACTCGTGTCGATCACAATCAAAACAGAGGCTCGAGGAGTAGACGTTGATGATTTCGTCTTCCGCCTTGTAAGTGTTTGTTGAAATGACTCCTCAGAAGAAGTGCTCATATTCAGCTGTTTTGATCTTGAGCTTCTTGAACTCAAATCAAGTATGGAGTTGTGATTTGGATTGATAAGATTAGCTTTGAGCGTTTTGAGTGTTTGAGGAAGATGTTCGTGATGATCGACAACGTCGACTTTAACACCATGGCTTTCCATGTGTGTTTGCAACATTTTGCTTCTTGCATTGCTTGAAACAAAGAGAATTGCATGTGAGGATTCGGGTTTGGACTCACGAAAATGCGCTTTGTCCCGAGTGAGATTCAAGGTCATCTTCTCTAGAAAGGGTTCTAGTTGCATTTCCACAAACACTTAGGAAGGTGTTGAACCTGAAACAAGTTCCTTTCTCACCTATCTCTTTGTCCACAATGGCTATCTCTCCACCCATTAGGCGAACCTTTTTTCAAAAAATGTAAATAAATAAATAAATTGTCAAATCTTACATGTAAGGGTAATGCTACCGTCATAACGAGATTGGAGGCTACAAATGATTGTGGGATTTGTATGTACTAACAATCCCGTTGTGACAATAGCTTTAGTTAGAAAATAATGAAGGGAAAAAAGACACTGAAGACCCCTAACTATTACAACAATAACATTTTGGTTCTCAATCCTCTGTACCAGCCATTTCAGTATTAAAATCTCAATTTTAATCATTTTTTATCACACTATTGCGTTGCACTTATTTCCAGGACTTCAGCACAACAAACGACATAAAAACGGACTTCAAAATCCCTGCCCTGTGATCAACTTTGATCGAGATATCTTGGAGTCTGTTTTTTATGTCGTTAATTTGTTGCGTTACACTCTTGTAAACGAGAGCTATGTAGTAGTGTGATAAAAAAAAAGGGGCCGCGGGCCAGAATGACAGTTTTTAATCTAAAATGGTTGAGAAGGACAAATTGTAGTAACATAGGTAGAAAAATATAGTAACACATGTAGTAACTGTCCTTTTCAACCATTTTAGATTAAAACTGTCATTCACGACCTTTAACCTTAAAAAAAAAAAAATGGTGTTTTCATATCGTAGAAGCCAAAACATGCCATTTTTCACCTTTTAGGGGCCAAAATATTAAAATCGCAATAATTTGGGTTAATTTGATTTTTAGTCCTATAACTTTCCGTGTTTTTGTAAATAATCTTTTTGCTCCGGTAGCATTTTTAGTCCTATAACTTTCTATTTTCTGGATTTTTAGTCCTTTTTGCCAATTCATCACCGGAGCTCCGGCGAAGTGCTTAGGTGGCTGCCATGTGGTAGCATTTTCAGTCCTATAACTTTCTATTTTCTGGATTTTTAGTCCTTTTTGTATATACCCTAAGAACTTCACCGAAGCTCCGGTGATGAATTGGCAAAAAGGACTAAAAACAGAAAATAGAAAGTTATAGGACTGAAAATGATACCGGAGCAAAAAGAGGACTATTTACAAAAGCAGGGAAAGTTAGAGGACTAAAAATCAAATTAATCCCAATAATTTAGGGTTCTGCAGTGTCTTATAGACTAATAAAATATTCAAGGATAAAAAATAAAAATAAAAAGTGAGTTAACATACCAAAGATTGTACAATCCCAAGCCCTAAACCAGTGCCTTCATGTCCAGGAACAATATCTTTAACCTGAATATAATTTTCAAACACACTTTCTTGCTTTTCCTTTGGTATCCCCTTTCCTGTATCATTCACTTCAAATATAAACTCCATTACATCTTCATCACAGTGAAAACTATTAACTTCTAAGTCACTGTATGATCCTTCACTCGTCCCGATAAAGCATGCGCGCATTTTACCGACTTTTTGTTCCATTTCGGAGTGAGTATCACATTGGGAAAACTCGGTTTCTGTGCAAAAACTTTCACAGAAACATGCCCTTCGTAAGTGAATTTAACCGCGTTGCTGAGTAAGTTTGATAAGATCTGTTTGAGCTTCATGCTATCGCCTTTAACACGAGAACATTTTCTGAAAGTGAAATCGTAAGGCTCTAATAACACGTCTACGCCTTTTTTCATGGCTACCGGGTGAAACAGATCGACGATGTCTTCAAGAAGTTGTTCTAAATCGAATTCTCGTTCTTCGAGTTGCATTTTTCCGGCTTCGATCTTGCTTGCATCAAGAATGGAATTCAAAATACCTGGGGAAAAAGATGTATATATGTCAAGAATTGTAGGTAGTTAAAAATAGAAATGAAAATTAAAATAAGGAAAAAAAGACACTGATAACCCTTAAACTGTTATGATCGTAACATTTTGGCCCTCAAACTAATTTTTTTTAACAAACAGACCCGTAATCAATGTTGTTAGTAACAAATTGGCCACCGCTTAGTATGTATTCACTTTTGATCACACCAATGCGTTTCTCCTATTTGCGGTGTTCAACGCAACAAACGGCGTAAAAGCGGATTTCAAAATCCGAGATCAATTTTGACAGTGAAATTGTTGATGATTTTAAACCTCGCTTTTATGCTGTTTGTAGCGTTGAACTTCTGAAACGAGCTACTGCTCAAAACATAGTGTCCAATATGATACCAAAAATTGTCTAGAGGCCAGATTTGTTACTGAAACATTGACTAGGGACCAAAATGTTACGATCACGAAAAGTTCAGGGGCATCCACTGTCTTTTTGCCCTTAAAACAACCTAGAAGATCATTTGCACAAGTTTGGGCTTGCATTATATTCGTCTTTATCTCCATTCTAGGATCAACTTCTGCGCGAGTAATCTCTAATAAACCGAGTATACCGGTTAAAGAAGTACGGATATCGTGGCTCGCACTCGATAAAGCTGCACTTTTGTTCATACTCTTTCTTTCAGCTTGCTGAGTTGCTTCCATTTGTTTTATAAGTGCAGCACATAAATGCATTTCCCTTAGAACACCTCCAATGGTTATGAAAGATAAAACCAAAATCGTCACCACCACCGCGGCCATTGTTATGAAGAAATATATAGAGGCGGATTTGATGTTTTGTTTTATGAATGTGTTTAGTCCTTTGTGTGGCACAACAAGAACATACACCTATGATTCAAAAGTGATTAGTTACATATTCACAATCAAACATAGCAACAAAAATCCAGGGCGGCCGGCCTTTATTTGCATCACAGTCATTCTACCAGTGCAGCAATTTTCATGTGCACGATATTAGAAGTAGAACCGAATTTGTGAAAATCGGTTCTGGAGCCAAGCGACTTCTTCGTGAGGTTCCGTGGCGAGTCGTCTCCCACAATGCACCTCTGAGAAAGTCGATTCTTGGCTCTAGAACCGACTTTCACAAGGTATGTTCTCTCAGTAGTGTACAATTAGAATGGTGTACGAGTGCGAGTAGAATAGGTGAGGAGCAAATAATAGCCGCCAAAATCAAAGGCAAAAGACACTTCACACTCCTAAACTATAAAAATCGTAACATTTTGGTTTGTAAACTATTTATTTTTTAGCAAATTGACCCAAAAACAATTTTGTAGTAACAAATTTGCCGCTATTCAGTATGTATTGAGCATTTCGGTATTAATTAAAACCTATTTTTATCACTTTTATCACAAGGAATGCGCTTCACTTACTTTTACTTTCAGGAGTCCATCGCAACAAACGACATAAAAAGCTTCAAAATCCTCTGGGTGATGTACGAGATCAACTTTAAACGTGATATTAACGATCATTTTGAAGTCTGATTTTAATTTATGATGTTTGTTGCGTTGAACTCCTGAAACGAGGGGTCGATAGGGGTGTGATCAAAACATTGTTTTAGCTTATTGTAGGGGGCAATTTTATATTTTTAATTTGATTAAGGACCAATATGACATTAAAAAAATGATTAGGAACTAATTTGTTACTGAAATCTTGATTACGGGCCAATTTGTTAAAAAAATAATAATTTACGAACCAAAATGCTACGATCATAAAAGTTTAGAAGCGTTTGGTATATATAAAGAATTCGCATACCGTTTGGAGACCAACAAAATCAAGAGTCGAGCAATAGAACACCAACTTCTTATTCTCCACTTCAAGAATTTCACTTCCCTCACACGAAATCTCACCGAAACGATCACCAAATGAATTCATCAACCGATATGATCCGCCTTTTTCAGATGAGACTACCCGAATGTTCTGGATCCCGGAGCTAAGCATTGTACCATCCTCCAATACCAAATATAAACTCCCATTAAAAGCACTTAAACCCGCTGTCAAGAATCCAATTAACGGCCTCATTTCAAAACCGATAGACAAAACCCTATCTTCATCAATTGCGACGGTATTCACCAAAACCGGGTCTTGATTATCATCAAAACCAGTTCCTAGAAAAGATTGTACATTTTTACTTTTCATTGCTTCTTTGAAGCATCTTGTAATGTTGAGTGAAGAGACAGAAATATTCATTGCATTTCCATACAGCTTTCCGAATCTTGATACACAGGCTGAGTATAAAAACTGTAATTTGCTGTAGAATTGAGAAATAAGGGATTGAAGTATTGGAATACGCCGCAAATGACTGATTTTCTTTCTTGTAAAATGAGAAGTATAGTCCATCCGATGTGATATACGAAATCTGAGTAACATGGGGTATTGTTGACATTGCGTCGAACAGCTTAGGCGCAACCTGAAAAATAGAAAGTCGATAATTCATCTACATTTTTTCATACCAAAAAATACTTTCGCTTTCGATGGCTATTTATCCTTTAATATCCCACAAAATTTGAAGTTCTTGATCATGTTTGAAAAGAATATATATTAGACAAATGTCATAGATTGAGAGTGACAAATGTCATAGATTGAGAGTATACACTTGTCACTACATCAATGGTGTGAGGTGTCATAGTTTGTTAGTTTGTTAGAAATCAAGTCTAATAAATATGTGTAATGTACACAGCACAATCTATGGAAAATAATATGAATCATTCTCTCTGTGAGCTTATCTATTAGTTTCTTTCTTGGTATCGGAGCCTCTCGCGCCGGTGCGATGAGCTCTCAAGGATCAAACGGGCCGTCAATGAGTCTTTCTGCCACTACCTCCATAATCACCAAAGACCGGAGGAGAACGGTGGCCCGTATGCAGCCAGTATCGAGATACCAGCACCTACAAATAGAGTTCAATCAGCAGTACCAACTCTACCTCAGACGATGATCGGTGTCATTCCGTCACTAGGAATGTACTCTCAGCTTGGATTCACTGGTGCTTCTCCCTATACGCCATTCTCTGTGCCACTTACTGGTCTTCCCTTCACCAGCTTGCCGTCTCCGGTGGTAAGTAATGGTCTATTCCCTGGTTTCAGCTCAGTGCTTGTTTTACCCACTCTCATGGCTTCACCCTTTGGATCTGGCTCTGTTACTCCCTTTAATGGTCACCTCACTTAAGTTTGTAATATGAAGCTTGATAGGAATAATTATTTGCTATGGCGCTACATAGTTCATCCTGTTATCCGTGGTCACAAATTAGATAATCACTTGTTCAATAAAGATGCTTGCCCACCTGAGTTCTTGTCCTACTCACATTTAGGAACACTAAGCGGTACCCCAGTTCCTAATCCTGCATTTGCAGAGTGGCGGTCTATTGATCAATTTCTAGTTGGTTGGCTGCTCAGTTCTATGATTGAGCAGGCACTCCAAGAAGTAGTAAGATGTGCTACTGCAGCTAAAACCTGGGAAACTTTGGAAGTTCTGTTCAATAACCAGTCTGAAGCATGTATGTTGGAGTACAAATGAGCTCTAAGTAGAGCAGAAAAAGGTTCTAAGTCTATGGGTGATTACTTGGCACAGATGAAGGGTTATTCAAACATATTAGGTGCAGCTGGTTATCCCATTAGTGAGTCGTAACTGATTCTTGCAACTTTGGGTGGATCGAACAAAGACTATGAGTCAGTGATTGTTAACATAACTTCAAGAATTGGATCCCTCTCATGGCAAGAAGTGCAATCTCAGTTAAACACTCATGAAAGACTTTTGATGAGGTTTAATCATGTGCCTGACATATCTGGCAGTTCTCCATCTACACATCTTGCAACAACTCAGTCTCAAGGAAACAAGCCACCTTATAGGCCCAACAATACCAAGTCCAACAGAGGTAAAGGGGAAGAAACAATAGAGGAAGATGTAGAGGTGGTAATGGTGGGAGATTCAACTCCAAAAATAACAACATTGCAAACAAGATGATATGTCAACTATGTAGTAAGACAGGGCATGCTGCTAGTGTCTGCTACCACAGATATGACTCAAACTACAATGAAGCACCTCATCAACCTAATGGATGACCTTGAAGACAGATTTCTGCATATGTAGCCACTCCACAATCTGTTGGTGATCAATCATGGTACATGGATAGTGGAGCTAGTGACCATGTCACTTCAAATCTAAACAACATGCATCTGGGATCTGTATACAATGGTAATGAAGGTCTGGCAGTTGGCAATAGTGAGAAATTACAAATTCAAAGACATAGGTTATAGCACCTTGCACACACACACACTCACACTTGCATCTTAAAACATACTTCATGTTCCTCGATTTCAAAAATCTTATTAATATTTCAAACCTTACTCTTAATAACACTTATGTTTGGTTTTTGATGGGTCTTTATGTTATGTGAAGGACAAGAGCTTGGGGACACAGCTACTCACAGGAATCCTTGAAGATGGACTGTATAAGCTTCTACCAACCACTATGACCTCCCTTCCCTTCAATCCAAGCCGAGTCTTTTCTACATGTCGACTCTTCATCAAATAAGTTTGTCATGTCTAGTGTGTCCTCTCATGAGGTGTCTGTTGCTACTAGGTCTAAGTCCATGTCTAGTCCGGATGTTTGACATAGGAGATTGGGCCATCCATCCATCCAAGACAGCTTCGCAACAAGTCATAAATCATTGTAATGTTTCTTTTAATGAAAATGTTAGTTTTTGTGAAGCTTGTGTTTATGGAAAAGTTTTTGTGAAGCTTGCGTTTATCGAAAATGGCATTCCCTTTCTTATCCAACATCCACTTCTAATACACAAACTCCTTTTGAACTTGTTCACACAGACCTGTGGGGACCCGCCCCACTAAAATCCACTGGGGGTATGCATACTACATTCACTTCATTGATGACTTTTCTAGATACACATGGATTTATCCACTAAAAACAAAAGATAAAGCACTCAAAACCTGCCTCCACTTCAAACAATGTGTTGAGACTCAGATCTCTACCAAGATAAAGTGCATTCAATCAGATTGGGGTGGAGAATACAGAACCTTTGCACCTATTTTAAAAGACCGTGGCATTGTTTTTAGACACCCCTGCCCCTATGCTTATGGTCAACATGGAAGGGCAGAGAGAAAACATAGACACATAGTGGAATTAGGTCTTACATTAATGGCTCAAGCCTCTTTACCTCTCAGATTCTGGTGGGACAGTTTCTTAGAAGCTTCCACACTCATTAATGTTCTTCATACTTGAGATCAAAGACAAGTCACCTCATGAGCCTCTGTTCAAAAAATTACCAGATTACACCAGATTTAGAGTGTTGTGCCTGTTATCCTGATCTCAGACCTTTCCACACCACAAAATTCCAATTTCACTCCACAAAATGTGTGTACTTAAGTCTCAGTCCTGACCATAAAGGATACAATGTCTTGATTCAAATGGCACGTTGTATATCTCCAGAAGTGTCACTTTCAATGAGTCAATGTTTCCCTTCTTTGAGGGTTTTACCCAAGGTTCACACAAAAGTGTTCACACAGAGTCCAACACCCTTTCCTACTCCTCATTCTACCTTCATGTCTGTGATACAACCAATACAGTACACAAGGATCCCAGTGAAGTAAAGGTGTTTGCAACAGTCCAAAGCTCTCTATCACATGATGTTAACTCCAATGGAAGCAAAGGCACATAAAAAACTGTTGTTATAGAAGAGTTCTCCTCCCCACTGGTGGGACATAACACTTATGCCTCACCTACAAACACACCATCTCCTAAGACTCATGCCTCACCTACAAGCACACCATCTCCTAACACTCATGCCTCACCTACAAACACTCATCTCCTCCATCACCTTCACCACCATAACACACTACAAATGCAACCACACCTCCACCTTCACCACCACAAATCCCATGCATGTACAACCCACAAGACATGCAATGCACAAGATCCAAAAGTGGGATCTTCAAACCCAAAACTACAAAGGCCGACAAAAAGGAATTTCTTATCCGTTACCTTTGAACCTCAAACCGCCATGAAAGCCATGATTCAACTCGAAATGGAAGGCAGCCATGGAGGAGGAGTATCATGCCTTGTGTAAAAACAGAACATGGGACTGGTACCTTACAATCCAAGACAGACACTAGTAGGAGCAGATGGGTGTTTAGAAGAAAACTCAAACCATATGGTACAATACTCAAACACAAGGCAAGTCTAGTTGCCAAGGGTTACAAACAAACATATGGAGTGGACTTTACTGAGACTTTTAGTCCAGTAGCCAAGGCCTCCACCATCAGAGTGATTCTTGCATTGGATGTTGCTAAAAATTAGGATATCAAGCACCTGGACATCAATAATGCTTTTCTCAATGGACCCTTGCCTGAAGTTGTCTACATGCCACAACCTATGGGGTTTGAGGACAAAACTAAACCTACTCATGTTTGTAGGCTTAATAAAACTTTGTATGGTCTAAAACATGCACCAAGAGCATGTTTGATGCTCTCAAGGATCAGATGAAGAATTGGGGTTTCTAACAATCCATGGCACATTTTCCTTGTTCATATTCAAAAGAGGTAACAATGTCTTATATCTACTTGTGTATGTAGATGATATTCTAATTACTGAAAATTCAGAAGCACTAATCAAAAAATTTATCAAGATTATGGATGCCAAGTTCAGTCTAAAAGACCTAGGATCTGTGACACATTTCCTTGGAATGGAAGCCCACAGAAATGTTGCAGGACTGTATTTGACTCAACCACTATGAATCCTGATGACGGAAAAATTCACTGTTATTATTATAACATTTCACCCCACTTTTGATACCATTTTGAGCATTTATGTATCAAATCAAGTCATTAATTTATAGGTTTTATCTAATTATATAAATAGTAAGTCTTATATAAAATATCGTGTTTTTATGTGTTTTTACTAGTTTTGTACCGGTTTAGTAACTTGGAGTGTAAATGTCGGTTACGTTTGGTATTTTGGTGGTTCATTGCAGGATTATACATTGACCAAGATTCCACGTAACGACATGTTTTGAGTCTAAAAGATGTGTTTAGAGGGTTAGAAGAAGGTGCCACAAGCTTACGAGTTCAAAAGGGTCGTTTTTCCTAAGTACTTGAATCGTTACATATTTTCGACGGAGATTTGACCCAGCTTAGAGGCATTTTCAGGGGATGACTTCTTAATGAAAGTTGTAGATCTTCACATAAGCTTTCCAACGCACTTTGAATCACGTCAATTGGAGTTCTACAACTCAAGTTATGGTCAATTGACTAATTAATTCGTATTAGTGGAAAATCCCGAAAACGACACGACATACGAATGGTTCATCAAAACGACATTTTCTGAAGAAGTTTCCTTCATAAAAGTTGTATATCTTCAAGAACTCTTTCCAATGGATTTTGAATCAAGTCAATCGAACTTCTACAACTCAAATGGTGGTCAAGTGGCTAATTGATTCAATTTAAGTAAAATGTCGCAAAAAAACGCTCGGAGGAACACGAGGTACTCAAGAAGACGTTTTCTGAAGAAGAGTCCTTCATGAAAGTTGTAGAGTTTCTCGAGACCGTAATTTTGGCATTTCGTTTGCAATTTTTGGAGGTCTACAACTCAAGATATGAATTTTAGAAGTTTTAATCCAATATATGTCAAATCATCCGAAGATCTTGATAGAATCTGTTAGGATTTGCAATGATTACACCGGATCGATCCGGCCCTTTTCCCGGATCGATCCGGCATTGGTAAATTTTCTATAAATAGGCTGAATAGATCACAAAAGCAGCTGCCCATGCTTCGGCCAATTTCTTTTCTTTCTTGTTTGTAGTAGTAATATATATATATATCTAATTTCTTTTCCTTTAGTTTGTTTCATTTTTTTTTCTTTATAATATCTAGCTATATATATCTATCTATATATATATATACATCTATACGTATATATATATATATCTATAGATCTTAGTATCTATATTTATGTATCTATATACATATATATAGATCTATATACTTATATACTTATATATATACTTATAGACTTATATATATATATATATATGTATAAAAAATAATAATACCGTAGTATTGTTGTAATGCTCGGGAAATTATCAAAATATCGTTGTTGTTAAAGTCATAGCTATTTCCGGAGAATACGACCTACGAATCAACAGTTGAAATCTGAAATGATTTCAATCAATCATACGATGATGAGAGGCTAAAGCACGTTGGAACAAGCTTTGTGACACCGATTCTTAGCAACATCTCGATTTCGAATTTGGATTATCTTGTAAGTTTTAATAAAAAATTGTATCTTTTCTATGTTTTGATTATTGATTATGCAATTTAAATCGAGAGATGGTTGCTATTTGATGTTTAACGTTTGACGAGAGTCGTTGTTAAACCTTAGATCACCGTAGTGAAGATTGGATTTTTAATCTAATTAACGAGAGTTGTTAGGTTGAATGTCTAGATTGCGAAATTGAGAGATTTCACACCTCTGTTATGAAAGCGTTAATCTTTAAAATCGAAAGATAAAAGATTGATAGACGAACTTTTCTAAGAGATTAGGAGTTCATACATTCGATAGGTGAATCACAATTTTCGTTAAATCACCACAAGATAATCTAGAGTCGAAATTGAGGGTTGTGGGAATCGGTGGATCATAGCTTGTTCGTTATTCTGATGAATTGAAAAGAAATCGTTGTGCTGTTTTGCTTCGTCTTCATCGTAGTAATCGTAGCAATTTTTATTGTCTTCTTAGTTTATAGATTAGAATTAACTTAGTTAGTACGGCTCGTAACTATCTTTCCTGGCTTTGGATTGACAACCCTCTGTCCAGTTATCTGTTTTCATTTTTAATTCTGTTTTGTTTTCCGTGACAAACCTTAGAAAAATTAAGAACTAGAACAACCTCGATTCCCTGTGATTCGACTCCGGTATTAACCTCTATACTACGATCCCTGCACTTGGGGTAAACCGGATTTATTTTATTACTTGTTATATTTTGCTGAGCATAAAATCCGAGACAAGTTTTTGGCGCCGTTGCCGGGGAATCGGTGCGGCTGTCTAGTTCATTATTAATTTTTCTAAAGTTGTTCTGTTTTGTTTTTCGTAGGTAGTTTTCCATAACGGAACCAAAAACAAGTTTTAGCGCCGTTGCCGGGGACTCGTCTGATTTGTCTAGTTTTATTAATTTTTCTAGTTTTTGTTATCAAGTTTTTCGTAGGTAGGTTTAAAATTTAAAAAAAAAAAAAAAAAAAAAAACTTTCGGTAAATACCGAGTGGAGTCGGTAATTACCGGGAGAAAAAAATAAAATAAAAAAATATATATATATAAAAATAAAAAAAAAAAAAAAAAAAAAACCAAGGAACACGTTTCAATCAATCGAGGTTGGGTGATGGATTCTCGGTGAATCCCACTCTGCGGAAGCATAAGGAATAAAAAAATCCCGAAACCTCGTGATTTAGGTGTTAGTGTTCGAACTGGTTTATGAAAAATCGAAGTCAAAAGGGGTCATATAATCTTCTATCTAGAATTGAGGACATGGATGAGCAAAGTCGATAGCCATCTTTGCGCGCGACGAGATGGCAACTCTTATGATGTTGCACAATCCAATGAATCGAGACCAGTCTTTCCTCGTAACTCTCAAGTTACGTTACGTGAAGATGTTGTCAACCTGGCCATGCGATTGGCGATGTCGCTTCTTTCCACTTTTGCATATCAAGTTAATACTATCCAAAATCGTGGGCGATATAGTCGAGTCATATGCCACTATGTGACCATGTGGACATACTTCTCCTTTCGTCCTATGGGTGGGCGAGCGTTTTGATGGCCGCAATATCGAGATTTAACGATCGCCTTCTCAGCCACGCAATTTTTTGAATCGGGTTTCAATCAGAATTGCAATTTCTATCAAAACCCAAACTTCAGTCAGAACCAAAATATCAATTTTTCCAATCAAAGTTGGTCTGACCAATCTTTTCCACAACACTATCATAACTCTCAAGGACCCTCTCAATCTATTGATCTTGAAGCTAAATTGGAGCTCCAATCCTTTCAGAGAGGAGCTCCAATCCTTTCGAGAGGAGCAAATGATACTATCCAACGCCTTTTGGTAGGCTTGCGGATATTAGGAAAATGGCTCAAGACCAAGGCATTGACCTAGCTCCCCCACTCCTTATGATAGAGAAGAGGCTAGTGCTATGAATTTAGGATCCGACATTCAACTTAGTGAAGTAGAAGTGTCAAGCTTCCTCCTACATGGTGTGATGCTGAAGATGGTTGTCTTAAGATAGATCCGACATTAGAGATGGCTGAAGATGTTGATGAGCAAAAGGTGAAGAAATATACCCGGTGTTGGAGAATATAGAGGACAATGTGCCTGAACTAGAGATAAGTCACCCGAGGAAGTCACATTTGAGGAGCCGTTGAAGCCAAAGAGTGTTGAAGTGTTTGTGGACAAGCGAGTAAAAGAAGTGATCTTCCCACTTGATCACTATATCATGAACTCAGGAAGTGGAACACCCTAATCCCGTTCTTCTTTTATTGGGAAGATACTTCATAAAGGTCCTTCGAGCCATGGTTCCATTAATTTCCTATGAAGGGGAGTTGGATGCCTCGTATGCTGAATAGTCGTTGAAGAACAATGCAAGAAAAACTTATCCATTGGATAATGGATAGTAAGGTACGTGTGCTTTTATTGTCGAGCCAACGACGTTAACCAAAAGCGCTACCGGAGGCAACCGATGATAATAATAATAATAATAATAAATAATAATTTGGATACGACTAGTCTTAATGAAATGTAGAATTTCTGATAGAAGTTGAACACATAGCACAACCAAGTATCAGGATGAATGTTTGAATCTCTTTTAAAGAGGGAACGATTAGGTGGTTATCCGAAAATCCCGAGGGAGTACACAGAAAACGTTCAAATACATCATTTCTCAGACTTAGGTTGTTGAACCCTTGAGGATTTGGGTATAAAAGACCCAATACTCTTTCACACATTTCATTTTATGATCTACTCTGTTTCCAACATGAATTTATGACTTGACTATGATATTTGCTCATGTGATATTCTCTATGATACATATATGCTTAGATGTTCTGTGCTTTACCCGTGTGGGTTATTTTTCCATCTAAAGCTTTTATGAGAGTGACCATATATATATTGCCTATCGAATTTTCTGATGTGACAGGCCATTTTCTTATTATTCCCATATCCCTATTCGATGTTTTGGCACGAGGACCATGTCCCGTGTTTGCTTTGTGTTGGTTGTTTTTGTTTTGGTATAGGGATTCGGATCGTGCTTTCTCATGGTCACATTACATGGATTCGATAGCATCTTTCTGCCTGGTTTATAAGCTAAGTCTTCCTCTCTATCTCATTTACACTCGAGAATAATGCAAAATCGTAAGTGGGGTAGAGTCTGGTTGGTTTAGAAATGGCAATAAGTGTTTAAACTCTTAGTTTTTGGATCTTTTTCGAGCATAAATGAGTTGAATATAATGAATTGTATAAGGTATATATTTCATGGATTTGAAGATATAATGATCAATTTGATATGTATAACTAATTTGAACCGTAAGTACATTTTAACCCCTAATTTATTTGTGTAACATGAATTGATTGTTCACGTAAGCCTTTGATATTGAAGCGAAAATTTTAAACTGTATCCATTCAGTATCCTAGTGGTTATTCTGTAGATAGTTGCGAAACTTAGTACTTAACTTTTGAGCGTGTCTTCGTGAATATCTCAAGGTTTGAATGTGATAGAAAGGATATAAGTTAAGTGGAATAAAAGAAAAATACCAAATTAAGATGAACTATATATATGTCGGTTGTAGCTACCAATGATTTGAGTGCGGTAGGGCGTTATCACGAAACGTCCTATACCACTATGAGGTTTAAAAGCTCCCGACTGCCTGATGATAGAAGTCCAGCTAGGGTGTTATCACGAAACGTCCTATTGCTGGGAATGAAGGCATATGCTACACATGTGAAAAAAAATTGACAATTTGGTTAAGCATGGTTGAAAACTTAGTTATCTTCTTACTATCCCCAGTATAAACTGAATGATATGCTTTAGGGATTATCCTAATAAGTACACAAGAGGACTTTGTGTGGAACTGTTACTGCCTTTACCTAGGAAAGTCATTAGGACTGTCTGAATGGATATTTGTGTGTATTGCTTGAATTATTCAAGAGAGGATAGTGGAAATTGAAAAGGCTTGTCACACACACACTCTGTTATACATATATATTAAGGTTAACGTGTGGTTATGATTCGATCGGTTGTATTATCTGGTTGTCCCTTATATCTTATCTTTTCGTGAATTTTGTCCCTCATTCATTTTGTTTTATCACTTGTTTTGCTCGAGGACGACCAAAAGCTAAGTGGGGGGTTTGTGATGACGGAAAAATTCACTGTTATTATTATAACATTTCACCCCACTTTTGATACCATTTTGAGCATTTATGTATCAAATCAAGTCATTAATTTATAGGTTTTATCTAATTATATAAATAGTAAGTCTTATATAAAATATCGTGTTTTTATGTGTTTTTACTAGTTTTGTACCGGTTTAAGAACCGGAGTGTCGTGTCGGATTTACGTTTGGTATTTTGGTGGTTCATTGCGAGATTATACATTGACCAAGATTCCACGTAACGACATGTTTTGAGTCTAAAAGATGTGTTTAGAGGGTTAGAAGAAGGTGCTGCTTTAACTACGAGTTCAAAGGGTCGTTTTTCCCTAAGTACTTGAATCGTTACATATTTTCGACGGAGATTTGACCCAGCTTAGAGGCATTTTCAGGGGATGACTTCTTAATGAAAGTTGTAGATCTTCACATAAGCTTTCCAACGCACTTTGAATCACGTCAATTGGAGTTCTACAACTCAAGTTATGGTCAATTGACTAATTAATTCGTATTAGTGGAAAATCCCGAAAACGACACGACATACGAATGGTTCATCAAAACGACATTTTCTGAAGAAGTTTCCTTCATAAAAGTTGTATATCTTCAAGAACTCTTTCCAATGGATTTTGAATCAAGTCAATCGAACTTCTACAACTCAAATGGTGGTCAAGTGGCTAATTGATTCAATTTCGTAAAAATGTCGCAAAAACGCTCGGAGGAACACGAGGTACTCAAGAAGACGTTTTCTGAAGAAGAGTCCTTCATGAAAGTTGTAGAGTTTCTCGAGACCGTAATTTTGGCATTTCGTTTGCAATTTTTGGAGGTCTACAACTCAAGATATGAATTTTAGAAGTTTTAATCCAATATATGTCAAATCATCCGAAGATCTTGATAGAATCTGTTAGGATTTGCAATGATTACACCGGATCGATCCGGCCCTTTTCCCGGATCGATCCGGCATTGGTAAATTTTCTATAAATAGGCTGAATAGATCACAAAAGCAGCTGCCCATGCTTCGGCCAATTTCTTTTCTTTCTTGTTTGTAGTAGTAATATATATATATATCTAATTTCTTTTCCTTTAGTTTGTTTCATTTTTTTTTCTTTATAATATCTAGCTATATATATCTATCTATATATATATATACATCTATACGTATATATATATATCTATAGATCTTAGTATCTATATTTATGTATCTATATACATATATATAGATCTATATACTATATATACTTATATATATACTTATAGACTTATATATATATATATATGTATAAAAATAATAATACCGTAGTATTGTTGTAATGCTTTCGAAATTATCAAAATATCGTTGTTGTTAAAGTCATAGCTATTTCGGAGAATACGACCTACTTAATCAACAAATGAAATCAAATGATTTCAATCAATCATACGATGATGAGAGGCTAAAGCACGTTGGAACAAGCTTTGTGACACGATTCTTAGCAACATCTCGATTTCTTGAATTTGGATTATCTTGTAAGTTTTAATAAAAATTGTATCTTTTCTATGTTTTGATTATTGATTATGCAATTTAAATCGAGAGATGGTTGCTATTTGATGTTTAACGTTTGACGAGAGTCGTTGTTAAACCTTAGATCACCGTAGTGAAGATTGGATTTTTAATCTAATTAACGAGAGTTGTTAGGTTGAATGTCTAGATTGCGAAATTGAGAGATTTCACACCTCAGTTATGAAAGCGTTAATCTTTAAAATCGAAAGATAAAAGATTGATAGACGAACTTTTCTAAGAGATTAGGAGTTCATACATTCGATAGGTGAATCACAATTTTCGTTAAATCACCACAAGATAATCTAGAGTCGAAATTGAGGTTGTGGGAATCGGTGGATCATAGCTTGTTCGTTATTACAAAGATAATTGAAAAGAAATCGTTGTCTTTGCTTTTGCTTCGTCTTCATCGTAGTAATCGTAGCAATTTTATTGTCTTCTTAGTTTATAGATTAGAATTAACTTAGTTAGTACGGCTCGTAACTATCTTTCCTGGCTTTGGATTGACAACCTTCTCATCCAGCTTATATTCTGCTTTCATTTTTAATTCTGCTTTGTTTTCCGTGACAAACCTTAGAAAAATTAAGAACTAGAACAACCTCGATTCCTCGTGATTCGACTCCGGTATTAACCTCTATACTACGATCCCTGCACTTGGGGTAAACCGGATTTATTTTATTACTTGTTATATTTTGCTGAGCATAAAATCCGAGACACATCCCAAATTCTGCAAAGACTCAATCTGGACAATCTGAAACCATGTCCAAAACCCACGGTAACTGGCAAGAAGTATGTTCCAGAACAAGGGCAACATATGGCAAACAAGTCTTTACAAAAGTGCTTTGGGAGCCCTACAATATCTCACATTTACAAGGCCAGATATTACTTATGCAGTCAACTGACTCAGTCAATTTATGCAAAACCCTTACATAGAACATTGGCAGGGAGTAAAAAGGCTCTTCAGATATGTGAAAGGAACATTGGGGCATGGAATTCACTTTAAACCTGACTGTTTTCCCTTTATCATAGGCTACTCAGATGCAGATTGGGCAAGATGTACCTTTGACAGAAAGTCTGTAGCAGGAAATGTTGTGTTCTTGGGAGATTCAGTTGTGTCCTGGTCTTTCAAAAAGCAAGGGGTTGTATCTAGATCTAGTATAGAGTCTGAGTACAAGGCTTTGGCTAATCTCACAGCAGAAATTCAATTGTTGGAGAAAATAGAGGAAAAATGATTTAATCGATTTTTTTGATTTTTAATCATTTTTTACAACTACTTTTAAAAGCGAGTTCGATAAGACTTTTATTAAAGTTATCGATACTTTATTAAAATCATTGGAAACTACGTGCTATGTAGTTGACAATAGGATTTTAAATCATTCAATTCGGAGTACGGGTGAATGAGATATTAACGCTTTAAGTTGTTGTGAGATATGGTAGTAAAGTACTATAAAACTTTATCCCACATTGGAACATGAGTGTTCCAATGTCAAGTATTTATATGATGATAGTTGATGTTTGGTATAAGCTCCAGAGAAAGGAGAGAGTTCGTAATGGTTTTAGCATGACGATGTCTTCGCTAAAATTGCCACACGCCACGCCGCGCCGCCGCCCGCCCGTGCCCATTGATCGTTGGGCTTGGGGAATTGGGCCTTCGTGGGCCTGAGGGCCTTGGGTTGGGCAAGTATTATCTTTTTGAACTCCAGAAATTTCGGCTGAGTGAAGCTGAAATTCGGTCAAGTGCCGCCGAGCCAGTGAAGCGAATTCACCGAGTGAAATAAGTCACTAAATCTTTGAACTCGTTCGGCTTTCTTAAACTGATGGCTGGTTGAATAAATACGAAACTGCCATCATTAATATTGATATTAAAGTTGAAGTAATGAGAGTTATGCAATAATGAAATTTATTGTTGAGACTCTTCCACTGCTTGCTTAGTCTCTATATAAACAAGCCTCCACAAGTTGGAATACATACAAATGATACACTAGCAACAACACAAGATAGAATTCAAGCATACATTCCATTGCATAAACTTTTCTTGTGCATTCATAGTGAAGAGATTCTGGGCATTGTCAGAGTTCGACGTAGTTCAGAAATTGAAGTGCCTCTTTTCTGAACAGGTAACTGAGTTATCCTGAGAGACAATACAACAACCGTGGGTACAAGCCGGTGCAAATTTGTCTTAAGGACAGAGTGCAATTCGTCTCAGTTTGCCTCTTTTTTTATATTTTTATGTTACATATTTGTAATTATATTTATACTTGGAATTGGAAATAAATTTTTTCTTTATTTTCTGAATATTTATTTTATTCGCATAATTTTAATAACAATACAATGGCTCAAACATTTGTTGATAGAAATGGGAGTTGCTTTGCCTAAAGTGCCCACTATTTGGTGTGACAACACATGAGCAGTTTATTTGGCTCAAAATCCAGTATATCACTCCAGGACCAAACACATAGAGCTGGATGTACACTTTGTCATAAACTTGGTGCTGCAGAAACAACTGAACATACACTTCATTCCCTCATCAGCTCAAATTGCAAATTGCTTAAAAAAACCTGCCACCATCATAATTTGCTACTCTCAAGGACAAACTAAATGTTACAGAATCACCCTTTAGTTTGAGAGGGACTGAAAAAAATATTAGACAAATGTCATAGATTAAGAATATACACTTGTCAGTACATCAATGGTGTGAGATGTCATAGTTTATTAGTTTTTTAGAAATCAAGTCTGATAAATATGTGCAATGTACACAGCACAATCTATGAAAAATAATATGAATCATTCTCTGTGTGCTTATCTATTACTAGTTTCTTTCTATGTTAAAGAGCTATGGATAACGGATGTCTAGTTTCCAATGATATACGATTTATGAAATTGAGTAATTCATCCTTCCAATTCAATATCTTTTAAATGACGAAACCAAGTTAGGTAACTCAAGTCTCAAATGAAATCCCTGAATGTTATCTTTCCAACGCCGTAATAAGCATGAATTTTAGAGTTAAGATGAATGAGATATGACCTCGTAAACTCAGTAGCCCATAGTCCTTCGATAGCGCATAGTTTAAATATCTTTAGTAGACCTCAGAAAAATAGGAAAGTTCTGATGCAGAAACTCTCGTTGTAGAATTTGACCGGATTCTTGACATCGCCGTATGTATGAAAATAAAACTGTTTTGTTGGTTCGTGCACGTGTCGATTATCCGACGGTCTGTTTCGATATAAGTCCCTACGGCCTCAGTAAAATAAACCTTGATACTTGGTAATGATAATAAATTAGTACATGCTCAAGATTAAATGGCCAAAGAATTAAGCTTGGTGTTAAGGTGTAAATGATCCGATCCAAATCAAGAATTTAATTATCGAGTCGAGTAACCCTTAAAACAATGATGCTCGAACTCGGTTCGAGATCGCTCAGCAGGAAAAAAATGCTTGAGATTAATTCGATAACATATTAATCACGCTAGAGTTCGGTTCGATTATGCTCGAAAAAAATCGAGCATTTTCAAACTCGAGCTCAAGCTTGAGTTGCTCGGAAAAATGGTACAAAAGCTAAGATATTCACGTAAGATATTAAATCCAACTGCATAACTTTAAGAAATATTATATATTTTGCACGAAAAAAAAGTAATAATATATATTTTAATATAAAAATGCTCGATAAGTCAAGCATTAACTTGCTCGAGTTTGGCTCGTTAATTATGATGAGTTGTTCGAATTCAAATCGAGTTCGACTAAAACCATATTCAAGCGAGCATTTAACGACCCGAGCGTCAAACGGCTCGCAAATGGCTCGAGTCGTTTACACCCCTGTTGTAAGCTTTTCAACTCTTCATGGCTCAGTTAGTACACAAAGTATAAATAAGTCAAATCTCAGTTATTTTTCGAATTCATGGCTCAGTTAGTACACAAAGTATATATGTAAGACACAATAAATAAGTCAAATCTCAATAAATAAGTCAACTCTTCATGGCTCTGTTATTTTTCGAATTCAAATCTCATTTGCACTTAATAAAATGTAGAAGACAAGTAACTTCTTAGTTCTTACATGCTAACTCCATGATCGAACTCGAATTTATTATGTAAGAATTGGATAGGTTTTCTTGTTCTAGGATAAAGAAGAGAGTAGTTTTTTTGGTTATGGACTGAACCTCGATCAAGCTGCCTACGTATCCAAATATATATATTTGGAATCAAGTCCAACTGTAGTTCAAGCGGTTATCTTTTTAAATGGAGTTAGTGGGTAGTTATGTATTATCACCACGTCTCACGTCTGTAATTAACCGCTCCACTATGTACATACAGATCTTCGATCTATTCTCTCTTGACCAGAGACCTGCCCTGGTCGTTTGACCAATAGGATCTGACCTGGTCGTCTTGACCAAGGACCTACCCTGGTCGTCTGACCAATAGGGACATGACCTGGTCGTTTTGACCAGGGACCTGACCTGGTCGTCTGACCAATAGGGACCTGACCTGGTCGTTTTGACCAGGGACCTGCCCTGGTCGTTGATGGGAGTCAACTTTACTGTACTCTGGTGTGCAGTTTAACTCCCGTTTATCACTTTATTGGCTTATTTTGGGTAGATGTAGACCTGTTTGAGTATAATATCGAGAGTTATATGCACGGGGAGTTAAACTGTCACATCGATAGTAAACTCCGTCTTTTTAGCGATAATTACCTCATTTCCGAGCACTTTTGTCTTGCGGGATTACGCGTGGTGTTTTGTTAGTGTATTTATTGCAGGACTTAGGTGGCTCCAGGCCTCGGAGGGCGATGTTTTGGAATGAGAGACATGATCATAGCATGAATGTGGCATACAAGTGAAGAAAAGCCAAGTTTGGAGTGGAGACAAGGCAAACGGGCATTTGCCATACTCCAGACGGGCGTCTGCCGTAAAGCCACCTCAAACGGGCGTTTTGCAAAGTCAGACGGGCGTCCACAGAGTTAATACATCATTTAGAAAGTTATGTTTTCAGCTGGACGGGCGTTCAAATGACCCCCAGACGGGCGTTTGGGTAGGTTCAGCCCGATTCAAGAAGCTCATACAGCACAGACGAGCGTCCAGGGTTTCCAAACGGGCGTTTGGCCCTCAAGTCATGATTCGCCGGACGGGCGTTCATACAATGCGAACGCCCGTCCATTGAAGACGAAACCATAATATCTTCATATTCTCCAGGCAGACGGGCGTTTGACATGATCCAGACGGACGTCCGGGGCCGACAGCATCAGATTTTGACCTACTCTATAAATACGCAGCTCATTCAGCCCCATATCATCTTTGGCCGACTTTAGACTTTTATTAGGCGATTTGTGTGCGGTTTTAAGTATTTTAAACACCCCTTTGATCATTTGATCCCCTAGATAACATCCTTTGATTCTATACAACTCTTATAGCTTAGATTTACTTTCCAAGAACAAAAGATTCGACTTTGGGATTGCTTTTCTTGTTGGTATTTTCTGGATCAGATTTTCTGCAAGCTATATGGTAATGATATCTCTCTTATTTGTTGCTATTAGTTTGGTTTCAATTTCTAGTTCATTTATTTGCATGATCATGAGTAGCTAATCCGCTGTGTAGTCGAATTATGTGAAAGCGAGCGAAAACCCTAAGGGGGATGAAATAGGGAATTGTGTAGTGCATAATTTTACGTTTAAACGATTAATCCATGTCCTAAAACTAAATTTTAACGTCTGTGAATTAGATTGATCATCTAGTTCACTGTCACACACATCGAACTTATAGATGCATTTTGCGGTGAGATGTGGGATAAGGGGTTTTAGGATCGTTGCGTAGATTCGGCCTAGTTGTTAGGTCTGTTTCCAATACAGAGGTTTGTCATCGTTGTTCGAGCGACTCTAGAGCTTAATCATGTTTGGTAAATCGGTTTTCTAAAGGGAAAATAAATTGACTTCACATAGGGTGGTTAGATCGAGTTGTTCACCTAATCGCTAGAATTAGGAGTCGGTACCGTGGATGTCGTTAAACTACATTGGATGGGTAGATCGGCTAAGACATGCTCCTGTTAAGTCCTTCCTTCCTGGGTAAAAGTAGCTCGTGGGATCATAGTTCGCTATACCTTTTAATCATATAAGTAAAGCCATTAGTTTAATCTGTATTCGCATTAGTATAATATCTCTCCACCACTATTTTGACTGAACTAGGTTCTAAGTTGACTTTGGTACTTTGACATTACTCCTCGTGGATACGACCTTGACAACACTATACCACCGTTGACCCGATACTCACGGGTCAAAGTTAAGCGGTTAGTTATTTTGCTATCGATCGTCGACCAATAGGGACTGACTTGGTCGTCTTGACAAGGGACTCGCCTCGGTCGTCGACCAATAGGGACTGAGCTGTCGCGCCTTGACTAGGGACCTGCCCTGGTCGTGACCTTATTTCTGGGATCTGATCTTTTCCTGACCAAGGACCTGACTTGGTCCTTTGATTCATATATCACTGCTTCAATTTCCGAGTCAGATGTGGTTCTGGATGTATGACACATGGACGTATCCGGGTCACCCTCAATCACTCCATTTGAGAAGTATTTATATTTATATCTGATATCATTCTGGCCACAAACTGTAAATCATTAATTACAGTCTATGGTCGGGATGATGCCACAAATGGAGTTACTATGTGTGTATAAAACACTATATATCAAGCACGAAACAACTTAATCAGACAATAAGCATACCTCGGATTTTATATCAGAAAAAGGGATGTCGGTATGATTCGTAACCGGTGATGATCTGATAAGTGTTTGAAGATTTGCAGCTGATTGATTGAGATGTGACAACAACAATGCTGATTCTTGAATTCTTGATAATAGGCCTTGATGAACATGATCAATTGTTTCATTTGCTTCATTTTGAATTATATGAACTTTGTTGATCCATAATGGGATCAATAATGCAGGAAGAAGCAACACTGCAAATGACTGAAAAATATGGGCTCATTAATAAATTTCACATCATAAAAAATAAAAAATAAAAAAAATCAAGGAAAAATAAAAATAATGATCGAGACCTTTAACTTAAACTAGTCCGACCGTAATATTTTGATTCATAAACTATCTTTTTAAATGAGTTGACCTCTAAATAAATTTGGAAATGAAATCGGATCCTCACCAGCATTTATTAACCCTTTCGGTATTAAAAATCTAAAACTTGATAACACTTGATTATACTCAGCTATGATTTGGAGTTCAACCTAATAAATAACATAAAAAACCGGATTTTAGAATCTTTGTCCGAATCAACTTTAATCATCAAGAACACAATATCAACTTCGACTACTTAAATTGCTAATAATTTTGAAATTTGTGTTTCAGGTTGATCAATGCATCAAACTCCTTAAAACAAGAGTTATGCAACGGTGTGATAAAAAATAATAATTTTTTCACATATCATAGGGACAAATATTGATCATTTCGAATTGCATAAGGTCAATACGTTACAAAAATACAGGGGAATATTTGTTACGCAAACATTGATTAGGGGATGCAAGTTTATAAAAATAAAAGTAAATGGGGCAAAATACTACGATCATAATAGTTGAAGGGTCTCAACGTCATTTGCTCTTATTAATATTATTATTGTTAGTATTTTATTTACCGCACCGAAATGAAAAGAAAAAAAATTAATGGGTAGAAAAAATTACTTTAGCCACACTAGAAATTTTTGTGTGGTATCTCTAGCTTAAAGATTCGCATATTAATATTTTGTATTTAATTATAACGTAAAGATATGGTTATGGATTCTTTCATATGCAAAACATAGCTAAAATTGGTTAGACACACTCAGGGGCGGCACCACCCATGTGAACCGCAGGGCAGCACCACCCATGTGAGCGGCAGGGCGGCTGACCCCTAAAAATAATATAAATATATAGGTATATATAAAAGAAGAAATTTTTTTATAAATACATATATATGTCTGAAATCGTTCCAATAATTTTCATTTATTTACCCACTATTTTATGTTTTGAGTTATAATTAGTTGTATAAAATTAAATATACAAACTAATGTTTAAAAGACAATTTTTTTTGACTAATTTCCACTTAGAATGAAACATCATTTCACGCAACACACTATTCTAACTCAACATAAGTCAGTCCATGTTAATTATTCTAACTTAATTTCAGTCAGAATTTAAGTGTTTTAAATTTCAACACCGGTCGAAAAGCTTATGTAATACATTCTAACCTGATCCATACTAGAGAATTTAACAATCTGCCAAATTTGAAATGAGAATAACAACGTCATAAAATTTAAAAGATAAAATTGATGAAAAAAATGTATGTTAAGATATATTTTGCTGTGTGAGAATACATTCACTTAGAAAGAATCGTCGAATTAACCGCCCTCTGAGCACACGACATGTTGATGCCCCCCCCGCCACCCCCCAAAAAAAGAGGAAAATCTTAGAAGCCAACTATGATTTTTAATGTAGAGAAAATTAACCCAATTCCATGGAATATCATCACATACAAGGTTCTTGTAATCCTATCGAAAATTCTTTGAATGCTGGACAATTTTTAATTTTTGTTTTGGAGAGATGGTAAATCAAACCACATACGGAGCTACATTGAGGATTGGGGTGCTAAGCCCATCCAGCCCTATTTTTTATTTAAATAATTACTTATATGAAATTTTGTTTTAATGTTCTATCTAATTAATCCCACCTAGTAATTTTACTCTATTTAATCCGAGATAATTATGGTATGTGATACATTCATCATTACTATGTATGAGATAGTGAATACGAATTAATTGCATTTTTCATTTGGTATAACTATAACTATTAAATATATGCTACCCTATGATTTTTCACAATCAACCCGAGAATAAATTTCACTTGAGTTAGTTTTTCTGAGTGATTTGTTCTTGTGAATATTGAGCGACACTTTTTGTTGGATTTTGAACTTAAAAAAAAGGATTGTGATGAAAAGTAAACATTATAAAATGTCTTTAGAGCATTGAGTGACTATTTTCTCCCCAAATTTTGAAACTTCAAAAAAAAAAAATGAAAAAATAAAACAACAACAACGACGTAAAGTAATATAGGTAAAAAAATCCCGCTCCGTCCTTGATTCAAACATAAATAAATAAACCCAAGTAAAAGTTTAAGATTGAACTAACCGAAGCAATCAAGAATGTCACAGGCCGAAACACAAGTGAACCGATCTTTGAACCGAGCTTCATCGTGATGATTGAGCTCAGAATGGAACTTGTACACAATCAGTAGCCTTTTCTCCAAAGCCAAAAAAGTGAAGAAATCTATAATAAAACAATTAACTTATGAGGATTTGATAGAGTAGAAAATGATATGAGATTTCAAGAAAACCAGATAGCTAGAGAAAGATAAAAGTAAAAGAGAAAGGCATGATAATTAGTGTGACTTATTTATAAATGCATGATTTTATTCTACTGAATTTATTAAATTATGATCTCTTCTTAACAATATTGATTCTTCTTACCTTTTACTCTTGTATGGTCAAATATATTCATATCTTGTAGATACAGTATCACAGGTTTAAAAAAATAGAAAAAAGAAATAAAATATTAAATGTCAAATTAATTATCCCTAAACAAGGCATTTATTTGGTCACATTTGATGGGAGATTTTAGGGTACTACCAAGGATCTGTAATGTATTATTTTCATACATTTTTACTGTATATATTTTATCATATACTATGTGAAAAATGAGGAAAAATGAACGAACGAATATAATGGATGTCACACATTACAATAGTTACCGGATAAAAAAAAAATCACATGTGATACTTTTAGATCTTCCGGGTCAAAGATTCGATATGTAATCCGACTATACAATCATCATTACCTCCGTTCCCTTGTACTCGGTTCATGAACCTAATTCCTGGAAAAGAGTTATTGTATGACATGTATTTTAGAGTGATACCATATGGAAGGATGTGATGCATCTAACTCACCCCTTCACATCTCTATTACGTCTGATTGGAGTTTTTTTTTTCATACATGTATTAGCTGATTATTTTATGTATCATTTCTATACAATACACATGTACCGCAAAAAAAAAAAAAAAAAAAAAAAAAAAAAAGAGTTATAATAATGGAAAAGAGGAGGAAAAAACAGGGGAATTCCTTATTAATTAATAAATGATTAATAAATGTGGGATGAATTTATGCAATGATAAAGGTATTATGTTTATATGAAAGTGGAACATGAAAAATATAAGTTCAAACTCATATGAGATGAGGAGTCTCATCTTCAAAACTTATGTTGTGAGGTGAGACAAGTGTCCAATGTATGACACTTTAACAAGCCCATTCAAACTCATCCCCAAAGTCTATGTTGTAGGGTGAGGAAATGTCCAATGTGGGAAATACTTTTTGGAAGGAGGATTTTTTTTTAAGTGAAATGACAGGTGAAACGATCAAAACCACACAGTTTAAATACGGAATGAAACTGTATGGTTCGTATTGACCCACACGGTGTCTCAACACGTGTGCAGACACCAGACAAGTATTTCCCGTCCAATGTAGGACATTTTAACAGACCCCTCAAATGTGGGCCTATAAAAAGTCTGGGCTCATGATATACAAGGCATACAAAGACCACTATAAGGCCAACATAGGTTGTGAGGTGGGAAATTGCATAATGTGAGACACTTTAACATGTCCCCTCAAATTTGACACACAAGACATATAAAGGGCACCATAACACAAGGAATATAAGGGTGTGAGGTGGGAGAAGTGACCAATCTAGTATAGATTAAGATGATATCTCAAGTGTGGGAGAAGTGACCAATCTAATATAAATATGGGTTTATTGTTAAAAATGACAATTTAAAACTAGAAATATGCCCCCTCAAAAAACAAAACAAAAAAAACTAGAAATATGCAAACAGCAATGTTGGAATTTTTATTGGGTAAAAAGCATGTCATTGATTAAACTATAATTTAAATTCTCTCCTATTTAATTACAAAAATAAATATATCTTTTGATCTGAACGTCAAAAGATCGTAATTTTTTCACCATATTTTTCTTTTTTTCGTTCTCTTTATTTAGATATCCAATTTGATATTTTATCAATATTATTTCGAGGTCATTTTTGTCAAAAACAAAAAAAACACTGGAATAATGGATTTGAAGTCAATTCCACTTTATAGAACAATGAATTTGGAGTAACTAATAGTGGATTTGTCCTTATCACTTTCTACTGTCCTGATTCCAATTTTTCCTGCCTTATTTGTCCTCTTAAACCATTCCCCCTAGGCCCCTATAAATAGTTGTTTAAAACTACTTAACAGTCATCAATGGTTATATAATAGGCTTCAAGTGAACGTAAAGGACAACAAATCAAGTATATTACTGAAGAAAAAATTTGTGAAGAACATCCAAAAAGGATTTTATAATACAAACCCAACAATAACAAATTGCACACAAAAATATAAATTAAAAATTAAATACCTTCAAAGATTGCCATGAACAACAACTCCAGCAAAAAATCATAACCTCTTTGTTAAACTCTTCTCACTCCATCACTTGCAATTCTTTTTTGTGTGTGTTTGACTGTTTTTTATTTATTTATTTGATCGATTAGGATGTGTAAGGAGAGATTTGGGGTCAAGGGTTGTTTATAGATAGTCAAAAAGTTTATACTACCATGATTTGATGAAAAATTTTATGCCTTTAATGCATATATCTCTTCACTCTATAATAATAAGAAGGGAAAAAGTGTTTTTTTGTGACACTTAGTTTTTTTTTTCATTGGTTCCCCGTTTTTTTTTATTGTTTATTATCGACCTAAAAATCCAACTCTTTTTTTTTAATTTTTTTTTTATATTACTGTTAATCGCCCACCCAAATTTTTTTTTAAAATTAGGGATAATGATATAATCTGGAATATTTTTAAGTAATAGAGACATCTACATATTTTTTATAGGAGAGAATGACAATCAGATAATTTTTATAATGAGAAGACAAACAAATGAATCCTAAAATCGGTGAATCTCCAGGTGAATCCCGAAATCGGTGAATTTTGACGATGAATTTCTGATGAAGTGAGTCCAAAATTAGTGAATTTCGACAATGAATTTTGAAAATTAGTGAATTTGGACGATGAATTTGGCGAGTCGAATTTAAATAAAGTGAATTTGAACACAAGTGAATTTCGACAATGAATAAATAGTTTTGTCGCTTTATGCAAAAGTTTCAAAAGACTGTCCTTCTACTCAATTGATGAAATATTTTTGTCCTTCTCCCTCATTCCCCCTTTTTTTTTATACGGCCCACTCCAGTTTTTTTTTTACTATAATTGTCGTTATGTTAAATAATTGACATCATAATTTGTTGTATAATATCAATACCGGTTAAATTTCTTCATTTATATTGTGTTGTACTTAAAATGTGTTGAGTGATATTTTAGTTGAAATGTATGTTATATTTAATAGTTTTTGATATTACGGTAAACGTCTAGCTTTTTTTACTGTTCATCGGCCCAGTCCAGATTTTTTTTTTGTTGAGAAGAAGGGTTTGAGTTAAATTGTTCCATTTTGGAGGATTCAATTGTTTATCGTTTTTTTTTTTCAAATTTTTTTTAATCTACATATTAGCCTTAATTTAATCTTATTATGTGTGTAGTGCTTAAAATGTATCCGATTCCAATTTAATTACATATTATTTTACTTTGTGTCTGAACCACACAACCCTCTTGAGATAGACACCAAAATCATTACTGAGAAGAAAAACGGATCGGAAACAACCCCACGCACCCCTTCTTTTTATTTGTTTTATTTTATATATTTGGCTATACTTCTCGACGAAGGAAACATACATAATATTAATATTTTATTACTCCATCCGTTCCTATTTATATGTCACAGTTGTCGAAATCAATTTTTTTAATATGTCGTAGTTACATTTCTAATACATATTTTAATAGTATTTCCGCTTTTAAATATTATTTTTCAGCTTCGTAGGCTCATTTACTGTTCATCAAATTTTAAATTTATTTTTCCTATATTTCTTTTTCAATTACTATGTCGCGTTAAAACGTCTCCCGGTGGCAAACTGCCCCCAGAAGCCACAACAGATAAAGAATAATCATGTCGCGCTAGAAGGTGCGCACGTGTATTTCCAGTACGGCGAACAAAAGAGAAAGAAAAAGACTCAAAACTAGGAAGTAAGGCTAAGCGAGCCCGCAGATGAAACGACCACAGCGAGAATGTCCTTTACAGTTTGGTGAAGCCGCGCACACAAACTAGGCGATCACTCTCCACCTCCACCCGCCGCAAATGCAAGCAATGCATGCGCCTCCAATGCCAAATGAATACCGCTAAGCTCCATATACTCCGGCCGACCTCTCTCGTCAAAGGGGTATCCCGCGAGTCTGAGACTACCCTCGAATCACGAAAGACCAACCCAATACCTACTCGATCCTCCCTCACCGCAGCATCAACATTACATTTCACGACCCCCTGAGGAGGCCGAGTCCAAGAATCCGCCAAATGCTGGGGCGTCCCTTGCACCTGATAGGCCACTTCACTGCGCAGCCAAAGAACGCACACACAATGCCGAGACATGAACCGCCTGGCCATCAAACACCGCTGAACACCGTGCTTTCCATATACCCCACATGAGCCCCACAACTTGCACTGTATCCGGTATCCCTCGCTCTGTTAAAAGACGCATAAAGAAATTCGCAAACGAGGACATGTGAAGATACTTCAAAACCTCGTAGAAAGGAGAGGCCCGCCAGATCCTATCCGCCATCTCACACTCAAACAGGACATGCGGCAGGGTCTCCAGTGTCCCCCCGCATGCCAAGCATGTGAAAGTCCCCAAATTGCCGCATAAGGCCTTTGCCAATGGCCAAACAATCGTGAAGGCACCTCCATAAGAAATCTCGAATACTGTATGGACCGGGCCGCCAACATTGCCACCAAACTGGATATGCCCCACCCGAAGTCCCTAGCCCAGTCACCAGTGATGGTCAGTAAAGAGAGAGTGCCAGAAAGTAGCCCGACTTGACCGAGTAGGTGCCTATGCGGTCATAATCCCAAATCCGCCGATCTAGATGAGTCCCTGAGGCAATAGAAGTGGCCAGAATAGCATCTGACTCCCAGGGGTGGAACAAATCCCAAATTCGAGGGGAATCCCAGGTACGTGTATGCAGGAAAAATAAAGATGAGACATTACGATTAGGCGGAAGCAAGTGACCAGCATAAGGTATAGAAATGACAGCCGTTGTTCCGTCCACGCATCATGAAACACAAAGACGGACTCCCCAAATGCTGAGACTCCGCCAGATCCTATCCCCCACTCTCCGTCTCCCCGTCCCCTGCATCATCCTCTATTTTCAAACCCTCATATATTTTGATCTAGATCTCCAAACGCGATTAAAATTTCACTGAATTTTTTTATTTTTCATGATCTTCGTTTTGAGACTTGGTTCGAAATCATTTCATCGTTTTTAGTGAGATTCACTGTCGAAATTCACTCAGTGAATCTCCCTAGTGAATCCCTAAAAACAGTGAATTTTGAACAATAGTGAATTTCGACGGCGGATTTTCGGAAATCATGTCGGAATATGGTAAATGTGGTTTCAAAATAAAGAGCATGAAAAAAATAAAAGATCTTGTGAAAAAAATTTCAAATTTAGAGTTCTATATTATTGAGATATGAGTGTTTAAGAAAATAGATGAGAGATAAAGTGGATTAGTTTTTTTATTATTAAAAAAAGAGTCTGAATTAAAAACTAAAATAAAAAAATAGTATTGTATTTTATGCAAATGTTTTAAAAAACCGTATTTCCCCTTAATTGATGAAATGTCTTTGACATTTTCCTTTATTCCCTTTTTTTTTTTTTAAGAAGAACAAATTAACTAATTTATTGAACTTTGTTTACCATGGCAACTAGCAGTTACATGAGAAGGAGGGAAGACTCATAATACACTACCAACAAGTTTAGGCCCATCTTTGGTTGACGAATGAGGTAAAAAAAGAGTGACAATCCTCTGTAATACTACCTAAATGAGATAGATCCTCCAAGTCCGAGTTCAACTTTTGGCAAACGAGAGAGTCAGTGTGAAGCCGTCAAAGATGACGTTCAAAAAATAAAAATAAAAACCTCAAGTCACCGCATGAAAATCGCATGGTGTACTTCAAATGTATCTCCAAGAACTATCTCATATCCCCTTCCAACTTCCTTGAGTAACATCGATTGAAGGATACAAGGATTATCTCATGATCACGAAATAAACCGCCTACGGCAACACAATTCCTCGGGAAAAAGAAGACATCAACATTAAATTTAACAACATCTGAAGAAGGAGGGGGCCAATCAAGCCGGCGAAGCACAAAAGGAAATGACAAGGAAGACCAGGCACCGGCATCCAAATACTCAGATGCTTCGGCTTCAGGGAAATACACAAGTGAAGAAGTGAAGAATCAAGTAAAATGTTTTTTTTGTTTCAATGTCGTTTTTTGAGAGTGCACCAAAAATGTAATATCCATAACACCAAAAAATGTTATGGACTTATTGACCGTTTCAAAGGATATATTTTTTTCTTTGAAAAATGTTTATATGTAGTAATCTATATCTATATATATCTTATATTATATTTTCAAGGAAATAACCGCCAAATTAACCCGTATTTTCCAATTGACCCGGTCCTGAACCGCATGTAACCCGACTCTTCCTCGCTTCTTCGTTAACAAAACCCACGATTTCCCAATAAAAAAACAAACTCCCCACGTCTCTGCAGCCTGATAACGTGTCTTCTCTCCGATAACTCCCCCAACCAACCATTATCCCTAAACACCTCTTTCATGCAACTGCAAATCCCCTGGTCGCTTCAAGAAGAACCGCAAGAAGAGAGGCCACGTTCTCCACTCTTCAATTTTCTGGAAAACTTCCGACCACCATCCACGATGAAGCTTTTCAATAGACACACCCACTTTCGACCCATTTTCAATTGAAACTTCCGGCCACCCACGTCTCTCTACAACAAATGACGAAGAAGAATCCACGAAATCCAGATTTCAATTAAGGCTCAATAAATCGAAGGTTTATCAGAAGGAGCCAAAGACTCAAATGGAAGGAGCCAAAGACTCAAATCAGAAGCAATTTCCGGCGAAATACAAGGTAATTGGTAAAAGAAAAGTTTCGGTTAAAAATTTCTACATTTGAAGTTTTTGTATGTTGATATACTTATTCTGTGATTTATGGGTTTGTTTCTTTTTCTTTTTTTGGGTTTTTTCACATATGTGTATGTGTGTAGATTTTATATCTCATCGAGGTGGAGGTAAACTTTCAGATTTATCGATGAGGACCATGAGGTGGATGTGAATTTTATGCATTTGAGTTTCACTTTCTTATCTTTCTCTCTCAGGTGAATTTTCTGCATTCTCTTATGTTGTGTTGTATTTCAATCATTTCTCCTTATTCTCAAGTTTAATTGATTGTTGGATTCATTTTTTTGATTGGAAATTAATAAGGTTTGGGTATTACTTTCTGCAACTTGGGGGTATTACTTTATGCAACTTGGGTATTATGACCGCGGCCTAGACCCCATCACTGAGGATGATAAGAAAGCTGTAAATGAACGCGTCAAAGCGGTATGTGATCTGATGACAGTTATCGAAGAGGATGGCCTGGTGTCGAGGAAGTTTTCATGAATTTCACTCTTTTTCAGTCAATCTATTAGACTTGAATTTGCATAATTTCGAAGGTATGTCGGCGTTTCAGATTGTTTTGTTTGTTGTATATGCATAATTTTGTTTTCTTTGATGTATCCTGCGACCAGACAACGTCGAATGAAGTCACCGACTCACCGAGGCAAACGAGGAAACTTTCAATGAAGTCATCGAGGCAGACGAGGAAACTTCATTCGCCGAGGCAGAAGAATTGGGAAACTTAGCCATCAAAAGTGTGTATGTCACGCCGGTGCCGGAGGGGGAGTGTCCTTTCCCTGAAGAAAATGGTTTTGAGTCCCCACAAAGAGTAAGTAACTCTCTGGCTCTCCAACAGCTTAAGAATCCTAAGAATTATTCCATAATTTGGCTTCTAATCTCCTATCAGTTGATTAGCATATCCTTCTTCATATATGAGATTTTTATTTTTGGGCTGCTACTGATAGTTTACAGCTGACCCTTTGTGCTTCTGAAAGTCGATGATGATAGCTTAATTCACTTATAATGTATTGTCCAGATGTCTCTAAGATGTTATATCTGAATATTTTTGCGTGTTTTGCAGCTTGCTGCATTTAAAGAAAAAAATTAAGTTCAATCATTCCGTTTTTACTTCGATTTACACATGAAAAATGTTTGCAATTTTTACCTTATAACCTTAACTTCATTTGTGGGTCCAAAGGAAGGGGATACCCCTGACAAGGCCAAGTATAGTCAGGGCATCAAGTTTTTTGAACCTGAGGTTGTGAACTTATCTTTTTGTAATCCTTCAAATCAGATACGGACTGTAAAATCCCGCACACAGACTGACATAAGTCATACCTACTTTAGTTGTAAGAACTTTTGATTGATGGTGTAGATTAAAGGAGATTCACCTGAAATGGTGGAGTACATTGGGATGAGGAACTTGATTGACTCTGTGATAGGGAATGTAGGACTTCGCGGTGGGAAGCTACTATTTGGATTCATAGATAATTCATCGAGAGAACTTGCTTGGGGTCCTTTAGATGATGTTGTTCTGGGAGGTGTGAGTGAAAATTCTTTTCTGATAGATCCCACAGGCAGTGAAAATGGTGGCCCGACAGGGATTTTCAGAGGAGTCGTTTCCAGTGCAAATAACGGAGGTTTCACTAGCATCCGAACAACTTTGCTGCTCCAGAGGATGTTTCTGAATATGATGGACTTGAGCTCAAAGTAAAAGGTGATGGGTGCCGTTATAAACTTATTCTTCGCACTAGCCGTGATTGGGACACCATTGGTTGTACTTTGAGCTTCGATACATTGGACGGCCAGTGGCAATCGATACAATTGCCCTTTGTGTCTTTGAGGCCTGTTTTTCGAGCCAGAACAAAGTCATATGCACCACCTTTTGATGCCAGTCAAATTGTTTCAATACAGCTCATGTGTTAGTAAGTTTGAGTATGACGGTTAACTGAATCCAACCTTCAAAGAAGGTCCCTTCCAACTTCCAATATCCAGCATAAAGGCATACATAAAGGATCCAGTTACACCAAGGTTTGTACACGTAAGTTCTGCTGGGGTTACTAGACCTGAAAGACCTGGACTTGATTTAAGAAAACAACCACCAGCTGTACGCGTAAACAAGGAACTTGGTTTCATTCTTACGTATAAATTACATGGAGAGGATTTGATACGCGAAAGTGGATTACCATATAATATTGTCAGGCCATGAGCATTAACTGAGGAGCCTGCTGGAGCTGATATGATCTTTGATCAAGGAGACAACATAAATGGGAAGATATCTAGGGAGGAGGTTGCTCGGATATGTGTGGCGGCTCTGGAAAGCCCTTTTGCATTGGACAAGACATTTGAGGTTAAAAGTACTGTGTCTTTTAGCGAGCCGAATACGGTTAATCCTGAAAACCCCCTCCTGGGAAGGATTATGATGTGTATTTCAAGACTCTTAAAGATGGAATCACTGGAAAAGAATTCTTAGACAAAACACCGGCGGTGGCCGTGTGAACCTCAAACATATAAGTTGATGCAAAGTGTGATTTGTGAAAGGGTCGTTATAATCGTGTGGATCAGAACCCTTGATAAAAAGGATGGATTAAGCTGTGTAATGAAAGAATTCAACATTATATAGGTATATATATATATATATATATCTGGTGCAACAAAAAATGCAAAAATGAATTGATTACAGGCAGTTATCTTATCTATGTCTATACACATGCATCATTGTAATGATACAAACAAATATTCAAAGGGCGACGAGGCAACAGAGTCTTCGAGTTATATCCTTAATTTTGTTTTTGTCTGCGAATTATCTTTAGTGTCAAAATAGCCTGCTAATTGTTTTTGAGATATTCAATTCTTTGATTTGTGGTTTAGTAGGTTGTCTTGATTAGTTGGAGTGAGGTCATTGATGGATTAAAAAAAAAAAAAAAACCTTAGCTTCATTTATTTATGCTTCTGCTACATTTAGCTTAGCTTATCTAGGAGAACAACAACGATTGGGTCATTTAAGGCTCTGTGGATTCGGAAGTTCTGATAAAAAAGTTTTGTCTTATTCTTCTGCAATTCATTTCCTTTTGTCTTCATTTGTTATTACTTATTTACTATGAATTTCAGACAAAGAAGGAAAATTTTGATGGGATGAATCGCAACAAAAAACAGCCGACTTCGTTAGAAGAATCGTTGAGCCTACTAGCACCGCTTATTGAAAGGTCGTTCTTTTGACCCATTATCTTACTTTCAATTTTTTTTTGTGGTTGATGTGAAAATAGTTTAATTCTACTGTTGCTAATTTCTTTGATGGGTTCTCATTTTCTTCTGATTTTCAACCTTTAATCTCTGGATTCAATGGATTTTACAGTCCATTTATAGAGGAACTTGCTGTTGATTCATCCTACTATAATCTTGATGATACTCTGCCTTTATCAACCATGGATGATGAAGATCACAATGTAGCAGGTTTGCTTGGAAATTATATTTTATGTTGTCATTTTTCTTTATTACTCAATTTCAAATATAACATTCCCCGTGATTTTTTACAAAAGAACTGTTGTAGGTGTTTGTGGGAAAAAATAAACTGACTTTAAATTCAGAGACGATTATCTTTTTTATTTACTATTTTCAGTGTTTACGTTCCTCCGTGCATCGCACGGGTTTCCTACTAGTCTATATATATTTGAAAGCGCAATTTAACCCGATTACCCGATTGACCCACTTCATATCCGGAAAGCTCACCCGTTAATTAAAACAATGCAGGTCAGCAAGATCTTTTACATCCCGGAACAATCCTAGCAACTCTAACGAATTCCTAAAAATCCTTTTCCAACAATTATCTCAATCCTTTCAAATTTTAACTGCATCGCTCTATCTTATCTCAATCTTTTATACTCTACGTCATTATTGTCATATTCTGTCAAATATTAAGCCATAAAACAATGGATCGGAGTGCGCTTCAGCAGTAAAGGAAGGTGCACGGCAGCAGTAAAGGAATGATCTCCATGGCCGACACTCGACATGGACCATTTTCATCCGTATATCAGTTGATTTCTAGCATTGATGATGACTTTGCTTCAAAATTAAATTATCCTTGATGTCTGAAAATCAAATATGCATTAACAATATATTATTTGAAATTTATTTTGGGTTTTTAATGCCTATAAGAATTCAATGTTTTTAAATATGAATTCAGACTTTTTCACTGCAGGCTAATTTTTTTGATTTAAATATCACATTCTACAATCGAAGTAAGTAAAGTGTTGATAAGTCGTGTTGGCGGCTTAGCTTGGAGTGAGCTTTAATGTGTGGTCTATTCTTGCTTTCAGGGAGCTAGCTAATTGTCTCTATAAGAATATTATTATTTGTTGTTGTTAATTATTTTTTAAGCTTTGTGATCCTTATATTACTTATGGTGTTGTACAAAATCCCCATCGCTATGAAATATGAAAATGGTCTGATTTTCAGATGGGAAACCCAAAATGGTGTACAAAGGGAAGCAGCGACAATTACAAAAGAAAATGACGCTGTATTTGCATTTCCATCTCGATACCTTTTATCTACCAATGGGTTCTCTAATTATTTTGTGCCTGAAGTTTTTTTTTTTTGTGTGTGTGTGTGTGTGTGTGTGTGTGTGTGTGTGTGTGTTTCTTGAATACGGTGTCGTAGTATGAGGGTTGCAACCAAGGTCAGTTGTTCACCGATTAATATCAATAAATTGTTATATCTATCCAAATACTTTGTTGAGTGTCTATCCATTTCTCTTCTAATATCTCATCACAACACTATACAAAGCAATGTGCAAAAATGTTCGTCATCGATCTAATGGATCCACGACTACTAGAATTTGGTGAGTTAGGGTTATGAATCTCCTTTTTGAATTTGAATTGTAACTGAATCTGGTTGCCTTTTTGTTTATTGCCTCAGATTAGTTGGTAGATCTTAAATTTTTCCAAAAACTTTGAGACATTTTTATTTTTATTTTTACTGTTTCAGAGCCGTTAGTTTGGAAGACCGGTTTTAATACTCCTTTTATAGAGAAGGCGCTTGATGCTCTCATTGCTTACTTAAAATTTGTCAATGGCATGCCGATGTTTGATGGTATTTTGCAATCTTCTGTTTAAATTGTGTATATAAGCTCACATTCAGTTACATGCATGACAGACATGTAATGAATTTTGACTTAATTGCATCAGGTTTGATAGAGAAGTATGTGATGCTACTGTGGCAATGCCCCTTATGGGAAGGCCCAATATAGTAAAGGATTCATGCTTTGGGTAGTGTTGGAACTTGGATGAATGGAAGCCGTTGAGCCTTTCTTGGTATGTACTAATCTTAACGTATAATACATTTTCAGGCACACCATTTGCTTTCTTGGTATGACAAAAATTATGTTTGGTTTTTGAATTTGTAATCTTACTGAAGAAAGAAAGTGGAAATAAACTAAAGAAATATAGCCGCGCGAAGACGTTTGCTAATTTGCAACAATGTACGAAATTTGTAGTCTTTCTTAATATGACATGTTTTAATTCTCATGGCATACTCCTGCATTTACTTTTCGTGCAAGATGAGTGAAAAGGATGTAAGCCTATTGCAGATGTCATGGAACTCTTTATTAGCAAAATGTTGTAAAACATATTGTTGGCTAAATCATGTACTTTCGGCTTACATAGAGGAAATGTTACAAATAGATGAAAGGATAATTTAAGACTTCGAATATTTGGAATCCATGATTGATGAAAACGACAGTGAGGTTATAAAGCATTTGTCAGATGATCACAAGAGGAGCAAAATAGTGTTCGCAAATTTTCAGTTTCCTGTCTGGTATAGCGGATTCCAATATTGGATAATCGCTTAAGTTTAAAGCCCGTGCCAAAATAACATGTTATTGATTTGGTACCGAACATTTCATAAGGAATTTGGTATTTACACAATGTTCTAATGTCATTTTAATACTGTTCTACTGCATTTCTATGTTTCAGGGTGAAAGATGGCGAACATAGCGTTTTCCATTTGCGAAAAACAGCGAGGTTCAATGTTTTCAAGATGATTCCAGCTAGGGACTTTGTTAGTAGAAAGAAGGATATTGAAGTGAATTCAGTCTTTCATGTTCGGGAGGTTTTTAGCCTATAAAAAGGGCATTTGTGATTAATGTTAATTATGATTAGCTGAACGTTATTGTATTTTTAAAGATATCAAGGTTTGGCTCTTTTACATATTGAGACATGAATGTTGATATATGTTTTTTAGTTTGTCATTATTAAAGTGGAGGTAATTTTTATTTAGGATTTTTGTTGATTGGGGGTGGCGTTGAAAGTGGTGCGAGGGTTTAAATCTTCAAATTTTTAATATTATTATCGGGGCGTTGCCACTACACATAATGGCTCTACTATGGTACTTAATGGGAACGAGTTGACTTGCTTTTTAAAAAAATGTTGAACCTCAATCCAAAAAGTCCTCACTTTTCCTGAGTTTCAGAAATGACATAACTTTCCTGTAGTTTAGTAAAATACGTAAATAAAAATTATGCATCATATGGTACGCAGTTGCAAAGGCTGTGGGTGTACGATTTATTTTTTCTTCCACATGGACCACACTTGGCTCAAAGGCAAGATAGCTAATCTCAAAGACAAGGTTGTCACTAAAACCTTGCTCTTTTACAATTGAGCTATACCATGGAGAGAGTTGATTTATTTTACAACTATGATACAACAATATATGTACTGAATATGTACTGAGTATTTATGTTTCTTGACGACAAGTGATCCTCATCATAAACATATTTCACAGTTGTGTACCAATACTGATTTAGAGTTTACTGATTTCTTCAACGTATTATCTTTGGTGTAGAGTGGGATATTTTAGGGTTGGTTTGTCGGGTTAAATTATCCCGTGCATTATGCACGGGTTTTTTACTAGTGTTTTTTTTTTAATGAACGAAGCATTTTATTAGAAAGAAAAGAAAAGGTTCGTACAAAGCCATATCCTGGCCCTCCCCTTATACCAAATGTAGGAAAGGTGTCCTAAACCCAATCGGGTTGGACCGGATCCGACCGGGTCGGGTCGGGTCGTTTACAGTCTATTTAGTTCATGTAATAACTTTATTATGATTAATAAAAGCACTTATGTTATTATATATTGTTTGTCTTCATGTTATTTGTTGTATATATATATAGTAACGCCCCTAGTATCAATCATGATAGAAAACCATGATAGTGATTATGGTTGATGAGATCTCTAATCACTATAACAAGGTTGGTACTTAAATGTCTCTAGTCTTACATATTATCAAAAGGACATTGATAGTATAATCGGACTAAAGACGTATTGGATGTCTTCTATCTTTTAGAAGATAGGATAGATCTCGTCTATCGAAGTGTAGAGACACTTGACCATGACGTGGGCGTGTATTAGAGAATGCGTGACGTTAGGGATCGACCCACTTACATTAAGTGTCACACTATGTGGCGGTTGTGTAATTATCCTTTTTGACCGAGTCTTCATGGCATCACGGTGTGGATTGTCATGCTTTGACACTATTGAGATTTCTCCTAACCACGGGCGATCATGCGGTAGTGATTGGGTATGATATTGAAGCATCGCGGAGTATACATGATTGGTCGTCCGGGAATCGCGTATCCTATGATTGGGATCGAATATCCGAAATGGCCTTCTTATAAGGAATGTCTAGCTCTCGAGAATCTTTGCAAAGTGGGAGTAAATGTGTTATTCCGAGAGAGCATGATATCCAGATTATAAGATACGATCGTCAATGTATTGACACTCGAGATACGATCGTATGGATATTGTTACAAATGATAGGATTGTAAGTTACACGGTAATCGCTTACATGAAAGGTAGTAGTCATTGCTTTTGACTCTTCCGGTGATTGGGGTCACGGTGTGTTGCTGCTGACGCTATCCCGTGATCGTTAGGTATGAAGGGCATTTTAGTAAAATGCACTTTGTGTCTACGGCCAACATATTCGAAGCCTATCGGGTCACACATATATGAACATCGAGTCGGATTAAAATGCGGTTATAGTTGATAACCAAATAAGGAAAGTTTATCTCTACAGACTATAAAGGTTATAGTGGTAAATTAATATGGTGGTGTTTATTTATTATGAATAAATAAAATACAAGATATTAATTATATATAAATTATATTAATTAAAGAATATTCCGGAAGTCAATTAGTTGACTAATGGGGCGCCACTTTTGTGTGTATAAGATACACTTGGATTGTGCACTTTAATTAATAAATATTGCCATAATATTAATATAGGATATTAATTGATTTTGGAAAAATAGATTTATGGTAATAGGATAATTATAATCAATATGTGATATTGACAAAATAAATTATAATTAAAGAGATAAATCAATCTAATTGATTTTCCTTATTTTATTAGAAAAATGTTTTCTTCTCCTCCACACTTGATATGGGCGCCACCTCCTCTATAAAAAAAGGAAGTGGGTGTCAAGCTCTTTTGTACATCACAATTGCAAGAGTTCATAATTCTTGTGTAAAATAGAGAGCTATCCACAAAGAGTTTGTGAGGAAGAAAAGGTCCGGTCTAGCGGCCGGAGTTTTTCGATAGCAATCCAAGGAGGATTCCGCGGGGGTTCGTGTGGATTAGCGATAGAGGCCGGACGCTGCGTGGGCGGCTTGCGCATTGAACTACTCTCCGTTGGCGGTCAAAGCGACGATCTTGTAGATCATCTAAGGTATAACCGTCAAACTACTTAACGTGTTTATTGCATTAAACGAAGAACGATCTAGAAAAGGAAATCAAATTTTAAATTCATTTCTGCGTTAAACTAGTGATTTCTAACAAAGTGGTATCGAGAGATGGACTTCGAGCTTAAACAATAAGCATAATTTAAATGCGTAGTATTTAATCGATAGATGCAAGATTTAAATCACGAAACGTTAAAAAAAAAAAAAAAAATAGGGTTCTTGGGGTCGGCCGATCGGCGGCACCCCCTCCTCTCTGGGCGCGGCGGCGGCGGTAACCCTAGGGTTGCCGTCCATCGCTCTCTCTTCCAATAGGGAGATCAACCCTTTCGCTTTTGTGATATTTTATTGTGCATAGATATCTCGTTTGTTTAGTTGTGTCATATGGCCAACCAATGGTTCAAATAGTTTGGACCATTGGGAAACCATATGGCATGTTGGCCTTTCCAAATTTTGATTTGGAATAGGCCTAGGCCCTTTTCAAATTTTGATTTGGAATAGGCCTAGGCCCTTTTCAAATATTTGATTTGGAATAGGCCGAGGCCTAGGCCACTTCCAAAATTTTGATTTTGGAAAGTGGCTGTGCCTAAACTAAAACTATTTGGCCTTTCCAAATATTTGATTTGGAATAGCTTTCTAGCGCCTTCCAAATATTTGATTTGGAATAGGCTTAGCTTGCCACTTCCAAAATTTTGATTTTGGAAAGTGGCACAGACTTAGACTAAAATAATTTGGCCTTTCCAAATATTTGATTTGGAATAGGCTAGCTTGAGCCACTTCCAAAATTTTGATTTTGGAAAGTGAAATGAACCTAAGCTAAATTTAGTTTTGGAAAGGAAACAAATAGAGACTTTGTAATTTTAATTTTATTTTGAATAGTTCAAATTTAATTAAAATTGAAATCGATTTAAAATTAAATGTTAATTTTAATTTTCGTTAAGTCATATAATTAATTAAAAGTTATTTAATTATTTGACGTGATAAAATAAAGACAGCATGAGTAGTAGTAGTTAAAATTAGAATTTAATCTTTTCATAAGATAAAATTGTATGGATTAGATGTGTAGATATAATGTGATTATATGGACCCGATTGATGATGGACTCGACCAATAGGATAGATGAGAATGTTTTCTTTATGTTGGTTTTGAAAATTTGTCCTAGGCCATTATGAAGAACGTGACCTAGTTTACTTTTTGCATTTATCCCATTCCTCGAGCTCCCCTCAAAAGCGGCGGGTGTAATTATTTATTATGTAACAAGAATGGAGCAAGAAGTTGAAGACCAAGGAGAAATAAAGAACCCATTGGCGACAAAGAATAGAGATCCTATTAGCGGTTCTGCGTATACCCTTAGTTTGTGACCCGCGGTTTCGCTCGGCTTTGTATTTGAAACCGCACCTAGAAAGTCCATGATCATACCGGTTATTTTATGCGCGAATGTTGTGTATGTATTACTTTTATGTAATATCGTAGTAATATGCATATAGTAGATGAGACCATAATTAAACCAAATTAATTAAGTGAATTAATTTAAAATTATTCCCACATCAAAAATCAAGTCGGAATTGCCTCCCATATTATATCGACGGTGAAGAGCCCTTGTTCGACCCAACTCACCAAACCAAAGCGGGGTTGACCTACCTCGGGTATATCGTCGTTATTGAGATATGATCGAAAGAGATCTCATGAATATTGGGGTTAAGACTCGACTAAGAATTCTCTCGGCCACCAAACCAAAGCGGGTCGTTTGGATTTTAGAGGCAAGGGTTTGGCTATTTTCATAAGATGAAATATTGTCAAAGAGTTGGTAGTCAAACAACAAGAATCGTATAAGATACGATCGACAAATCGTTGTCCACTTGCTTAATTATTTTCGCCCATCACCAAAGTTGGGGTCGGAGTAGTTCGATGGGATCTTGCCCACTAAAGGAATTATTTTCTTGAAAGCCAATAGGGAATAGTTGGCTAGTGGGAGTAAAAACCTTATAGATTTATTAAGTGCAAATTTAGGGTTTTTATACATGGGCTTTACTTATTCTATCTTTATTTATTGTTGTAGAAAATGTCAAACAAATTGAACCTTCGCTTTATCATCGAAAACAAGCTTGACGAGACAAATTTTCTCGATTGGGAAAGAAACCTCAAAATCGCTTTGAGGCACGAAAGATTGGCTATGTCTTGGACGAGGCCCTACCGGAAAAGCCCGCCGAGGGTTCGGGCCGCAGATGTTGTCGAGAAGTACAACAAGCAATCGCTTCGACAAGATCGATGCTACATGTATCATGCTTGCTTTATGACACTGAATCGCAGAAACAAAGATGAGTCTATGGACGCCACTCTATCATGGTCCACCTGAAGGAACTTTATGCTTCTCAGTCTCGCACTGAGAGGTACGAGGTCTCGAAGGCCCTGTTTAGTTGTAAGATGGCATCTGGGACTGCTGTGGGGTCACACGTGCTTAAAATGATCGGGTACATAGAGAGGCTTGGGAAGCTGGGCCACAAATTGGAAAGAGAATTGAGTATTGACTTGATTCTGCAATCTCTACCTGATTCATTCTCGCAGTTCGTGATGAACTATCACATGAACAAGATAGATTGCTCCCTTGTGGAGTTATTGAACATGTTAAAGACTGCTGAGGGCACTGTGAGGAAGGGAAAGCAAGTGTTGCTGTCACTTCGAGCAAGGGCAAGGCAAAAGCCCAAAAGAAGTCCAAGAAGGCGAAGGCTACACTAAGCCAACGCCTAAGATAGCGAAAGACAAATCCAAGGATGCTTGCTTCCATTGCGGTGAGACCGGACATTGGAGGAGAAATCAAAAGGCTTCTTGAGTACCAAGAAGAAGCATTATGATGCTTCGACTTCGTATATTTATGATTGAGATCAATATTGCTTCTTCTAAGTCTAACCACCGGGTATTAGATATCGGTTGTGGTTCTCATATTTGTACGAATATGCAGCACTAAGAAGAACTAGAGATCTGAGGAAAGGAGAGGTGGACCCACGCGTTGGAAATGGAGCAAGTGTTCTTTGCTTGGCCGTAGGAGTTTATTTTCTTTCATTGCCCAAAGTGGGCTAGTACTAGAACTTAATAATCATTATTTTGTTCCCGCTCTTATGAAGAGCATTATTTCTATTTCCGCATTAGATGTTGATGGTTTTTCATTTACGCTTTGAGAATAAATGTTGTTCTTTTCACGTGATGGAATCTTTTATGGTAATCGCATACTTAGCAATGGTCTCTACATATTAGATATGAATGTTGACGTACTTAATATAAATAACAAGAAAGCCAAAACAAATGACTTGAATGAATCCTACTTATGGCATTGTAGACTTGGCCATATAAATAAGAATCGCATTTCCAAGCTCCATAAAGATGGAATGTTGGATCAATTCGATTACGAATCGCTTGACGTATCATGGCTTGTTTACTTGGCAAGATGACAAAGTCACCTTTCAAAGGTGCAAAGTGGATAAGATCCAATGAATTGCTTGAGCTCATACATACCGATGTGTGTGGGCCAATGTCAATTCAAGCCAAAGGAGGACACTCTTATTTTATCACCTTCACCGATGACCATTCTCGCTATGGTTATATATACTTAATGAAGTTTAAATCAAGCCTTGAAAAGTTCAAGGAATTCGTAGTGAGGTGGAGAAACAACTAGGTAAAGAAATCAAAACACTTCGATCCGATCGAGGCGGAGAATACCTAGATGGAGAGTTTCAAGATTATTTGAAGGAGAATGGGATTCTACTCGAATGGACTCCTCCCGAACGCCACGATGAATGGCGTGTGAGAGGAGGAGCCGCACCTTGTTAGACATGGTGCGATCCATGATGAGCTACGCAGCTTCTTCCAAAATCGCTTTGGGGTATGCTCTCAGAAACCGCATCCTATACACCGAACCGAGTTCCATCAAAGACGGTTGACTCTACGCCATACGAGGTATGGACTAAGAGAAAACCGAGCCTAGGTCATCTAAAACCTTGGGGTTGTCCGCTTACGTGAAGCGGATGATGCCTCGACAAATTAGAGCCTGTGTCCGACAAATGTCTATTTGTGGGATATCCTAGGGAAACCAAAGGGTACCAATTTTACCATCCTGAGGAACAAAAGGTGTTTGTTGCCAGGACTGGCCACTTTCTGGAGAAAGAGTTTATTCTGGATAGGGTCAGTGGGAGTAAAATTGATCTTGAAGAAATTCGAGAACCACTTACGGATAATAGTCAGTTGACGGAAGTAGAGGACTTGCCACACACAGATGTGACACCAGCCTCTACCGTGGACACACTAGCACCTCGAAGATCCACCAGGGAACGCCATGAACCCGAAAGGTACACTGGCGTGTATCTCATGGAAGATGAGGACCCTAGAACTTATGAGGAAGTGCTATTAAGGCATGACAAAGAGAAATGACTAGAAGCCATGAATTCTGAAATGGAATCCATGAAAGACAACCAAGTTTGGAACTTGGTTGATCCGTCTGAGGGAATAGTTCCCATAGGGTGTAAATGGGTCTTTAAGAGAAAGACCGACATGGACGGTAACGTGACCACCTACAAGGCTAGGTTGGTGGCAAAGGGTTATAAGCAAAGACAAGGAGTTGACTATGACGAAACCTTTTCGCCTGTTGCCATGTTAAAATCCATCAAAATTTTGCTCGCTATTGCAGCATACCATGATTACGAAATCTGGCAGATGGATGTGAAAACATCTTTCCTTAACGGGAACCTATCTGAGGAAGTGTATATGACACAGCCTGAGGGTTTCACAACCAATGACGCCAGGATGGTGTGTAAACTGCAAAGATCCATTTATGGATTAAAGCAAGCTTCTCGGAGTTGGAATCTTCGCTTTGATGAGATAATCAAACAGCTTTGATTTCATCAAGAATGAAGATGAGCCCCAATGTGTTTACAAGAAGGTTAGTGGGAGTGCCATTGTGTTCTTAGTGCTTTATGTGGATGACATATCGCTTCATGGGAATGATGTGCCTATGTTACAATCAGTCAAAGCTTGGTTATCCAAGAACTTCTCAATGAAGGACTTGGGTGAGGCAAATTATATTCTAGGAATAAAGATCTATAGAGATAGATCTAAAAGGTTGCTTGGTCCGTCGTCGCGCAAATCCACCTACATAGACAAGATCTTGTCAAGAGATTCAAAGATGGAGCGATCCAAGAAAGGATTGCCGCCCATGTCACATGGGGTCTACTCACAAAGGGAATGAGTCCTAAGACAGAGGAGGAAAGGTCACAAATGAGTAAAGTCCCTTATGCTTCGGCAATCGGGTCCATCATGTATGCCATGTTATGCACAAGACCAGCACGCCTCGTACTCTCTTAGTATGACTAGTAGGTACCACCCAATCCAGGTGATGGTCACCGGATTGTCACAAGAATATCCTTAAGTACTTGAGACGGACTAGTGATATGTTCCTGGTTTTCGGAACGATGATTTAGTATTACGAGGTTACACAGATGCCAATTTCCAAATCGACAAGGGCGACTTCAAGTCACACCGATTTGTTTTCACGCTTAACGGCGGAGCAAATGAGTGGAAGAGTTCCAAGCGCGAGACTACCGCAGACTCTACAACGGAAGCCGAATACATAGCACCCTCGAGGCGGCAAAGGAAGCGCTTTGGATGAAGAAGTTCATTCATCGAACTTGGTGTGGTTCCTCCATTGAAGGTCCAAAGGCCTCTCAGATCGTGATAATAATGGAGCGATATCTCGATCAAAGGAACCAAGGTCTCATCGTAAGTCCAAACATGTGCTACGGCGCTATCACTTGATTAGAGAGATAGTAGATAGAGGAGATGTAAAGATAGAGAAAGTCCACACGGATGATAACATAGCCGATCCGTTAACTAAGGCATTGTCTCAAGCTAAGCATGAGAAACATGTTCACTTGCACGGGCTTAGGCATATGGGTGATTGGCTTTAGGCCAAGTGGGAGATTGTAAGAAAGGTGTCCTAAACCCAATCGGGTTGGACCGGATCCGACCGGGTCGGGTCGTTTACAGTCTATTTAGTTCATGTAATAACTTTATTATGATTAATAAAAGCACTTATGTTATTATATATTGTTTGTCTTCATGTTATTTGTTGTATATATATATAGTAACGTCCCTAGTATCAATCTGTGATAGAGAAACCATGATAGTGATTATGGTTGATGAGATCTCTAATCACTATAACAAGGTTGGTACTTAAATGTCTCTAGTCTTACATATTATCAAAAGGGACATTGATAGTATAATCGGACTAGCACGTATTGGATGTCTTCTATCTTTTAGAAGATAGGGATAGATCTCGTCTATCGAAGTGTAGAGACACTTGGACTGTACGTGGACGTGTATTAGAGAATGCGTACGTTAGACTGACCCACTTACATTAAATGTCACACTATGTGGCGGTTGTGTAAGTATCGTCTTCATGGCATCACGGTGTGGATTGTCATGCTTTGACACTATTGAGATTTCTCCTAACCACGGGGCGATCATGCGGTAGTGATTGGGTATGATATTGAAGCATGCGGAGTATACATGATTGGTCGTCCGGGAATCGCGTATCCTATGATTGGGATCGAATATCCGAAATGGCCTTCTTATAAGGAATGTCTAGCTCTCGAGAATCTTTGCAAAGTGGGAGTAAATGTGTTATTCCGAGAGAGCATGATATCCAGATTATAAGATACGATCGTCAATGTATTGACACTCGAGATACGATCGTATGGATATTGTTACAAATGATAGGATTGTAAGTTACACGGTAATCGCTTCACATGAAAGGTAGTAGTCATTGCTTTTGACTCTTCCGATGATTGGGGTCACGGTGTGTTGCTGACGCTATCCCGTGATCGTTAGGTATGAAGGGCATTTTAGTAAAATGCACTTTGTGTCTACGGCCAACATATTCGGAAGCCTATCGGGTCACACACATATGAACATCGAGTCGGATTAAAATGCGGTTATAGTTGATAACCAAATAAGGAAAGTTTATCTCTAGACTATAAAGGTTATAGTGGTAAATTAATATGGTGGTGTTTATTTATTATGAATAAATAAAATACAAGATATTAATTATATATAAATTATATTAATTAAAGAATATTCCGGAAGTCAATTAGTTGACTAATGGGGCGCCACTTTTGTGTGTATAAGATACACTTGGATTGTACACTTTAATTAATAAATATTGCCATAATATTAATATAGGATATTAATTGATTTTGGAAAAATAGATTTATGGTAATAGGATAATTATAATCAATATGTGATATTGACAAAATAAATTATAATTAAAGAGATAAATCAATCTAATTGATTTTCCTTATTTTATTAGAAAAAGGTTTTCTTCTCCTCCACACTTGATATGGGGCGCCACCTCCTCTATAAAAAGGAAGTGGGTGTCAAGCTCTTTTGTACATCACAATTGCAAGAGTTCATAATTCTTGTGTAAAATGAGAGCTCTCCACGGTGAGTTTGTGAGGAAGAAAAGGTCCGGTCTAGCGGCCGGAGTTTTTCTGATAGCAATCCAAGGAGGATTCCGGCGAGGGGTTCGTGTGGATTAGCGATAGAGGTCGGACGCGTGGACGGCTTGCGCATTGAACTACTCTCCGTTGGCGGTCAAAGCGACGATCTTGTAGATCATCTAAGGTATAACCGTCAAACTACTTAACGTGTTTATTGCATTAAACGAAGAACGATCTAGAAAAGGAAATCAAATTTTAAATTCCGCTGCGTTAAACTAGTGATTTCCTAACACCAAATTGCATAGACGAAGCATAGCCCTGCCTCCTTAAAACCTATGCGTGGCAAACCCGGTGTGGGAAAATCCTGCGCATAGGAAAGAGTACAGCACCCTATGCTTCCAAAAATAAAAGACCCCAAAAATACAAATCGAAATGAAAAATATAGTAATAGAAGCTTTGTTTGTGATCAAAGATCATCCGTCTTGAAAGAAATGTTGATTGTCGCCTTATCTTGATTATGGATAGTTGAAATGATGAGTGTCCGTAGTGCTTTCAAAATGGTTTGCACCTCCAAAAATTGAAGGGTGCTTCCCAAGAGATGCTCCAAGCCTCCTCTTAATGTCGGCACTCCAAGATTTGATCCATTCTACTTAACGTGAAGTTTTTCTCCCCTGTAACAAATCGTGGTGATATGGCATATAATTCTGAAACAAAATAAAGAAGATATAGTAAGGATAGAGACAACCTGGTTTGCACTCTTCAATACATTGAAGAGTGCTTCCCAGAAAATCATCTTTGTTTGACCAAGCGAATAGCAGGCAATCCAAGTCTATCGCGAAGAATAAGAAGGTGTAACTCCAAAGGAATAGGTGTGTGGTTATCATAATGACGGGATAAGCCAGAGGAACTCGAGGACTTAGCTAAGAAATCCGCAACTGCATTCGCTTCTCTATAAATATGCCGAATGGTGAAACCACGAGCTCGAATAATTTGTCGAGCTTGATGAAGAAAATCATGTTGCTCCCAAGGAATCGGCTTGTCTTCTTGTAAAATGTAAAAGAGGACCAACGAGTCCGTTTCCACAATAAGTGGAAAAATATCATTCCTAGCACAAAAGTCCACACCATAGTAGAGTGCTTTGACTTCAGCTTCAAAACTATTGGCAGTTCCAAGAAAAGCAGAGAAAGCATGAACCAAACTACCTTGATCATTACGGAGAATGAAACCGCTACCTGAGTTTCCAGGGTTGTTAATCGAGGAGCCATCCGAGTTAAGCTTAAAGGAATTAGTAGGAGGGGTATCCACTTAACTGTGAGTGGGATTCTTTTGGGTTTCACTGAAAAATGCTTCAAGACGCCGAGATGCAAAAGAATATCATCTTTATTGTCTAGACGACAAATGGGTTTTTGATAGAAAGCCATGGAAAGATCCTTGAGAATAGAGTGAGTCACAGTTTGCGGAGTGTCTAACATGCCTTCAAAAATAAATTTGTTTCGCGCCTTCCATAGCTCCCAGCAAACAAAAGTAGGGATATAAGTGCTGACAAGCTGAAGCGCACCTGTAGACTGGTTATCCCACCAACCCCAAAAGACGTGTTTTAAGTCGACCATGTTGACATAACAACCCAACGAAGTTTGGAAAAAATGCCAAACCTCAGAAGCAAAGTCACAATGAAGGAAGAAGTGTTGTGTGGAGTCCTCATTTTGGCAGAATGGACATTTATAAGGACCAGCAAAACCCATACGTCGAATGACATCCGGCATAGGAAGGAGACGGTTAACAAAGCGCCACATAAAAATAGATATTTTCAAAGGTATATTAGGCTTCCATATCATGCCCATTTCATGCAAAAGGGATTTCTTATCTCGGAGAACACTATAAGCAGAAGAGATAGAAAAAGTACCATATTTGGTAGGCTTCCAAACCCAAGTTCCCGTACCACCCAAGAAAAGCCATGTCAAATTATCGTGAACGATGTCATGAACCATATTCATAGCACGCCAGGTATGCATCTTCTCGGGATAAGGATAATCACCAAACTTCATACCCCATATCCCAAGTTTATTACGAAATTTCCACCAGAGTTTGCAAGCAAAGGCCTTTTGAACATCAAAGATGTTACGAATTCCCAATCCGTTTTCTTCAGTGGGTCCACAGATTCTTTCCCAAGCGCGCCAATGTTTTTTAGAATGGTCTTCCGTATTTCCCCAAAAAAAATTGGCAAAAAGGGAGTGGATATTGTTTAAAACCGAAGCAGGGACTTGAAGAGCAGCAAGTGTGTGTATAGGTATCGAGCTCAACACATGCTTAATTAAGATAAGTCTGCCACCAGGGGAAAGGAGACGAGATTGCCACCCCTCTAAACGTTTATTTATATATATAAAATATTTATATTCACTGGTGTTTAATATATATAAAATATTTATATTCACTGAGTTCACGCTATAAAGGTTTTTGAAAAATTTACGATATTGAAAAGAAAAAAAATTATGCCATACATAAGAAATTATAAATAATTGATCCGACACAGTCATGGATAATTTAGAATTTTCATCACTAGAGACGCTCTAATATACCACATATCAAGTTTATAATCTATCCCATGTCATCTTTGGTAAAAGTTGTTATAGTAGTCAAGTATATATATGGCATCAAATGTGTAGCAAGAACGTTGAGTTCTTTCATTCCAATTTGTATGTGATAAATTCTATGAACATTCAGAGTTCATAGATCAAGAATACAAAACCATGAATGGAAGAAGAAGAAGTCGAAATAAACTTGCAAAATTTTATTATGAATGTAAAAACTCAATCAGTGTTTACAGAATGTAATTCAGTCTATATATACATGATTCCAGCTGCTAATTAACTTACTAGGCAGTTACAACTAATTCTAATTGAGTAACCGCTCCTAACTAACTTTTGTGCACATGTGTTCGATGAAAGTCCCCAATGAGCTTCAAGTGGTAAGTTCAGTTTGGTGTGTCTTTCTTTTGCTGCTGCAACTGATATAAGCTTCAACAGTATGTGACGAAATTAGCTTTGAATATACCAAACATTATTTTATTGCTTTTGAGACTTGATCTTACTGAAAAAAAAAAAAAAAAAAATCTGTTGGGTTGTCGTTTCCGAAGGAATGGTCAATTCATTTAAAAAGCATATTGATAGTGTCATCGTTTTTTTTTTTTTTTTTTTTTTTTTTTTTTTTTTTTGAAACGTGATAGTGTCATCGTTGATTATTATATATTTATTCTCAAGGCCGGCCCATGCTATAAGCGGCGGAAGCGGCATTTAAGCCAATTATTTCGGTATACCGGCTATACGTGCTCCGCAATTAAAATAAAAAACCGTATAGATCCAATCTAATCTAACATAATAGAATGTGTTAATAAAGGCCTAAAAAAAATTTATTTGGCCTAATTTTTTTTTTACTTCAGTTGATGAATGCCTAAAAAAATTACAATGTCTAAATTTTAGACATCACATCACATATGTATACATTTTTGTTTATTGGAGGAGTGATTTCGCCTTTAAATGTACTACAAGAGCGATCTTGAATTAGTAATATGTAAGTATGTTTTATGTATACGTATGAATTTCGTTTTTGTTTCTAAATATGCTAGAAAACATATGTTGAATTTTCCTGCTTTGTAGTATGTTTTAAGGCCATCAATTAATTGAATTGTGTATCTACTTATGTTAAAAGCGCGATATTAAAGTAATATTTTGTAATTATGTTTTTTGGAAAAAAACTACTTTGAACTAAAAGGCCTAATTCGACAACATAGTCGAAGGCCTAACATTTTCCAGGGCCGGCCCTGTTTGTTCTGATAGGTTTATCATAATCAATAACGTAAAGACATATCTCTTGATTATTTTGTTGTAAAAGCATGAGGTTTGAATTTTAAAAAAAAAAATTGATTTTTTTTTTTTTTTTTGTAAAAGTAGCCGATCGACTAAAAACAGTCGGTAATCTTCGCAGTCCATAAATACTCCTACAGGTTGTTAGAAAATAAAACACAAGGAGAAGCACGATGGCGCCTATGCCGAAGCATGCTTTCCTTCCTTTAATGGTACTCTTTCTCATGTTTTCATGTCCACTCCACACTATGATTGAAGGAGGGCGTACTCATCATTCGACCCCCGAAAAGAAGTGTATGTGATCATTTGTTTTTATTTATTTTTATTTTTATTTAGGGCCAAAGACCCAAAAGTACACAAAACGGACTTATTGGACTTATAAGGACAAAAAGGAATCTGTTGGACTTATAAGGACAAAAATTAGATAGATAGACTCAAATACTCTTAATGAAAAAAAATATTTAAAAAAAAAAGGAAAAAGAGGCGCTGTTTTTTTTTTTTTTTTTTTCCAAGCGCCTGTTCGAGTTTTTTTGTATTGACCATTGCGATACAATGACCACCCCGATACATTGACCACCGCGATTATTGATCACCCCGATGCATTGACCACCTCGATACAATGACCATCCCGATGTATTGACCACCGCGACGTCCGATCGATGACCATCGCGATCACGAGAGACACCGCGATGAAGTGACACCGCGATGTAGACACGCAGCGATGAAGCGACACCGTGATGCGAGACACGCGAATGAAGTGACACCGCGATCAGCTGACCACCTCGATGCAGAGAGACACGCGTTGCAAAGACACCTCGATGAAGTGATACAAAGAACGTAGTAACCACCCGCGATGCGAGAGACGCCAACGGCGTGACCACGATGCATTGACCACGCCAGATCCATTGATCACCTCGATCAGATGACCACCTCCGATCACGAGACACCACGACGCAGCTGACCAACCCAGATGCAGAGACACCGCGATGCAGTGACCACCCCCGATGCAGAGACATGACGATGTTATAATATTTGACGATGCAGAGACATCGCGAATAAGAGACACCGCGATGCAGAGACACCGCGATGAAGTGACACCGCATTGCAGAGACACCACGATGAAGTGACACCGCAATGCAGAGACACCGCGATGTTATAACATTTGACGATGCAGAGACACCGCAATGCAGAGAAACCGCATTGCAGAGACACCGCGATGAAATGACACCGCAATGCAAAGACACCGCGATGAAATGACACCGCATTGCAGAGACACCACGATGAAGTGACACCGCAATGCAGAGACGCCGCATTGCAGAGACATCGCGATATTATAACATTTGACGATGCAAAGACACCGTAATGCAGATACACCGCGTTGCGGAGACACCACGATGAAATGACACCACAATGCGCAGACACAACGCGATGCGAGACACCGCGATGAAGTGACAACGCGATGCAAAGACACCGTGATGAAGTGACACCGCATTGCAGAGACACCCCTGATGCAGAGACACCGCGATGAAGTGACACCGCATTTATGCAGTGACATCAACAATTTATGCAGTGACATATGCAGTGACATCAATGTCACTTCATTAGTTGTCTAATGTATGCAGTGACATCTGCAGTGACATCAATGTCACTTCATATTAGATAAACTTAAATATGGTTTGTGTAAGCTATCTTTTACCTGTGTACAATATGGAGTACATGGTTTCAAGTGAAACAAATACAGATTAATCTCCAAGAATCAATTATATATGCCGGAAAACACGATACAAACAGAATGATTACCAAACAAACACTACACAGTCATATAAAACAAACTAAACATCAGTTGTTCATAATATTGTTGCAAATTTTGCTGTATTTTCATGAAATTGAGGCAGCAAGCAGGTTAAGATCAGTCCATGAGATGGACAGTACTATGAATTTAAAATACAATTCACAAACTTTTTTGGAATCCAAAACCATATACCAAAATATAATTTAGAGGGCCTTCAGACAACAAAACTAAGAATAAAATAGAATAGAACCATCTTCGAAAGCATAAACCATATTAATATACCAAACTTAGTAAGCATTAAAAAAACCAAGTCAACATATTAAAGAATTCAATATATACCCTTCGATTCTCGGGAAAGCCACCATTGCCCCAATTTTTATTAGTTGGAACAAAATAATTGAACCCCAACCGATCACGGTTGAAGGAGGAAGGAAAGAACTCTTTAGCCATTGGATTCACTTTCAAATTCTTCAAGATATCAACAATATCTTTCATTTGGAGTTCGAATTCACAGCTTGAACCATTTGAACCGAAATCGACCACTTTCTTTCATCGACACGATCTCGGAATGCAAATCAAAGATCGAAATTTTGTTTTCATCTCAGAGCTTCGCTTTAAAGGCATAACATCTCGCCATTTTCACCCCTTCATCGTGATTGATCCTGCGCCAAGAGCCATGGCACCAAAACAACACCTTTCCGAGAAAGAGAAAAAAACCCCAAAAAGAAAGCGAAAAAACTCTTGAAGAGGAAAAACTTAATTTATCAAAATGATGATGATGATGATGAAAACAACAAATTTTTCTTCACGCACTTTTGGATTTTCCTTTGCAATCTTCTCGAACCGAAAGAAACCAACCATCCAACCCGTCACTACATTCGATTCTTCCAATCTGGAGAAATCGGTTCCCCTGGTATTTGAAGTTCATCAACAATCTGTAGAATGAGATCTTAAATGCATCCATGGAAAGAGAAACTCAAGATTGAAGTGATGCGAGCTCAAGCAATGTTAAACGTTTTCCAATCAAGAATTGATATTTTGAGCAAGGAAAACGAAGATCTAAGAGACTTGTTCGAGGCGGCTAGGTATAGTTGATGAACAGATAATTTGAGCTTTATTTTTAGCATTTTTCCCCGAATCGAGAATGAAAGGACCGAATGAAACTAGGTGACGTTGGCCAAAGGAGGGTAAATTAGGTAAGCTAAATAAAATGTGTCCTTATAAGTCCAACAGATTCCTTTATGTCCTTATGGGGCTAATAAGTATAAAAAAACTATACTTTTAAGTAATTAACCCTTTTATTTTTAACAGCAATGTTATTCATCTTCTAATTATATGTTATTCTTCTTCTAATTATCCTATTGTACGTTATCTCTTACATATCTTGTAACGCTCCAAACTCCAAGTCTGGTAACGCTAAATGAGTTATAAATGATCCGGCCAACTGTTTAAACCGTCGTCATCGTTTGGTCTAAAAGGGCTAACTCGAGATGTGAGACTTTACATTTCCCCCCTACAAGAGACTGACATCCTCGTCAGGACTTGTCCCAGTCTCGTCTCTACTGGAGGATTTCTAAAGGTGACCCCCATCGTCTCTCACGGTGTGGCACTTAGGTCCGTAGCGGTTCTGATACCATTCTGTAACACTCACTATCAGTAAAGTGACTTAAACTCTACATCTGGTGGAACCAATCTGAAGACTCAACTGTGTGATGGACAGCTGAGATGTGTATTCAATTCTGTGCATCAGTAGGGTGGAGTCTCACGAGGCTTCATCGGCCAGGTAACTATCGGCATGGTGATAGTCTGCCAAAATCTTGAATACTCTGGCAGGTCCCCCACATCTGTTAATTACATTATGTGACAATATATACAAATTATTAAAAAAGAAGGACACGTGTAGGGGTATTTATGGTGCATCGAGACAAAGATTCCTTGCGGCTAGGGTTTAGGGATTTGTGCTTATAATCTGATTGTTGTCTCATTATCTCGTGTGTTGAAATCAGAAAATTCAAATGCATAATAAAATATCTCTTTTACGCCCGTGGTTTTTCACCTCTCCCACCGAGTGGTTTTCCACGTTAAATCTGTGTTCTTCTTGTTTCTGCTTTCTCCTTTGATTGTTTATGTTTGATTGCTTCATTTACTTTCTTGCATCCGAAGTTATCTCCATCCATTTTATAACACTCACAGACCCCGGGCCTGGTAGCGTTAAGTGAATAATAAATAATCTGGTCAACTGCTTAGATAAATAATAGGCATACTTTCCAATCCTGAGCTTTGATGAGTGTAAAACCCGTGCATAATGCACGGGGCTACTTAGCTATTAAAAAAATTTAGCAAGGACATATGGCGTGTCGTTTGTCTTTAAAAGAATGCATGTGATATATGGAAAACATAAGTCTTGGATCAAAATATTAGCTGCATATATGTAAGTTTATTTTCCATTAGAACATTCACATTCACTTTGAAAATAATTGACACATTGATACATGAAAAATGTTAAAAACCTATATATGAGGAAATCTGGGATAAGAATCAAAAGTTGGACATCGTAGTATAATATTTAAATTGAACTCCATGTCTATCACTCTTACAGACACAGGCCCTAAAATCCCCTACTATGGAGAAGGAGGAGGACAGGGAAGAAGGAGATAAATGTAAGTTAGAGAGGACTCATCAATTGACTTCACAGTTTCGGAGTGTTAAAATGAAGAAGCAAACTCATGGCCACGACTTGATTGCAAAATGAATGTGTTCTAGCAGCAACATCACCGTTTTTTATGGCCGTGGTCAATATTGACTAACGCAAAATTTATATAAAATTTGTTTCCTCTGTTGATCAGGCAATCTTCATGAACCCAACAATGTGACTGTCAAGAACCATACAAATAACTGCTAGTACTGTAAATTGCATAATCATTTAATTTTCCTGTCATGTTACAAAATGATTAACTTAATAATAATGAAATTTACTTTTTCCATCTAAAGCTTCAGTAAAATTGATACCTAACATAAAAGGGAAAACAAATTAAAAAGCAGCACATTTATACTTGAATTAACCCTGATGGAACTTGGAAACAAAATATAGAAGTTGTGGTAGGAACTTAAGTACGTTAAGATGAAAACATGTTTTACACATATGAAACGATAAGCATGACCAACTTGAATTTGTAAATAATATCATCTCCCTGTCATACAACCTACTAACCTTGTCAAAATTACTCTCCAAAAGTCATGCTTTGATTCTTCTCCCTCAACTGTGATGGCTTTTCTTGTTCAACAATCGCACAATTATCTACACCAGTTGCATTCAAATGTTAGGTGTAGTAAATAGAAAACATGTAAGAGAATAAAAAGTATATATAAAAAAAAAAAAAGGTAGAATGAAACAACGATCTTTGAGAAAACCAGCGAAATCGAGGTCACCAGAAGAGTTGTTAGGGCCTGATTTTTCATCTGTCCAATTAGTGGTATCTCCAATCAAAAGCCCGAGAAGCCTTATGGGCCAGGATCGGCTAGCTAGGCTAGAAAGTCCAGTCAAAGCGAATCGTCGAAGAGGTAAAAAAGAAACCCCATTAAATCATCTCAGAGCCTATCCACAGCAATGCACCACCATATAGAAACTTATCATTTGGAGAGCTAATATGGAGATATTGCTATCAAGTACATAATCAATCTTCTGCATCAGTGCGTTGAATGGTTAAAACCTTACCAAAAAGGTTATGAAGGAATTTATTCTTGAACAACATGTACTACTAATACTTGAAACAAATTACATCGTAGTTCGAGATGGAACCAATATGGATGTTTATGGTTGCATTTTCGAGGTTTATACATACCTGAATGCGAAAAGTTGCTGCCTGCAGCCAAGCTAGGTGCAGAATCATCACCAAGTTAGGAGAGGAACCATATTTTTCCAGCTTCTCCATTCAAGTATTTATCTACTATACAAAGTTTACATAACTCGCTTGGATACAAAGTGCATTTCTTGCCCTTCATTAATGTCAGAATCACGAACACATGAGAAAAAACGTGGACAACATTTAGCTGAAAATCGGTAAAATGCTGCATTGAAAGAATGCCAGACACCATTATTTAGCTGATCAGAGTACACTTAAATCCCAAAAATGCTAACAATAAATTGTTGTGGCCTACTGAAAACTATGTTTCTTGCTCTGTTATCATCTGCACCAACCAAGGATGAGATAAATATTATCCAAAAAAGAAATGCTTCTCTGCTTTGATCTGCACCAACAAAGATGTGTGTCAATTATTTATTTAGATAACAAATAAAATTTAACTCAACCAAAACATGCACACAAACAAAAGTTGTAGTATAGCATGATTATTATCTTTCTAAAAGATGGAAAATCCAAGAGTATGGTAAAAGAAAATTTGGGCAAAAGAGATAGAATTACAAAGAATTTTTTTTATTGTATAACATGTCAGAGTCGAAAACTGAATAAACCATGACATAAAGGACACAAACCAAACTGAAAAAACCATGATATAAAGGACCCCGATCATCATAACCCTGAAATATGCATCCTTAAAAGCTTGAAAAATGCCACACAGGAACAAAAATAAGAAAATAAATACTACAAATAATCGTGTTTTTTTTCCAGCCCCAAATTTCAAGTTCTTTCACTTTTTTTCTCATCCACGACCATCATATGTTTTCCCTCCCCAAAAGGCAAAAATCAAATAAAGGTGTATGGATGTATGGGAGAGATTTTACCTGGGATATTATTGCCGGAAAGAAACACAAACAAACTGGGTTAATTGAGAGGAAAAATTAGTAATTGAAACACAAATCACCCTGCCAAAATTAAACAACTTGGTTAACTGAGAGAGGAAAATACTAATTCACGGAGAAACTATTAGGGCAAAGCGAAGCGCAATTTCAAAATTGGTTTTTGGAGAAAATCGCGGCTTTCTGAATGCTTGACGTTAGGAGAGTCGTTAACTTATCTGATGATGGAATATTTGAAACTCCGATTGGCGATGAAGTTTTTGGCACATGAAGATGTCGAAGCGATTCTGAAATTTCAGCATTGAGAAGTGTTATTTGAAACCTAAGAAAAGGATGACTTATCATGTTTGTAATTGGGTAAGCATAGTTTGAACATCATCCCCTTGCAATGTAGACAGCAATGCCAAACTTCCATTAACCGTGACACTTGCATTCAACAGAGAAAATCAACATTAAGATCTGCTAAAAACAAACAATCTTCGAGCGCCCGAACTGCCCCCGTGGTCAACAGCTTCGGTTTCTTAAGATATTTTTCGATCAAAGGATAGAATTTAGTTGCAGCGTTTATCGATTTTCGGACAGAGAACCGGTCGTAATCATAGACGTTTGCGGTGAAATCGTTAGTTGGGAGAACGGACTTGCAAAAGGTTGGGTCGGGGGCGGATTTGCATTTTACTGAACATATATCTATATATAATTACAAAAAGAAGTCCTGACCTATTTCAAACAATCCCATCTTCTTACAAATTGGAGGGCCGCAGACCTATACTACCTTTCCCATTGGATTGATTAAACCAAAAAAAATATCATTTACAAAATTTGGCAAACATTCCATAGATTTCCCTTATCTAAAAATTTAACGTAAGGGCCAAATTAAATTTTGGGTATTTCTTCACTGGACGATATCCACACAATTGAAATAGGTGGAGGAGATGGGTATTGGATGAGCAGTTTAAACCAAAAAAAATTCAGAGGAAGAAAAAAAAAAAATCAAAGTTACCTCTTTTCGATGCGTCGATCGGTTGTTTACTCTAATATCCACGGCTATTGAAATCAATAAAAAGCTCTTGTTTTGGTGGTGATGGAGGAGAGTATTTGTGCAAGATAAGAGGGTGGAGGTGGTGACCGGAGCGGTGGCGTTGGTAGTGGTGGTGGTGGACAGAGGAGTGGGCGACTGGAAATAGGGTTTAGGGATGGGCGATTGTGTCGATTTGATAAACAGAATTATTCCTAAAAAAAAAAAAAAGATGAACAGAATTCTTGTTTAAAAAATGGTTAACAGGATCCGCGTGTTTGGTAATGGGTTTGGAGCGGGTCAAAGCGGGCAATTGGATTAAATTGTCTCCTCTATACATATATATATATATATATATATATATATATATATATATATACACACACACATCTACATATACCTAGCTATATATATAAGCAGGTTCGCAAACTTGCAAGTTAAGATTGTATTTGTTCTTTTAAGAAATGAGCTTTTGATCATGGTCAAATTTGATTCATTAAGTTAACATAATCGAATGATCACAAAAATTAACGAGTCTCATATGAGTTTGTTCGTGAACGGATATGTTCATTTAACATGTCTAACCTTAGGACAAGGTTTATGCATTATTTATAAACCTTCGGCATATTTATTCTTCTAATGGGGCGGTTATTGATCTGGGAGATTCGCAGTTTCCGGAATTGGTTGTTAGCCAGCAGCAGTCATTAGCATTGCTTTTTACGCGGGATGAGGTTCTCATTGCCTTGAAACAGTTGCCTAGGAGGAAGGTCTTAATTAAGTAAGTTTTGCAGGCTATACCCACATTTATAATGCAGTGCGTTAAGATTCCTACAACCCTGGTAGATGAGCTGGAGAGAAAAATCAGAGGGTTCTTCCGGGGGACACGTATAATAAGAAAAAGTGCATTGAAAGAATTGGGAGACATCTTTGCGCTTCCCAAAAATCTTGGAGGTCCAGGTATTCGGGATCCTGAGTGTTTTAATATCGCTCTGCTAACTAAAGCGGGGGTGGAGGCTTCTAACCGTACCAAAGATCCTCTTGCAAAGATAGGTTACGCATGCGAAATATTATGAAGACAACACCATTTTAGCAGCTTGATGGGTTACAGGCCCTCCAAGGCGTAGCATCTTGGAGGGTATGATTTGATGATCAGTGGGATGCGGTGGTGTGTGGGGGATGGGGATTTTGTGTTTATCTTTCATGGCGCATGGACAGAGCGACAACCATCGTTTCGAATTCCGTTTGCAGGGCATGAGCTGGCTACAAATGATAAGGTTTCGGATCTTTTCATTCCCAACACGAGGGTCTGGGATGCTCATCGGATTAGGGGTTTGTTTCGGCTGTGGGTGAGCAACGCGATTCTGTCCATTACATTTGCACTTGGCACTCATTTGGATAGACGAATTTGGTACTATGATCGAAATGGGGTATATACAGTGAAGTCAGGTATTTCTTAGCCATCTCTTTGTATAGGTCATCCTTATCTTCATCACTGCCCTTTTCATGTGCAGGGGTGGATAGGGTGTGTTGGCAGCTTCCTGTGCAGCCGCGCATTCAGCACTTCTTGTGGCGGTGCTTGCATGATTGCTAAGCTATTGGCCATGGTTTGATGCGTAGGCAGATGGGAGATGGCTTTTGTCTTGCATGCGGGGAGTCAATAGAATCTCTCAAGCATACATTTTTTCACTGTGAACTGGCGGACCGAATCTGGCGGGCGTCAACTTTCCGTCAGGTGTTGGGGTATCTTAATTCTTCTACCTTTGCAGATCTTATCTTACGACTGGTAGAGAAGGTAGGGGTCACTCAGCTGACGCATTTTGTCTGGCTCCTGTGGGGTATCTGGAAGGCTCGGTGTTCTGTGGTTTTTTAGGGTCATGTGGTAAGTGTATCGGCAGTTTGTGAGCAATCGTTGGCGGCATCGAGGGAGAGATGACAGTTAAAATAGTCTATCCTACGACATCAACATTCTATCTATTATGAGCTAAAAATAGTTGTTTCGACTTATAAATATGAACCATTTAAGTTGAATATCATATGCCGGGTTAAGTGAGTCGAGAAATCGCACTTAACGTTTATTTTCCTTATTTCGATATTATTTCGTGTGTTATTTGATTATTTTCGTGATACGAAATATTGGGTGAGCATTTTGACGAATCTGAGTGAATCGAACAAAAGGAATGGGCCTAGGGTATTCCGTAACATTCCAAGGTAAGTCGGCAGAGAAAAAGGACAAAAGCGCCTCGGTTTACGAGTGGACACCGACTTACCGAGGTTCCGGATCTTTCCGAAATGTGTCTTCTTGGGCGAGGGTAGAACAAGTGTTTCTAAGTTGGTTTATGTAACTATAAATAAGAGGCTCCGCCTCGTAATTCAAGGTAACATTGGTCGTACACAAAATTTCAAGGCAAAATTATGCAATAAAAGTTCTTTGTTCTTTATTTTATTATTTTATGAGTTCTGGTCGGAGAGACGATGGAGTGTCCGCCGAGGAAGAGATCCGAGGGAGATCTACGCTCATATTCGAGTGTATGATTTTCTGTCTTTTCCAAGATGTTGATCTGTCGTTGTTCTATTCGACTAGTATGTCTTAATTGCTTATTTAGTTTAATTATGTAGTAGTTAGTTTATTTTACCCCATGTGTTATAGATCTAATTCGTTGGTGAAGAAATCATGAAATAGTGGTTGTATTCTTCAGATCAGCGAAGGTCTATATAACTAGATTTGAATACCTAGTAAATTACTAATTCATGATAATCGGCGCCAGCTACGTTGATCGATAGATTTAATTTACATGTTAGTAGCCTGATCAACTATTTGCATGTCTTCGTAGAATTAGCATGAAATACGAATAGTGAAGTGTTAATTTGAACATTATCTTGATGGACCCTAGGAACGTGCTGATCAGTGTCGACAGCTGTCTAGGCGGGTTAACGGTATGAGTTAGCGCTTGTCTCGGATTTTATCAATGAGAAATAACAAGTAATAAATTATAAATCCGGTATACCCCAAGTGCAGGGATTGTAGTATAGAGGTTAATACCGGAGTCGATCCACAGGGAATCGAGGTTGGTCTAGTTCTTAATTTTTCTAAAAGTGTCACGAGAAATAAAAACTAAAAACGAAAACAAATAAGCTGACAGAGGTTGTCAATCCAAAGCCAGGAAAGATAATTACGAACCGAGCTAACTAAGTTGTACCTAATTTATAACTAAAACTACGATAAACTTACTACGGTTACTACGATGAAAACAAAGCAAAACAGCACAAACGATTTTTCTCAATTAATTTAACAACGAACAAGCAATAATCCACCGATTCCACAACACTCAATTTCTTCTCTGGATTATCTTGTAGCGATTTAACGAAAATTGTGATTCACCCATCAAAGGTATGAATTTCTACTTTCGTAGATAATTCGCCTATCAATCTTTTATCTTTCGATTTTAAAGATTAACGCTTTCATAACAAAGGTATGAAATCTCTCAATTTCGCAATCTAGAAATTCAATCTATCAACTCTCGTTAATTAGATTAAAAATCCAATCTTTACTACGGTGATCTAAGTTTAACTACGACTCTCGTCAAACGTTAAACATCAAACAGCAACCATCTCTCGATATAAATTGCATAACAACAATCAAAACATAGAAAAGATACAATTTTTATTAAAACTTACAAGATAATCCAAATTCGAAATCAAGATGTTGCTAAGAATCGGTTTCACAGAGCTTGTTCCAACGTGCTTTAGCCTCTCATCATCGTATAATTGCTTGAAATCATTTCAGATTACAACTGTTGATTCATAGGTCGTATTCTCCGGAAATAGCTATGACTTTAACAACAACGATATTTTGATAATTTCCCGAGCATTACAACAATACTACGGTATTATTATTTTTTATACATATATATATATAAGTCTATAAGTATATATATAAGTATATAAGTATATATATAAATATATATATCTATAGATCTATAGATATATATATAGATACATAAATATAGATACTAATATAGATATATAGATATACGTGTGTATATATATATATATATATATATATATTGATACTACAAAGAAAACAAAACAAGAAAAATGAAAATAAATTAGATAGGTATATATATATATATATATATATATATATATATATATATATACTACAACAAAAATAAAATAAGAACAAGAAGAAAGTAAAAGAATTTGGCCGAAAAAACAGGGGCAAGGATTCTGTTGAAGTTGAGCCTATTTATAGGGAAATTTGCCAAGGCCGGATCGATCCGGGAAAGGGCCGGATCGATCCGGTGCAAATCCTAACTGATTCTATCCAAATCTTCGGATGATTTGATATATATTGGATTAAAACTTACAAATTAATATCTTGAGTTGTAGACCTCCAAAAATTGCAAACGAAATTCCAAAATTACGGTCTCGAAAACTATACAACTTTCATGAAGGACTCTTCTTCAGAAAACGTCTTCTTGAGTACCTCGTGTTCCTCCGAGCGTTTTGCGACATTTTACGAAAATTGAATCAATTAGCCACTTGACCACCATTTGAGTTGTAGAAGTCCGATTGACTTGATTCAAAATCCATTGGAAAGAGTTCTTGAAGATATACAACTTTTATGAAGGAAACTTCTTCAGAAAATGTCGTTTTGATGAACCATTCGTATGTCGTGTCGTTTTCGGGATTTTCCACTAATACGAATTAATTAGTCAATTGACCATAACTTGAGTTGTAGAACTCCAATTGACATGATTCAAAGTGCGTTGGAAAGCTTATGTGAAGATCTACAACTTTCATTAAGAAGTCATCCCCTGAAAATGCCTCTAAGCTGGGTCAAATCTCCGTCGAAAATATGTAACGATTCAAGTCTTAGGAAAACGCACCATTTTGAACTCGTAGCTTCGCAAGACCTTCTTCTAACCCTCTAAACACCTCTTTTAGGCCTCAAAGCGTGTCGTTACTCGGGATTTTGGTTAACCTATAATTCTCGCAATAAACCACCAAAATACCAAACGTAAATCCGACATTTACACACCGGTTACTAAACCGTACACAAAACTATAAAACACGCTAAAAATACGATATTTTATATAATACTTACTAATTACGTATTTAGATGAAACATAGGAATTAATGACTCGAACTGATATAAAAATACTCGAAATGATATCAGAAACGGGTTAAAAAGTTATAAAAATAACGGTGAATTTTTCCCTTATCAACAACCCCCCACTTAGCTTTTGGTGCGTCGCCGAAGCGAAAACAAGTGATAAAACAAAATGAATGAGGGACAAAATTCATGTAAAGATAAGATATAAGGGACAACCAGATAATACAACCGATCGAATCATAACCACACGTTAACCTTAATATAAATGTATAACAGAGTGAGTGGGTGGCAAGCCTTTTCAATTTCCACTATCCTCTCTTGAATAATTCAAGCAAACGCACAAATATCCATTCAGCCAGTCCTAATGACTTTCCTAGGTATAGGCAGCAAAAGTTCCACACAACGTCCTCCCGTGTACTTATTAGGATAATCCCTAATGCATATCATTCAGTTTATACTGGGGATAGTCAGAAGATAACTAAGTTGTTAACCATGCTTAATTTATTCCCAGCAATAGGATGTTTCGTGATAACACCCTAGCTGGCCTTAATTTCACATGTGTAGCATATGCCTTCATTCCCAGCAATAGGATGTTTCGTGATAACACCCTAGCTGGACTACTATCATCGAGCGACCGGAGCTTTTAAACCTCATAGTGGTATAGGGCGTTTATGATAACGCCCTACCGCACTCAAATCATTGGTAGCTACAACCAACATATATATAATTCATCTTAATTTGGTATTTTTCTTTTTATTCCACTTAACTTATATCCTTTCTATCACATTCAAACCTTCAGATATTCACAGTACACGTTCAAAAGTTAGGTACTAAGTTACTGCAACTGTCTCTAGAATAACCACTAGGATACTGAATGGATACAGTTTAAAATTTTCGCTTCAATGTCAAAGGCTTACGTGAACAATCAATTCATGTTACACAAATAAATTAGGGGTTAAAATGTACTTACGGTTCAAATTAGTTATACATATCAAATTGATCATTATATCTTCAAATCCATGAAATATATACCTTATACAATTCATTATATTCAACTCATTTATGCTCGAAAAAGATCCAAAAACTAAGAGTTTAAACACTTACTGCCATTTCTAAACCAACCAGACTCTACCCCCCACTTACGATTTTGCATTATTCTCAGAGTGTAAATGAGATAGAGAGGAAGACTTAGCTTATAAACCAGGCAGAAAGATGCTATCGAATCCCGTAACAGCCATGAGAAAGCACGATCCGAATCCCTATACCAAAACAAAAAACAACCAACACAAAGCAAACACGGGACATGGTCCTCGTGCCAAAACATCGAATAGGGATATGGGAATAATAAGAAAATGGCCACAATCACACGTAAAAATTCGATAGGCAATATATATATGGTCACTCTCATAAAAGCTTTAGATGGAAAAATAACCCACACGGGTGAAGCCACGTAACATCTAAGCATATATGTATCATAGAGAATATCACATGAGCAAATATCATAGTCAAGTCATAAATTCATGTTGGAAACAGAGTAGATCATAAAATGAAATGTGTGAAAGAGTATTGAGTCTTTTATACCCAGATCCTCAAGGGTTAAATCATTCTAACAACCTAAGTCCAAGAAATGATGTATTTGAATGTTTTCTTTGTTATACCTCGGGATTTTCGGATAACCACCTAATCGTTCCCTTTTTAATGATATTCAAAACATTCATCCTGAGACTTAGTTGTACTTAGTGTAAATTTTTCATACAGATTCTACATTTCATTAAGACTAGTCTTTATCCAAATTATTATTATTATTATATATAACTAGATATCTAGGATGCCCCCTAGTGGCGCTTTTGTTTTATGTCGTTTGCTCGACTAACACAACTATTTAATTTTCACACAGTTTTATTTAAGGCAGGGTTGCCTCCCCCCAAGCGCTTTTGTTTTACGTCGTTGGCTCGACGATTCTATTCTCACTATCCATTATCAAATGGATAAGTTTTTCTTGCATGATTCCTCAACGAATATTCGGCATACAAGCTATCCATCTCACCTTCATAGGAAATAAACAGAACCATGGCTTGAAGTATTTTTATGAAGTATCTTCCCAATAAAAGAAAAAGGATTATTAGGGCCTCCACCTCCCGATTCATGACATAATGATCAAGTGGGAAGATCACTTCTTTCTCGCTCACTTGCTTGTCCACAATCACCTCAACACTCTTTGGCTTCAACGGCTCCTCAAATGTGACTTCCTCCGGGTGACTTATCTCTAGTTCGGGCACATTGTCCTCTATATTCTCCAACACCGGGTATATTTCTTCACCTTTTGCTCATCAACATCTTGACCATCTCTAATGTCGGATCTATCTTAAGACAACCATCTTCAGCATCACACCATGTAGGAGGGAAGCTTGACACTTCTACTTCACTAAGTTGAATGTCGGATCATAAATTCATAGCACTAGCCTCTTCTCTATCATAAGGGAGTGGGGGAGCTAGGTCAATGCCTTGGTCTTGAGCCATTTTCCTAATATCCGCAAGCCTACCAAAAAGGCGTTGGATAGTATCATTTTGCTCCCTCTGAAAGGATTGGAGCTCCAATTTAGCTTCAAGATCAATAGATTGAGAGGGTCCTTGAGAGTTATGATAGTGTTGTGGAAAAGATTGGTCAGACCAACTATGATTGGAAAAATTGATATTTTGGTTACATTTGAAGTTTGGGTTTTGATAGAAATTGCAATTACGATTGAAATCCGATTACGAAAATTGCCGTGGCGGAACGATCGTTAAATCTCTCGATATTGCTTGCCCATCGAAACGCTCGTCCACCCATAGACGAGAAAGGAGAAGTATGTCCCACATGGTCACATAGGCGGCATATGACCGACTATACTCGTCCCCCGATTTTGGATAGTATTAACTTGATATGCAAAAGTGGAAAGAAGGCGACATCGCCAATCGCATGGCCAGGTTGACAACATCTTCCACGAATGTAACTTGAGAGTTACGAGGAAAGAGCTGGTCTCGATTCATTGGATTGTGCAACATCATAAGAGTCGCCATCTGCTGCCGCGGCATGGCTATCGACTTTGCTCATCCATGTCCTCAATTCTAGATAGAAGATTATATGACCCTTTTGACTTCGATTTTTCATAAACCAGGTTCGAACACTAACACCTAAATCACGAGGTTTCGGATTTTTTATTCCTTATGCTTCATGAGTGGGATTCACGAGAATCCATCACCCAACCTCGACGATTGAAACGTGTTCCTTGGTTTTTTTATTTTTTTATTTTATTTTTTTTCTCCCGGTAATTACCGACTCCACTCGGTATTTACCGAGTGCGGTTTTTTTTTTTTTTTTTTTTTTTTTTTTTTTTTTTTTAAACCTACCTACGAAAAACTTGATAACAAAAACTAGAAAAATTAATAAAACTAGACAACCGTACCGAGTCCCCGGCAACGGCGCCAAAAACTTGTTTTTGGTTCCGTTGGCGGGAAAACTACCTACGAAAAACAAAACAGAACAACTTTAGAAAAATTAATAATGAACTAGACAGCCGCACCGATTCCCCGGCAACGGCGCCAAAAACTTGTCTCGGATTTTATCAATGAGAAATAACAAGTAATAAATTATAAATCCGGTATACCCCAAGTGCAGGGATTGTAGTATAGAGGTTAATACCGGAGTCGATCCACAGGGAATCGAGGTTGGTCTAGTTCTTAATTAATTTTTCTAAAAGTGTCACGAGAAATAAAAACTAAAAACGAAAACAAATAACTGGACAGAGGGTTGTCAATCCAAAGCCAGGAAAGATAATTACGAACCGAGCTAACTAAGTTGTACCTAATTTATAACTAAAACTACGATAAACTTACTACGGTTACTACGATGAAAACAAAGCAAAACAGCACAAACGATTTTTCTCAATTAATTTAACAACGAACAAGCAATGATCCACCGATTCCACAACACTCAATTTCTTCTCTGGATTATCTTGTAGCGATTTAACGAAAATTGTGATTCACCCATCAAAGGTATGAATTTCTACTTTCGTAGATAATTCGCCTATCAATCTTTTATCTTTCGATTTTAAAGATTAACGCTTTCATAACAAAGGTGTGAAATCTCTCAATTTTGCAATCTAGAAATTCAATCTATCAACTCTCGTTAATTAGATTAAAAATCCAATCTTTACTACGGTGATCTAAGTTTAACTACGACTCTCGTCAAACGTTAAACATCAAACAAAGAACCATCTCTCGATATAAATTGCATAACAACAATCAAAACATAGAAAAGATACAATTTTATTAAAACTTACAAGATAATCCAAATTCGAAATCAAGATGTTGCTAAGAATCGGTTTCACGAGCTTGTTCCAACGTCTTTAGCCTCTCATCATCGTATAATTGCTTGAAATCATTTGATTATAAATTGTTGATTCATAGGTCGTATTCTCCGGAAATAGCTATGACTTTAACAACAACGATATTTTGATAATTTAAAGCATTACAACAATACTACTGTATTATTATTTTTATACATATATATATATAAGTCTATAAGTATATATATAAGTATATAAGTATATATATAAATATATATATCTATAGATCTATAGATATATATATAGATACATAAATATAGATACTAATATAGATATATAGATATATATATATATATATATATATATATATATATATATATATATATATATATATATATATATATATATTGATACTACAAAGAAAACAAAACAAGAAAAATGAAAATAAATTAGATAGGTATATATATATATATATATATATATATATATATATATACTACAACAAAAATAAAATAAGAACAAGAAGAAAGTAAAAGAATTTGGCCGAAAAACAGGGCAAGGATTCTGTTGAAGTTGAGCCTATTTATAGGAAATTTGCCAAGGCCGGATCGATCCTAGAAAGGCCGGATCGATCCAGGTGCAAATCCTAACGATTCTATCCAAATCTTCTGATGATTTGGCATATATTGGATTAAAACTTACAAAATTCATATCTTGAGTTGTAGACCTCCAAAAATTGCAAACGAAATGCCAAAATTACGGTCTCGAGAAAATCTACAACTTTCATGAAGGACTCTTCTTCAGAAAACATCTTCTTGAGTACCTCGTGTTCCTCCGAGCGTTTTTGCGACATTTTTACGAAATTGAATCAATTAGTCACTTGACCACCATTTGAGTTGTAGAAGTCCGATTGACTTGATTCAAAATCCATTGGAAAGAGTTCTTGAAGATATACAACTTTTATGAAGGAAACTTCTTCAGAAAATGTCGTTTTGATGAACCATTCGTATGTCGTGTCGTTTTCGGGATTTTCCACTAATACGAATTAATTAGTCAATTGACCATAACTTGAGTTGTAGAACTCCAATTGACGTGATTCAAAGTGCCTTGGAAAGCTTATGTGAAGATCTACAACTTTCATTAAGAAGTCATCCCATGAAAATGCCTCTAAGCTGGGTCAAATCTCCGTCGAAAATATGTAACGATTCAAGTCTTTAGGAAAAACGCCCTTTTGAACTCGTAAGCATGGCGCACCTTCCTTCTTCTAACCCTCTAAACACCTCTTTTAGGCCTCAAAGCGTGTCGTTACTCGGGATTTTGGTTAACCTATAATTACGCAATAAACCACCAAAATACCAAACGTAAATCCGACACAACACACACGGTTACTAAACCGGTACAAAACTATAAAAACACGCTAAAAATACGATATTTTATATAATACTTACTAATTACGTATTTAGATGAAACATAGGAATTAATGACTCGAATCGATATAAAAATACTCGAAAATGATATCGAAGCGGGTTAAAAGTTATAAAAATAACGGTGAATTTTTCCTTTATCAGCCAATATCGATGACTCTATTCTTTATATGTATAGGCTATTACGGACCAATTAAGGAGGGTAGCTTGCGTATAGATTGTCTACTACCATGGTCGGAGTAGATAGGGTTAGGAGTTGTACCGTGGGCTGAACAATGAATTAAAATTCACCAAGGGGAGGACCATTGCATGTGTGGGGGAATAACTAATTACTCATAATTGAACTAATACATTAGAAACTCTTGTTTGCATTCATGTGAACTAGCGTAACCTTGTTAGTTTGTGGCACCAGTTTTACTACCGTCTATATTATAGTTGGTCGTAGACCGTTAGTTGTGACAAGCTCAATCTTGATAGTTGGACGTTCTTACGAGTCTCTGTGGGATTGACATTGACTCGCCAGTACTCTACTACGATAGACCTAGTCCTATTTCTAGTTAGTGTTTTGCACGCGATCAGGGAGTTCGTTGAGGCATGCATGCTTTTTGAGTGCCACTGCCAAGGCATGCGTAAGTAGATAAATTTGTAAGACCGGCAGTGGGGGTGATCATATGCAATGTATACACATCGGTGACTAATCATGTGGCGGGGATTGGCTTCTGTTTGGGATCCTCAAGGGAAGTGGTGGCGTCTTTCGCCAATCATTTTGATCCGGGATGAGCGGTGGAGTTTATGGAGTCACGACTATCGACTTGGGCGCCGACGGAGGCGGAGTGTTTGGGTATCCATATCCGGTTGTGGAGAGTATTTGTTTGGTTTGCGTCCAAAAAGCGCATCGACCAATAGAGGATATTCTTGCTCTGCAGGTTGCCTTGCTCAGATCTTCTCTCTAAGTGTAGTAGTTTTTCTTCAATTTCCTTTTCGTTTGTTCGGCGTTTGGGAAAGATCCCAACACATCTTTTACTTTCGTAATCTTTTTCTATTCGTGGATGTGGTCTCTTGGGGCGTTCATTCCCTATGCAGATGTTATTGCGAACTTGTTTGGCGATGTGATTTAATAAAATGTTTTGTTCCTAAAAAAAAAATATTGATATCGAGATCATGAGGATGATTGTTAATTTGTTATATAATAATAAATAATAAATAATAGTAAGTAATAATGTGTCACAGATCGGATTTGTAATCAATATCATGTCACTTTAGGTAAAAGTTAATTTAGTAGTCAAGTCTATGGCATCAATTGTATAACAACAACGTTGAGTTCTTTCGTTCCGGTTTGTATGTGACAAAATATGCATTGAATATACTAAATATTATTTTATTGTTTTTGTCTTGATATTTGTTGAACAAAATATGATTTTTATTGGGCTGTAGTTTCCCATGGAATGATCAATCCCTTTTACGTAGTCCTAGACTACTCAATACTCATCAGGGGCGGACGAGTGCCCCTAAAAATTTATACTCGTCGATATCATTTATAATAAATATGTTAAATTGACAAAAAATATTTTATCATGTTAATAATAATTATAGTTATTACAAAAATGATAAATCTAAATAAATAATAATAAGATTTTATTTATAAAAATTAATAATGCTAATATATGAAATTTTCTTCCCTTAATAAAGTTGTTAATAATGGAAGTAGAATGGTTAATGTGTTCGGATAATGGCTCTAAAAAAAAAGTGTTCGGATGATGCAATATATAATATTTATATAGTAGTATATCTCCTCGAATCAATGTGGCATAAAACACTAGTATATATGTTTCTAATTGTGAAAAATTTCTAGGATTATCGCACCCCCTCACCCGTGATCCTGCGTCCGCTCCTGCTATTTATAACACAAAGTTACAATAAAACGACACAAAAAAACATTTCTACATCATTGAGAATATAGTGTATTAATTACATATATGATATATATATTATTAAACCTGTAATTTTATTAAGGGAAAAAGGAAAATTACAAGGTTTTTGTGCCACCCCAGGCACCTCCAAAAGAAAAAGATGTCATCAATGTACGTATCCACCTCCTTAAAACCCTACTTGTGAATATTCGAGATGGGAAAACCAGGGTGTTAATGAAAAAGTATGTGCCTCCGTACTTTGAGGAGAAAAAAAAAAAAGTTCCATCTTAGTACATCACCAAAAACATAAGCCTATATCTATGAAACAAGAACCACAGCTAAGTGGTGAAAACAGAAGCAGCCAAGATTCTTTCTAATGTTATGCACCTGAGACTATAAAAATCAAAAGGAACCACTAGTATGTGGATATAAAAATAACAAACTGGATATCTTAATTCTATAAAGCTTCTGAAGCCTCCCTCTGTTTTTTTAACTTTTGAAAATAGAAAAATCACACATCTTAAGAAAATAATTAATGTGTCTGAAATAGAAGGTAAAATAACAAAATTACACTTCATTCCTTGTGCAATTTTCCAAAATTTGAGTTATTAAAATAAAGGCTAAAGGTGGAAATGGAAAATGGTGCCAAAGGATAAAGGTCGGAAAAAAATTAAATAATGCATTGGTATTGTAAAATAACAGATAAAAAAACAAAGCAAATTCTGAAAAAATGACAATTGAAAAAATGGAGGGAGCATATAATAGTGCGTTGCGCTACATTACTTTACTGTGACTAGAGGTTGATATGCCTACATAGTGCCGCCACCTATGAGTCTCTGGATAAAGCCTATCTAGCCACCAGATTGGAAAATGAGGCCCATGACCATAGCGTCCGTGTGACGACGTTCAAGTCGGGATCGCGAACCAGGTCCCCGCCAAGAGCCTTCAAATATTTAAGATCACTAGAAGCTTATGGGGGCGATCTGCGATCCTAAAAGAGGTTTATCAGAGACCGCGCAAGCCTTTGGGGAATAAGTGAGGAAGCGGCCTAGAGATAGGATAGAGAGCATGCGACCCCGTGATTGGTGATCCTAACGCCCTCATGGCGTCGCACTGCGGTGATATGATATTTATTTGTCTCTAGCTTAAACCCTAGTTCCTTCCTTCCTATAAAAGGAGACCTTGTGTAATAGAAACAGATATACGCAAAAATAATATTAAACTTAATACTATAATTGATGATTTTACATCTAGACATGCACATTTTTTTTCATTATTAATTTGTTTTCTTGTTACTGTAGTTATGTTGTCGATCGGTGTATCACAGTCTTTTGATATTGTTGGTTACGATTCCGCTATTTTATAGTTGTTTGTGATGTTTCAGCTATTTTTTTTCCCTCTATTGATTCAATAAAAATATTGTTTTCGACATTTGCAATATGTTGTTAAAACTAGCCTTAATATTTTCTTGAATGTGATTTGACTTATTTTATTTATACATAGAGAAAAATTAAATAAAAAATGGGACATTCTTTAAATTTTACCCCGGGCCCATTAATTCTTAGGGTAAAATGTTAAAAAGGACAATTTAGGTGTAGTATTAGGGATTTAGTCCAGTGACATTGTTTTTATGTCATTAAGGACAAATTATGTTGTCCCTGGACCATTATACCCTTGATTTTTATTTTTTTAACAGTTAAAAAATCGCATACTTGCCTTATTCCTGCGAATTCGTCATTAGGTTTCCCTAATATGCGCTCCTTGAGTAGGGGAGGCAATAAGGCAACTGCAGTTTTGTAATTCGTCATTACTGCAGTTTTGTAACTGTTAAAAAAAATAAAAACAAGGGTATAATGGTCCATGGACAACATAATTTGTCCTTAATGACATAAAAACAATGTCACTGGACTAAATCCCTAATACTACACCTAAATTGTCCTTTTTAACATTTTACCCTAATTCTTAAGAATGGCCCTGGGTGGGGGTGGATGCATGGTGGATGTGGGGTAAAAGGTAGACGGCGATGTAGAGGTAGGTATGACCGGTGGTGCGTAAGGATGTGGTATATATTGTGGGAGTAAAAGGTAAGGATGGGTTAGGCCAGAAGTGTCCGTCTATTGAGTGGTGGGTGTAAGGATGGTTGGGCCAGTAGTGTCCATTAATAAACACCTTGGCCTAATACACTTATACACCTTTACCATATATACATTAACATTATTATTTAATTAATTAATAAGGCTAGCATCCACTTTGATTACTAATAAGACTGTATCTAAATATCTATAGCCGATTAAAAACAATTATATATTTTACTACAGCACAGGCAAAATTTCTTTATATAAATACTCCTACAAATTCTCAGAAGATATAGAACTAGCCCACAAGAAATCACAATATAATTCACAAAAAATTCTCAGAAAAAAAAAAAAAGAAAAAAAAAAAAGAAAGGCTGATTAATTATGGCAAAACATGTTTTCCTAACTTTCATGGTTTTGCTCATTATGATTTCAGGTCAACTTCACACTGTGATTGAAGGAGGGCGTACTCTCTCCTTAAACACCGGAAATAAGTGTAAGTCCTTTTTATTTTTATTTCTTTAGAAATCATGAGTCTTTTGTTACTCTTTATCCATCAAAACAGCCTTACTTATATATATATATATATATATATATATATATATATATATATATATATATATATATTTTTTTTTTTTTTAACATCAATCAGGTGCAGCTGCATGAATTTTCGAATACGGATATCAAAAACATTTCACGTAGGTTTGGGATATATTAGCTTGGGGTAATTCATCGCATGTCATTACATTAAAATAGTTGGACTAATTACAAAAAAAAAAAAAAAAAAAAAAAAATAGTTGTACTAGGTCAATGCATAAAAAAATAGTAAGTTGGCTACACATGGCACCATAACCACTTGTGAGCGACTCGGCTCGTTTTACACCCATACAAATGAAGTATTTTTTGTGTGTATATATATATATATAAATACAGACATATATTATTGTAACTCTGATACAAAAAAAAAAACCTTTTATTTGCGTGCAATAGTGGACTTAGAACAACCTAACATCCCAATGGTTGAAGACACACCTACAACTTCAGGCGAAGTCGATTGTGCAGAAGAAGATTGCGTAGATGATAGATGCGATCACGTTGAAGGTTGCGCTTGTGCATCTGAATTCATTGAAATTCCTGAAGGTGAAGTTCCATACTGCGTTCTCGATGAATAATAAGATGAAGGGGAATATATATATAATCGACTGAGATCTAGCTGTATCGTCTCTTTTAAACTTTGCCTCCATCCATATATGTATGTACCACAGCAAAATAATCGTATCAACTGATACAACGTACACTTTTACACTTATTGTGTAATATAAGTCTGATCATGATCGATGACGATTTAAAAGTATGTTTTGTTCAGTTAGTGTGATAATTTTAATGTGATTTTAAGTGTGTTGTTGCATTTGTAAGAATAACTTGGAGGCATACACGGCAACGTCTATGTACGATTGTATGAATATTTTATAAATTTGAGATTTATGGTAATCGGATTCGAACTATTCAAATGAGAAATACCGATATATATTTTAATGTGATTTTAAGTGTGTTGTTGTATTTGTAAGAATAACTTGGAGGCATACACGGCAACGTCTATGTACGATTGTATGAATATTTTATAAATTTGAGATTTATGGTTATCGGATTCGAACTATTCAAACGTTTTCAAATGAAAAATACCGATATATATATATATATATATATATATATATATATATATATATATATATATATGAAAACGAACAAAATTGACTTAAAATTTGCAATAAGTTTTGTTTTAATTGTTTGGTTTGGGGTTGTATCTCCCACTGTTTTAGTTTTACTCCCCCCCCCCCGCACCCCCCAAATATTCAGGGGCTTAAATTTCAACTATATTTGGCTTGTCCCGTAATTGTCCGGAATAAGTTAGTGTTTAAATCGACATCATTTTCTATCAAAATACTTTTAATCATACTCAAACTTGTTGCTACAGCTGGTTAAATGTAAGGAATAGCAACTTCAATTTTGATTGGGACGGGTGGAAAAATGGTCCTTTGTCCTAATTTTCCTTCTTTTTGTTATCTAGACATAACTTGTGGTATGAGGTAGCTTCGTGCATTGCAAAAGTTTGGTTTTTTTTTCTGTGTTTGTAGCATGTTTATTTGATCTTTGTACTATTTGGCCTTTTAATGCTAGGCTTATCCGTTTATGTACTTTCTTATCTAGCATCTTGCTAGAAATTTAATAAAATTGCCGTTAAAAAAAAATATGTCTCGTCACCAAAAGGCTAACAAGTGTTTTCCTAAAACTTTCTTTCTACGTAAAACAATTTAAACATGAACGTACATGGAGGGGACATTAATTAATTTAAAAAAAAAAAAAATCATATACGTATTCGTATCCGTATCATTTACAAGTCGGAGGTATTGTACTATGTATATTCTTTTCCCCACAGGGGGTGCAATAAGTAATTTAAAATAAAATATAGAAAATAAAAGGCAAACCGGACTCATTAACCACAATTCTTGCCCATAGACTAATAAGGAACATAATATAATCGGCATCGGTCTACGCCCAAATGCTTGGCCAAGATCGACTGGGATCTTATGACAGAGACTCCCATGTATATGTACGAATATGTATAATAAAGATAGATATAAACACACATTTGTCTTGTTTATATATGTGTGTATTACAGTACTACTAGTTAATTTTTTTTCGAAAATTTAAAGATATTTATTCATTTAATCAAAATTCGCCTTAATAGCGTGGAGTACATGAGATGGTGTAGAGGAAGCTCATTCCACAATACCAACTAGATGAAGGCATTATCTGGCTAGCAAAGCATTTTCATAAGCCAATGCAACGTTAATTTCATATTTCACATCTATTATATATCTACCACAAATTAACTTATAAATAAGTGTTTTTTAATTATGTATTCTATGGCGTAAAACTCATATAATGGTGAAGGATATTTTTGTCCTAACTCGTTATAATGTTTGCAGGGCCTTTAATCTGGAGGGGTCAATGATCTCTGGATGTTTGGTGCGGACTGTTTGCGTCTTGTTAGGGCTTTTGAGTCATACTCGTTTTCTTTTGTTAGTCGCTTTTTGACAATATATAGGCCAGCGTATTTTCTCGCATAGGCGGGCCGGCCTGCAGTTGGTTTAGTTCCTTGGGTATTGTGCCCCATAGAAAGTTCTTGACGTTTGTGTTTTAGAATTAATATTATGGCAGCCTTCCAAGAAAGAAAAAAAAGAAGAAAAGAATACTATAAAATTGTTCAGTTATTAGCTTCTTTAATTTATTAGCATTAAACTAAAATGTCTTACTGAGCCACATATTTTTCATAAAAAATCATAAAAACTCGAAATACCATAAACACTCCGTGTTTTTTTTTTTTTTTAATATATAAAAACCAGAAACGAAAAATTTCATTAATAAACAACAAACAAAGTTATACTTTGGATCAACGCTTTGGAAAATAATGAGATAATTTGGATCACCCCAACCTAAAGCCGAGAACCCGAAAGAACAAAGGACATGGGAATAACCCATCACTCCGTTTGTTCATGTTATGTCCATTTTCTTGTATATTGAATGATGTAAACATTTTTCTAAAAAAAGTGATTTAATCCTATTATTTTCGTTCCATTAAATTAAGAAACTCTGTTTTTTTTTTTTTTTTATAAGTTGGCAGTAGACGTAAAGATCAATAATCCTGTTTAAAATTCAATAAAGACCGTGTCAAAAAAGGCGTTTAAAAACAATCATTAATTAGCTGGAGCACAGCCAAAATTCAATAAATTATAAATACTCATACAAGTTCTCAGAAAATAGAACACTCCTACAACAAATCACACATAATATTATCAAAAAATTCCAGATAGAAATTTTTTTTTTTAGAAAAAAAAAAAGGCAGACAAATGGCAAAACATGTTTTCCTACCATTATTGGTTTTGCTTATTATAATTTCAGGTTCATCACTTCACAGTCTTCACACTATGATTGAAGCAGGGCATACTCTCCCCTCAAACACCGGAAAGAAGTGTACGTACATGATCATTCACTTTGAATTTCCTTCCTCTATATATATATATATATATATATATATATATATATATATATATACCGTGACATTGTCACACTCAGGGTGTGACAGCCTCATATATACACAAAACAGCCTCTGTCACGCCCAGTGTGATAGCTTCAAAACACTATATATATATATATATATATAATTTGTGCATCCGGTAGAAAAAAAAATTATCGTTAAAAAGGATTTTATGCACCGGCTGAGATTATATCTGCATCTGTCACAGTATGTATTAACTCATCTCTTACGAATTTGACATTTCTTGCAATTCAAAAATAAAACCCTACATTCAATTTGCATGCAGATGAGGACTTTCTAGTTCCTACCATGGCAATAATGAGGGTAACAATTTTAGCCTCCGTCGATTGTACAGAAGAACAATGCGTAAATGGATCATGTGATCATCTTAAAGACTCAGGTTGTGCTTGTGGAACCAAATATGATCCGGAAGATATATACTGCGTATACGATGATTAGTTGATCGATTGATCGATATTGTCCGGTTTTAATCTTGCCTCCATGTCTTTGTCTGTATTTTGTGAGGTGCTTTTCCTCGTCGTTTTGATTGTATTGTATGTGCAAGAGTAAGATGGAGGTTTAACTTGTGAAATGCTTTGTGGTCGTTTTGATCGTATTGTATGTGCAAGAATAAACTAGAGGTGTGTATTTTGTGAAGTGATTTGTCGTCGTTTTGAATGTATTGTACGTGCAAGAATAAACCGGAGGCATCAAATGTAACGTTTTTGACAAAATAATTGTTGTGGTGACAAAGTTGAAATCGTCTTTTTCTAGCTAATGAAAAATTATAGAGTTATATGAGAATAATTGAAGTTGTCAATTGTCAATATGTCATGATAAAATAAATATTCGAGTAAAAAATATATATTATACAACACGCATAGTAGTGAAGCTATGCATGTTAACGTCCTGTTCTCAAATAAGGGTAAATGATACCGAATCGCTCGACATACATGCTCAACTCATGTTAAACACGTAAATGTCATTTCGCAGTGATATCATAGAACAAACAGAAAGGGGGTAAAGAAAGACATATAAACTAAAGTAAATCCATAAAAAACTAAAAGAGAAAGTAACTCGATCAAAAAAAGAAATGAACAGTTAATATTGTTCATGGGCAGCAAAACTGTTGAAGATACAGCAGCAACAAACAGCAGCAACAAACAGCAAACTGAACACTCAGCTTTCTAAGAAGCATTAAGTCGAACACTTAGATGTAAAATCAGTTAGGAAGTTAGTTCCAACAGAATAACCGCTTGTAACAGTCTTGAGTGTTTCCACACTGTATCTAGTTAGTCTATATATACAGCTGAAGATCATACACTGTAATTTATCAAATTGATTAATGAATACACAACCTTTCTTCTCTGTTTTGTTCTTTCATAATTGTTTCTGTTTTATTACTTTGATTTCATCATGGTATCAGAGCAATTATGGTAGCTTCCGCATCGATTCTTGATGTTTATCATATTGATCATTTGATTGTTGTTTCTTCTCCAGAAGTTTGTTGAAGAATCTTAATTCTTCTTCTTCCTTCTTTTGTTTCTGGTTTTCTGCGTTTTTCATTCCATGGATAATCCAGCTTCTCAAATTCCTCCGGATTTGGTTCTTCATCCTGGTGAAAATCCAGCGTTTGTTCTTGTGCAGCTTGTTCTTGATGAATCCAATTATCACAGTTGGAAGACTGCTATGCTAAATGCACTTTCTTCGAAAAATAAGCTTGGATTCATTGATGGTTCTGTTCCTATTCCATCAAGTGATGATCCACATTTTCCTCTTTGGAGACAAAACAATAGTATGGTCAAGGCATGGCTTGGAAATGCGCTTTCAAGAACATTGCATAAAGTGTGATGAATTATCGAATCGCCAAAGAAATGCAGGATGATCTTGATGATAGGTATGGTGGAGGAGATGCAGATCGCTTGTCAGATTTAATGGATGATATTCAAGCTATGAAGCAAGGAGATCTTTCTGTTTCAGAGTATTTTGCAAGGTTGAAGATTCTTTGGGATCAATTGATAGCTTTAACTCCTCCTCCTACTTGCAATTGTGGACAGAAGTGGTACCAAGAACATAATGAAAGGCATCATGTAATCAGATTTCTAAAGGGTCTTAATGAAAGTTTTTCTACTATGAAATCACAGGTTTTGTTGATCTCTCCTTTTCCCAATGTTAAAAGTGTTTTTTCAATGGCTTTAAAGCAAGAAAGGCAACAGAATTATGGTTCTCATGCTGCTAGTTCTATTAGCAATCTTGGAAACGTTTCTGGAATTTTTTATAAAGCAGCCTTGGTCACTCAGAATCAAAGTCAGAATCAGGCTTCTAATGGCAATTTTAGGAAGTCCTACAACAATGGGAATAAGAAGCCTCAGTGTACTTATTGTGGAATGCAAGGACACACAATTGATAGATGCTACAAGAAGCATGGTTTCCCTTCAAATTTCAGGGGAAGAGGTAGAGGGAGATCTGTGGCAGTTAACAATGTTTGTTCAGATGGGACTTCTGATTGTGGTTCATCAGATTCTTTGGGAGATTCTCAAGCTCCTGTAACCCAAGCACAGTATCAACAGATAATGAATATTCTAAAGGCAGGATCCTCTTCTTTTCATGTACCTCAAGAATCTGGAGACACTGGTTTTAATTCAGTGAATTCTGCTGTTCTATCCACTAATTTTGGCCCCATGGAGTCAGGTTTGTCTAAGTCTTTTACCTGTTTTGATTGGATCTTAGACAGTGGTGCTACTGATCATATTATATTCAACAAAGCTTTATTTAGTTCTTGTGAACCGGTGCTTGACAAATATGTGAGTTTGCTTAATGGACATAACATTAAAATTTCCCACATAGGACAGGTCAAGATTAATTCTGATTTAATCTTAGACAATGTTTTATGTGTTCCTGGCTTTCATTGCAATCTAATGTCCATAAGCAAACTCATTAGGTCAAGAGCTTATAATGTTAAATTTTTTTTGGATTCCTGTGTGATACAGGATATGATAAGTCTCAAGAAGATTGGTTCAGCTAACCTTGTTAAAGGTCTATACATTCTGAGGGCAGATAGTTCTTGTTATGCTTTTCCTGCTGTCAATCATGTTCATTCTTCTGTAAATCAGCATTTTGTTGTGGCATTCTGAGCTTGGTCATGCCTCGATCAAAAGATCGAAGGTTCTAAAGAAGGAACATGATTACATTCAGATTCCTGAAGGCCAAGTTTGTGATATATGTCCCATGGCAAAACAGTCTAGACTTAGTTTCCCTTTAAGTCATTCTATTTCTAGTTCTTGTTTTGATTTAGTTCATATGGACATTTGGGGTCCATATAGAGTAGTTGGGATTCATGGACATAGATTTTTCCTCACAGTTGTTGATGACTATAGTAGATTTTGTTGGATTTTCATGTTGAAATCTAAAGGTGGAGTTAGAAACCTTGTTAAACAGTTTTGTATGTTGATTCAGACTCAATTCAATAAAAGAATAAAGTGTTTGAGGTCTGATAATGGCTTAGAGTTTGATCTACCTGAATTTTATGCATCCCAAGGCATTTTACATCAAACGTCAGTGGTTAAAACTCCTCAGCAAAATGGAGTGGTTGAAAGGAAACATCAACATATCTTAAATGTTGCTAGAAGTTTAAGATTTCAGTCTAATTTGCCTCTAATATACTGGTCTTATTTTGTTCTCCATGCTGTAAATTTGATAAATATAACTCCTTCTCCACTGTTAAACAACAAAACACCTTATGAAATGCTATATTCTGTCAAACCTAAATATGATAGTGTCAAGGTGTTTGGCTGTTTGACTTTTGCTTATAATTTGCATCATGACAACAATAAGTTTGCAGCAAGAGGTATCAAGTCTGTGTATCTAGGTGGAGTGCCTAATGTGAAAGGTGTCTATCTGTTAAACCTTCAAAATAGGCAAATTTTTGTTGCTAGGGATGTAACATTTCATGAGTTCACCTTTCCTTATAAAGATGGGACAGTATCAGGTAATATCCAAGAATTACCTTTGCCAATTCCTTTTGATCAAGATGTTTTTACAGTTTCTGATACACTTTTGCCTCAAAACACAAATACTTCACATAATCAAAGTCTTGATGACACAGTTTTTCCTCATGATCATGTTGATACATCTCAGTCAGAACATGATCATCAGGAAAATGTCCATCATCAAGAACATCTTGATGACATCTCCGATCATGTTGATGATGTCAACTTTCTAGATTATGTGGAATCACCGCTCATAATTAATGAAAACCTGAATGTAAGAAAGTCCTCTAGAAACAGAGGTGCACCTTCTTATCTTCAAGACTATGTGTGTCATAATATTTCCACTCATACATCATCACATGAAATGGCAAAAGTTGACACATTAGATCATTTGTCTATTCCTTACAGATCTTATATTTTCAGTACTGAAGTCATAACAGAACCAAAAACATACAATGAAGCTGTCAAACATGCAGAATGGAGAGAAGCTATGGATAATGAAATAAAAGCTCTCCAACAGACTAATACTTGGCAGATAGTTCCCCTACCTAAAGGAAAACAACCAATAGGTTGTAAGTGGGTGTACAGAGTGAAAAGGAAAGCTGATGGCTCCATAGAAAGATACAAGGCTAGACTTGTAGCAAAAGGTTATACACACAATGACTAGGCCTGGATTATCTGGACACATTCTCTCCGTGTGGCAAAACTCACAACAAGAAGAACTCTACTTGCCATTGCAGCAGCTAAAGATTGGAATTTACATCAACTAGATGTCAATAATACATTCCTTCATGGAGATTTAGTAGAAGAAGTATATATGCAAGTTCCACAAGGATTCAAGGCGAGAACCGTGGACATGTGTGCAAGTTGGTCAAATCCCTATATGGCTTGAAGCAAGCAAGCAGACAGTGGAACATCAAATTAACCCAAGATTTGCTTGAGAGGGGGTATAGACAGTCCAAACAGGATTACAGTCTGTTTGTCAAAGGCTCAGATGAATCTTTTGTGGCTGTTCTAGTTTATGTAGATGATGTACTCATTACAAGTCCTAATATAGAAGAAATCAAGAAACTGAAACAGTTTCTGAATGATAAATTTGGAATAAAAGATCTTGGAGAATTGAAATACTTCCTAGGTCTAGAGGTGGCTAGATCAAAGAAAGGTATTGCACTATCCCAAAGGAAGTATTGCATGGAACTATTGGAAGAGTATGGATATTCAGAATGTAAACCAAGTGAAATACCTATGGATACCTCTATAAGTTTACATAGCAAAGACTCAGAATCCTTGAAATCAAACAGCTATTATAGAAGTTTGATAGGGAAACTGCTATATTTAGGCCTAACAAGGCCAGACATCACATATGCCACACAGCAGCTCAGTCAGTATTTGGACAAGCCAACAGAATTACAACTTCAGGCAGCTCACAAACTATTAAAGTACCTAAAGAAATCCCCTGGACAAGGTATCTTCTTTCCATCAGAAAGCACTCTGGAACTAAAATGCTTTGTGGATTCAGATTGGGCAAGATGTAATGATACTAGAAGGTCTGTGACAGGGTTTTCTGTATTCTTTGGTGGTGCAATCATAAGCTGGAAATCAAAGAAACAATCCACTGCATCTAGAAGTTCATCAGAGGCTGAATATAGAGCAATGGCCATGGCATCCTGTGAATTACAGTGGCTCACTTATTTACTGGCAGAGTTCAATATCAGACAAAGCAAGCCTATCCCTCTATTTTGTGACAGCAAATCTGCTCTATATATAGTTGAAAATCCAGTGTTTCATGAGAGAACTAAGCATATAGAAATAGATTGCCATGTTATAAGGGATATATATCAACAAGGACTCCTAAAGCCTCTACCAGTTTCAACAGAATTGCAGCTGGCAGACTTGTTTACAAAACCTCTGGACAGATCTAGGTTTCAGTCACTACTTAGCTCATATCCTCTCATCAACATCTACAAACCAAAGTGTTCAGTTTGAGAGGGGGTGTTGAAGATACAGCAGCAACAAACAGCAAACTGAACACTCAGCTTTCTAAGAAGCATTAAGTCGAACACTTAGATGTAAAATCAGTTAGGAAGTTAGTTCCAACAGAATAACCGCTTGTAACAGTCTTGAGTGTTTCCACACTGTATCTAGTTAGTCTATATATACAGCTGAAGATCATACACTGTAATTTATCAAATTGATTAATGAATACACAACCTTTCTTCTCTCTGTTTTGTTCTTTCATAATTGTTTCTGTTTTATTACTTTGATTTCATCAAAAACCACCGTTATAGAGATGCAGCGCTTTGCCGCCAGTGATTCTTGCTGCGATGAAAGACAATATTCCTTGTAATCGATCTACACTACTGTCTTTTTAAAATAAAAATAATCCACTAACCGAATCAGAGTAAAATCTTAGAACAACGCACCTCCCAAATTCACTTAAAGAACTAAAAGCAAAAGTACGCTTAAATCTCATCATTAAAGTAAAACTACCGAAAACTAAAATGACAACATCTCGAACCAACCACGGTAACCCGAACCAACCACCTCAATTCAACCTCAACCAACTCCCCCACATGAACCAAGTTCATATGCAATCCCAAGATAGACCCCTCAGAGACTATGATATGCCACGTGCACGGTTTGGCCACCATGCCATACATTTGCTTCGTGTAGGTATATACAACATTGAAATCAAGCCGCTTGTGTTTCAGTTGTTGAGTATTAAGATATAATGTTAATTATCTACCTTCCAATTAGCTTAATTAAGTTTTCAGGAGAGATGGTTGTTCACCATGGTATCAAAGCAGGAGATCCTCATCCTCGGTTCAAACCCTGTTCCAAAAACAATTTAACCAACAAAAAAAAACAACTATACTTACAAGTTTTGAGTCTCTCTCTCCTTATAGGCTCACACGGGTCTCTCTCGGCTTAAGCTTTTGGAAGAACTCTAAGAGATTCATGGATAAGTTCTTGGAGGTCCGTGATACAGTGAAAATAAATAGGGCAAGTGATGACGCGATCCAGTTGAGGTTGTTCCCTTTTGCATTGAGAGAGATACAATGACGTAATGAGTTTGACCATGCCACAATGTCTTAACCACAACAAGGAGATAGAGATTTTGTGGGCGCGAAAATAAATCAACACAACCCATGCATATTCGAGTCTTTACAATCCAAGTTAGCACGATAATCCGAATTTTCATGGAGGTATGGTAATCAAGGTTAATAAGGGCAAAGATTTTTGGAATCCACAAAATGTTAATTAAGCTAATGCACAAGGGGACTTATAGAAACAAGGCCAAAGCCAACCCAACAATGATTTCCTTAGACTACCAAGGGAATATGTTATGACGGATGGAGATAATTTCAGATGCAAGAAATAGAAACAGATGCAATTAAACGTAAATAATCAAAGGAGGTAATCAGAAAACAAGAAGAACACGGGGCGTTACAGATTTAATGTGGAAAACCCCTCTCAAAGAGAGAAATAGAAACATTCACAGCAGAAAACAAACATTTTTCTTTAATGAAAAGAAAAAATGGAAAATGTGTTGGTAGTTAAATTAATTGGTTGAGATGTGAATGAAAAGTAATTTTGAGGAATTGTACTAGGGAGTATTATTGGAGTTGGTTGTTTTATAGGATGTTGAAAAAGTGAATTTGGAACGGAAAATAAGATAAATAATGAGTGTGATGGGGATACTATTGTGGACAACCTTACAACACGCCTTCAAAAGCATGTGTCGACACAAAGAAACCGACAAATATATACTAACATCGATCCAAAATATAAGTTTCATACTAGTTCTTCTACTTTGGTCCCAAATATAAGTCATTCACAATACTAAAAGAGCGTAATGAATATTGTTCTTTATCTTACCTCTAATTTATATCATTACAACCACTTTTATTTACTCCACAATTGTTGCATTTATGATAATCAAAGGGTGTATTAGACATTTTATCCATACATTAATTACATTTAACTACTTTCTTAATCAATGTGAAAATTTTAAGATGGCTTAAATTTTAAGATGACATTTTATCCATACATTAATTACAAAGAAACTGACAAACATATACTAACTCCGGTCTAAAATATAAGTTATATCTTAGTTTTTTTTTTACTTTGGTCCCATAATATAAGTTATTCACAATACCAAGAGAGCATTAATGAACATTTTTCATTATCTTACCCCTAATTTATATCACTCCAACCACTTTTATTTACTCCACAATTATTGTATTTATGATAGTCAAAGGGTGTATTAGACATTTTATCCATACATTAATTATATTTAACTACTTTCTTAATCAATTTAAAAAATTTAGAATGACTTGTATTTTAGGCCGGAGATAGTACTTATAAGTATGTTTAGTTTAATTTTTCCTCATAAACAAGTCTATCAATTAAAAATTAATGGTATCAACAAAAAAATTGCAGCCGCTGTAGAAGAAAAGCCCCATTAAATTGTTGCAAGTAAGGGCAACCAAAACAGGCCCCCAATTCCAATCTCTAGAATCCATTTCAAGGCCTTTTTTTGACACAATGGTGTCTTGAACAACACCCGTAAATACATTTCCCTTATAGCAGCCTCGAAATATCAAGTAGCATGTGGGGGTTGCAAGTTGCAACTGGTAGAGGTTTTTTTTTTTTTTTTTTTTTTTTTTTTTTTTTTTTTTTTTTTTTAACAAAACTGTCAGATGCTTTGATTCACATATATACTAATACTAGTATGAAACCCGTGCATAATGCACGGGTGACGTAAAATGAAAGGAAAAAGGCATCAATTGTTTTCGGGATTCATTTCATTTTTCACCAAATATTCTCTCGTTGCGCGATTCCTTAAAACTAAAAAATCCATATGATGCAAATTATAAAAATCCTAGTTTCAATAAGCACATGAAAATAATGAAAATTACAAAGCCACAATACAAATTATAAAAATCCTAATTGCTTTATGTCAATAAGCACTTGTATCCTCTCTTTTTGCAAACTTCCTCTGAGGTAGCGAAAAAGTTATCATTAATTGTCAAAAGTCATACATTAATTTTCACTTGTTCTGTTAACATTAATTGTCATTATGGCTAATTAGGGAAGGCCAATGAAGGCACCTGTTGATGTAAAATTTCTATGAGAAAATAGAAAGTACAACCTTTAGTTATGCGGTGGCAATTCAATATGGAATTTTGAGTACCCTGATTTTGATAGTCTACTAAAACATATAGATTTTGAGTACACTCTCAATTTCATTTTCTTCACAGCATATTTTCCGCTTCAGCCCAATCCTCCAACGTTGCAATGATGAATTACACTACAAAGAAGAATAATGAATATTTAGCAAAGAAAACAAATTTCAATAAAAATCAGAGTTGTTCACAGTGTAAACCATAAAAATTCCATAATGGAAACCCAAGTTAGTAAGAACAGATAGTAACAAATTCATCAGGAATGATGATTAGCAATGACATATACAACCAAAAGAAGGAAAGGAAAAAAAAAGACCACTCATGATTTGGAAATCAACCTAAAAAAACAGAACATTAATGAATGCAAAAGAATGCTTAAAAAGATATTTGCGCCACCATTTGCATCATTTGAAAGAATGTGTTTATGGACCTCAAGGCAATGAAGGTTAATGTAATTTAATGCAATTCAATTTCAGAAGATTTTTCACACTGAAATGGAAAGGGCAAAAAGTAAATTAGAAACGTAGGCAAACACATTTCTCTATGTTGCATTAAACATGATAGAAGTCCTGAAAAAGTGAAAAACTAACACTCACAAATCCTCAACACTCGTAAATTATTCATACGAAAGTGGTAAAGAAAACTTAGCTCAAAGAACACCAATTGCAAAGAATTATACTTGGTCCAAAACACATCTCAAAGTCATGAGAAAAACAGCACAACAAAGCAGCGTTCAATTCTTTACTGAATTGGTTTTTTCACCTTTGTAAAACAACTTGCTTCTTAAAATGTTGTCTCCACTTCCTAAAAATAAAAAATTGTATGCAGACCACCACCATGAAAAAAAAACATACAGATGTAGAAAGTTGAAATTTGGACCTCTTTGGATCACAAAAAAAATCTATCAACCTGATCGATTTTACCTGGTAGCTTGAGTATCAGGTCTTCTTGCTGCTTTCATGACAATGATTAGAACATGTATCGGTCAAATCTTGTCCACAAAAGCACAAATGGGAATGTAAAAAGGGCAATTAAAAAAACCATAACAACTAAAAACAGAAGAAATAAAACAATTCATAGAACAAATGCACTCTGCACAAACAATAATTCATAGTAGTCGATCAAAACATTTTCCTACGGAATGGTTACAACTATTTCGATTCCAAGAAAGCATCTTTATGTATAAAAAATCTTAAAACCGAATTACCTTTTTCATCATCAACTTTACCGGAGCAGGCGAATCACTTAATAAACCATCCGGAAGTTGGAATAGCTTCAATCTTCTACTCTACCTTTGGCGGATATATTGGAGCATCCAATCGAAACTCAGCGTAAGCTTTGTATTTTCTTCTGCCCATTTTATGCACCAAAGAAGCAATGAAACGAAACATCAATCTCAGTTGAAACATAAAAAAATAAATAACGAACCACTCTCATTCAATTCATAAAATAGAAGCGGATATAAGAATTCAACCAAACCTGGCCGTCGGTAGCTTTACCGGTGAACACGGGTTGTCTTGATTGAAACATAATGTGAAATAGGGCCCAAAAATATAATAAACATACGTTTGTTCTAAATCTTTAAATTCGATGGTTGTATATTTTTCAGAGACTCACCTTTTGGTTTTGTTCACCACCATTAACAGCAAGTTACAACAACGTGACACACCCACACCCACACCCACACCCACACCCACACCCACACAAACCCAAAAAAAAATGTTATCAATGTTGTGCCTAATAATATAGCTTTTGCTCTTACTCAAAGCATTGTAACCCCAGGTCGTGATCCAAGCATACCCTTATGCAGGGAATGGTTTATAGATCAAATATACGTCACAAATGGTCAACATCAACTTAATCATTTGACATCATGAAGGCAAGAACATGCTAATGACTCAATTGTTCTAGTTTTGGGACATTAGGGTTGAAAAATATGCCAAGGCTTAACTTCTTTTCTAGTTCACATGCGACATACGTTGAGTTGATGTGTGTGTACATCATATTGTTTGTGTTGTGGGATGAAATGCCATCCGTTCAAATTTCATTTCACCATCAATATAGAAGATTCCTATAGTTAACACTTAATTGAAGAATGCAATCTCGGATATCTTCTTATTAACTTTCAATTGACAAAACATGTGTTTTTAAGACTTGCCAGGAAACACTTTGGAAAACACATATAAAGACTTGCCAGAAACACTTTGGAAAACACATATAAAATTTGACGTTCGAGTAATGCCGTCTTACACTTTAAGAGAATAGTGCTAAATTCACAAAAGATTGAAAGCAAATTTAATTAGAATAACTATCAGCAAATCATGGTTGTGAAAGTGCAGGAACAGGCAACGTGAAATAGAAAAATGGCAACTTAAAAAAGCGTACACATAATTTCAACAATCTACATGAATTTTACGGGCAAACAATTGATTCAAACATTAACCTTTTGCATCCCAAAATAAATCAAAAGGAATTATTGGGCCGAAAATGCAGATAAATCGATTCATCCTTATGTTCCCCCTAAGGACTCCATCAGATTTTTTAAAGGCTTTGCACCCCAAAAAAAAAAAAAAAATTGTAATTCTTTGATACCTTGTCATCCATAACTGCACCTCCCACATTGTTTACCATTAAGCTCCTTTTGAAAGCCATTAGTCTCTCCATCAGAGCCTTCTCCATCCTCTGAACCTCAATTAATTCACTCTCCAATATTGTCCTTTTATCAAGTTTGTCCACCAAAGCTCCAAACCGGATCTTCTTTATGCACAATTCTGCAGCCAGACTTAGCACATTCATGAAGCAAAGTTCACAATCCTTGTTAAACGCACTTTTGATCTCGCAAACAACTCTCATGTATTCGTGAAAGTCCATCACATAACCAACGCGCATCTTGTTTATACACCATTCTACAAAGGACTTAGCACATTAAATCGTGCAACACACCCAATTTTGGATCCAACGCGTTAACTGTACCATTATACAAATACATCAAAGAACACAAACCGGTACATATACATCAAATAAAACAATCTGAAACCCCAACTCTCTGTTTATTTCATCCACCGTCGATCCTCTACCTTAAAAAGTTATGCAAATTTGACGTTGAAAAACAAAGTGAAATCAGAAAACCCAATCATAGTAATTTAAAAGCAAAGTCGCTGGAAAAAATCTCAAATATGAGGAAGCATGTGCTAATCAACCTGATCAAGATTAAAAACCAAATTAACCAACATTTCTTAGGAAGTTAGGATTTTTCTAAAAAGGGAAGATGTTGGAGAGTCAGAAAGTTACTTACTCTTAGTGCGGACTCGTAACTGTTTTCTTCAGAAAAAAAACTCTCATCTCTAGTGGTTGCCATCTTCGCAAACTTATCAACTTCGTGACTATCAACCTATTGCAGGCCTCCTCTCCCATCTCCTTCCAACCTTAATCACTCGTGTCTTACGTCCTCGTATACCTCATCCTTCACTTCTTTCGTTCTCTCGTTTGCACCGCCACCACTTCATTCGTTTCCTCTTACGCCACCTCATTGGTTTCCTCTTACTGTCTCTGCGCAATTTCATTCGTTTCCTCTTTTTGCCTCCGCTTATTTCATTTGTTTGCCCTTTTGCCTCGGTGATTGCATTCGTTTCCCTTCTACCTCTGCGATTGCATTCATTTCCCTTCGCCTCCACGATTGCATTCGCTTCTGCTCGGGATACATCAAAGAAATCAAACTGGTGCATATACATCAAATAAAACAATCTGAAACCCCAGACGATTGCCTTACCTTCAAAATTATGCAAATTCATCAAATATAGTTCACGAAAGCAGTGAAATCGGTGAAAATCCGAAAAAGAAAAATTTATAGCATTTGATTAAAATAAAACTTTAAAAGCAAAACTAACCAAAACATTCTCTGAAATAAGCAATAATATGCGGAAACAGGAAAGAAACTCCAACTACACAAACAGGAAAGAAAAAAAAAACATGAAAGGAAAAAAACAGGAAATTAAGGAAAAAAAAAAACCTTGCTCGATTTCGACGTCTCCCATGGCCGATCTGCTCCTTCTTCTTCTTGAATCTGCTCCTAACACCCTTCCTGCAAATCTTTGCGGCTGCTTCTCATCAACAGATCCAAAAAAAAAAAAAAAAACCCTACCTGTATTCTTCGATCAGCCTCTTCAAAAACAAACGACGTCTCCCATGGCCGATCTGCAACCAGAAAGTACCACCAGGTCCACCACCGCCACCTGCTCCAGTATCCTCCCCTCCGACCTTCTTCGGCTGCAAGACCACTTCACCCTCCATCTCATGATACACCTACGCTGCTGTATGGGTCTTCCATTCCCCCATCTCCGTCTTTTTTGTGATCCAAATCGGTGCTTGCCAAGCAAATAAACCATATCGTGAAGGAAGAAAAATTGAAAGAGAATGTCAAAATCTGAGAATTTAATGGGAGATGTCTGTTGACAGTTCTGATGGAGTTGGAAGTTAGATCATGAGGAGGGTTTTTGGAAGGAGATCGTGGGTGGGAAAGCACGGAGAGGGCAATGAATTTTTACGGGAGTGGGGAGATTGAGGGGAATAGATGTTTGCCGAGGAAGAGGTGGGGAAGTTTATCAGATGAGTCGCAGTTTTTTTTTAATACTAATAAAAAGAAATTAACCAACCCACTATTAGCACAACACCCACTATTAACACAACTTCCATTCTAACTTCCCACTATTCCATATTCAATTTTTAATAAGATTTTTCTTTTTTTTTTACCGGGTTATGGGGCGGGAAAGCAGGTTTCTGATGTAATTTCCGGGTCAAATAGCGGGTAATTGGGTTAAAACCCTTCCTCTATATATATATAGTATAGATAGTATAATAATAATAATAATTCCCTCAATAATAATAATAATAATAATAATAATAATAATAATAGTGAATCAAGTTTTTTTCTAGTTGTAATGATAAAATAAAATATACTATTTTGGTAAAACATACAATATTTCAAGTACGTGAAAATATGTTTTTAAGATGAAAGTAAATGAAATAATCAAAATATACGATTTTTGCTAGTTTTATTAGAAAACACACAGTATATTTTTTTAGTTCAAACATTTTATTCGAATGTGATACAAACATTTTATCCCCATTGTGATAGGAAAATGTTACAAAGCTAGAAAATATATTGATAGTTAGGTTTGTTAGTTGTGATGAAGAGAAAAGTTGTTTATTGGGGTTGTATAGAGGTTCGCTTATTGGGTGAATTTTTTTTTGAGTGTTGAAAAATATAATCAAACGGAAAGCGATATGTTTGGAGGGTGTGATCGGAGTAACTATCATCGGGGTTCTTTCTAAGACCGGAAGTTCTATTGCGAAACTCGAAAGCGGTTGATTGGATTGAGATTGAGAAAGTGACTGTTTATAAAAATAATGGTTAATTCAAAGGGCAATGATTGACATGTTTAAGTTTCTATTTATTTTAAAGATTTTTTAATATAGAGTTTTGATTAAAAGTGATCATAAACAAATACTTAAGATTCTCCATTTTGTAATTGGGTATTAATTTGTATATGTGATATAAATTAATGAACGTTACAACGATATTAGGAGACATATAAATTTTAAGTAGGAGCAAATCAAATATATGCCTAAAAGAATACAAAGCCTATAAAAAGATGTGCACTTGAACATTTATAATACAAACGAGATAAAAAAAAAATTTGCATTCAAGTTTGATTCCATGACCTTTTTGTTCGTTAATTATCTTGTCTTTTAAAAGTTTAAGCACTTAATTACATGTTTACACACAACACACTTCACGTTGTGAACTTTGTTTCTTGAATGAAATAGTTCTTACGACAACTATGTTATGATATGTTTGTTTCAAAGCAATGTGCGTAATGGAATAAATATAATGTAATGAATGCATTCTATTAGTGTGTCTAGTATGTGATAGAATGAAATTGAGGAAGTTTCATAGTAGAACGATAGGATAAGTGATGGGGTGGATGGTGTATTTAGGGTAGGAGGTAAGATGGGGCAGGCATGAGTGGTGGTGCGTATGGATATGATATGTTGGGGTTAAAGGTAAGTATGGCTTAGGCCAGGGGGGTGTCTGTTAGTTAAATGGTGGTAGGGCTATTAGCTACTCACGTCGAGTTTGTCATAGATAGATTTTAAGAGAGCGAGACTATATTTCGTGTACATAATTTGATATAAGTAGAGAAACAAGGTACAACTTTGAACCAATGTTTTTATACTTCTTAATAAAAAGATTTTTCATTAATTTATATATATATATATATATATATATATATATATATATATATATATATCCTAACTAATATATACAAAGACAAGGGGGGACTTTGTGGAGCTGCCACTTGTCACCCCCATTGGTCGGACTTAAATTTGTTTTTTTTTTTTTTTTTTTTTTTTTTTTTTTTTTTTTTTTTGGCTTTTACGGTTTTTTTTTTTTAAATTTTTTTATATTTTATATTTTTATATTTGCTTTCCTATATTAGTATTAGCACATGTCTGTTTTTCGTTTCACCGTGTTTTTCGTTTTATTGTTTCTTTGTCATTCCATTGTTTTATATATTCTCGATTGATTTAACAAATTGTACTACGTATTTATTGTTTCTTTTTGCCTTCTTTTTATTTTTATGCGTGTGTGTTTTACGTTTCATCGTTTCGCTTTGTATCGGTTTTTATATATTCTCTTTCCCATATGTGTTTTATATGCACGTGTGTGTTTATCGTTTCACCGAATTTTTCGTTTCATCGTTTCCCTTATTATTGGTTTTTAATATATTCCGATTGATTTAACAAATGTCTTTACGTATTTATTATTCCTTTTACCTTCATTTTTATTTTTATGCGACGCGTGTGTGTTTTAGTTTCATCGTTTCTTTTATCATCGGTTCTTTATCTATATCAGCCACGACAGTCTTTTAAAGAAGTTGAGAATGCTTCCAGTCATGACACCTGCCAAAGCTTTTTTATATAATTTTTTTTTCTTTTTTTGCTTGTCTTATTATCTCTTTTAGATTAGAAAATATCTTCTTCCAGCCTGTCTTCCACCCATCATTTTGATCTACTTCTCTTCTCCCCACCTTCCTAAAGCTAAATCAAACAATAGTCATTCTGTCAGTTTCTTCCTCTCTCCTTCCTCCTCATCTGAAAATTATTGTAATCCTTCTGTTTTAATTTTTGGTTTCGGTCATGGAGGGATTCTCTTTTGCTGCATATCTGAGCTTAGAAGAATGGTTGTTTAACATTTCTTCTCTTTATGTTAATGGCTCTTGTTCTCTTTTCTATGGAAGATCTTATTAGAGTTCTTCTGTCTTTGTTTATAGTTTATAGTTTATTTCCTCATTTTCCTTTTTACCAAAGAAAGTTCAAATTTACTACCTTAATATCTGAAAAAAAGTATCTCGTTGATTCTAGACGAGCATTTTTTTTTTGGCCAAGAGCACTTATTAAAACAATCGTATTAGTAATCTCTTTATTTTGCAGGTTTTGTGTTGCATATTGATGATGATTATTTTCAATCAAAGATATAGTAATTCAGAGATTTGGAGTTAATTTGGTGCAAGTAATTTGTGATTTTGCAGATACTTGTGTCCGGAGCCCTATCCTGCTGCAAATAAGGAGTTTGTGGTTTCGAACGGAATTCAAACTTTTCCAAGTATGCGATTGAAGGCTCTAAGGTTAATTTAGTGTTCGCCATTTTTGTGAAATGTTTTATTCCCTCTTTTCATGTAGGTATGCCTCCGTCAGCTCAATTTTGTTACTTTTAATATTCAGTGGTTGTTTGTGGTTTTTTGCAGTGAGATTAATGATTTCGGTTGATTTCTTCTCCAGGTATTAGGTTAACCAGTATTATTTTTTGCCTTTTCTATCATCCTCTGATTCGAAACGAAAATGGTGAAATTCTTCTGCTTATTGCTCGATTCTTTCCTTTTTTACTATCATGAATCGTATTTTGCATTAATCGATTCATATCTTGCAGATACGAATGTTAAGAGCAATGATTTCTGCATTGGTCGAGTCAATCAGAGCTGTAAAAGGAAATGAATCGGGGATTTCATCACCCCGGTTCTACGTTGATACGATTAAAGATGAAACCCTCTAGCTTTCCGTCCCTGTGCATTCAGGATGTGATAATTACGAGTCATCCAAGCCCGATTTTTCTGAAATTGCAGTCAACCGTAAATCAGGTCGTGTCTGATTTTTCTGAGTTAATGTCTTATTCCTTCAGTATTAATTCTGATTTGAATTGAAATCGCCTTGACCTTTCCTTATCTTTGTGATTGCGAGATCCTGCAATCAAATGAAACACGTGAAAAACGTGAAGGCTTGATCCCATGCCCGACTAAAGACCGAATGATACACCAATTCGGTCCCGATACATTGAGGATCAGTGACCTTTGTTTTGATGCTCTTCTTGGTGTTTCGATTTCACCAAACCGGTGAATCCTACCCGGTTTGCTCGGGTATAAGGCTTGACCGCTTCATGGTGTACGGATTAGGTAATTTAATCGAGGTCTTCCACCCTAGGAAATCAAGGGCCGAGTCAATACTGAGGGTAGTGACCCAATGATGCCCTAAAATTAAATTCAGACGATTTGGCATCATATTTGGTTCTCGAATTTCGTTTTAGGATTGGCTCAGTTCGATTGGTTCAAATCAAATTGGTTTTAGTAATTGGTTCAAATTCTTTAATGTATCATTTGTTCATACTTTATAAATGGTCTTCACCCATTTATAAAGGGTCGAGTCAATCTTGAGGGTAGTGACCCAATGATGCCCTAAAATTAAATTCAGACGATTTGGCATCATATTTGGTTCTGAATTTCGTTTTAGGATTAGCTCAGGTTCAGTTCGTTCAAATCTGAATTGGTTTTTAGTAATTGGTTCAAATTCTTTAATGTATCACTGTTCATACTTTATAAATGGTCTTCTTACCTTGCTTGCTTGCAGATCTTTTTCGCTTTGCAGAAACGGCGTTGTGTAACAAGTTTGGTAGTATGCTTAGAGCTAATTCAAGCAACAGTGGATTGAGTGCACAACTTCCCTAAATGCTAAATGCATTTGCTCTATGTCGACTATGAATATTTTTATTGAAGGTACATGGATGCCTTTGTACTGTTGTTCTTCATTGTATTCCCACTATAAATGATAGTGAAATTCGTGAATGGGATTCTGACCCGTTTTTAATTTGCAGGGTTTGACTATAAAACTGATTAAAGCAACTTAAGGGAAGCTTTTCCTAGCTATGGTAAAACTGTAGAGGGTAAGTTATGGATGGTTTAACGTGTGTGTTCATGTGCATATGTGCATACATCATGTGTGTGATGGTCACCTGTGTATTTATGCTTGCTTATGCTTCCATTTCCGATCACTTGTCAGTCAAAAAACTAGATTGCAGGTATTTCTTTTCTCTGTTACATAGATTGCAGCTGGATTGAGTCGATTTCCAGTTCCAGGATATGATAAAGCTGGAAAGTCTGCCTTGATTTGAAGCTCTGTGCTGAGAAAATAATGAAATCGGGGATTTCATCACCCCGATTTCATGATGATTGTGTCGAATTGCAAAATAAGCCATCTTTCGATCTAAGTTAATTCAAAGATGTGGAAGATACGAGCTATTGAAGCCGTGGAATATGAAAGCTCCGCTTTCATTCAAATTGGTGACTAATACGAGCCATTAAAAGTGCGGTTCTTTGGACTTGCAATCGAATTCCAAAAAGCAGGTGCTATCTTTACGAGTTAATGCCGTATTATGTCATTTATTATTCTTTGCTTTGAATCCATTTCTTTGCTGATTTTGTGCCATTGGTTTATGATTTAGGCTCGACTTGAAGGATTTGAATCTATTTCATGACAAGGTGCATTCTTTCCTTATCGGTTCGTTTATCTATCATTTATTATGCTGATTTAAATGGATTTCTGCTTTGATTCGTGCCGCTATGCTTTCTGTTAGGCAAAGAAAATCAGGGAAGTAATGACCCTTGCTTTTCTGATGATTTAGTATGACCCAAACGCCGAAAATGATTACTCAGTCATATTTCTGCTGGTTGTAGGGCTGGGATGATAACATACGATCACTTTCTTGAAGAAATTCATCAATATCTAGGCTTGGCCACCTTGAATGGCGAAGCCCCTTTGAGTTTTACTTCTTGGTTCGCAGCCATGGAGTGATGTTTGAACACAATTGATCTTTTGAAAGTTCTTACCCCCCACTCGCTTTGATTGAGGTATGATTCTTTAACTGATTAATTCTTCTATGTGTGGGTTTGAAGGTAAGTTTTTAGCCTTTGGTGGTTGATCAATACAGATCTATTTTGTAGGCCTTTTTAGTCCTGAATTTTTTGAATGATAGCTTGCATGCCTCTTTATTTTGCATGTGCTGTGACTTCTTTCTCTCTTCATTCATTTTCAGCATGTTTGTTTTGTTTGACATGTTGGTTATAACAGGAAATATGGATGATTCACTAAGAATGGTTGCATCTTATGTGGTCTTCAAAGGTGACATCTCTTCCAAAAAGTAAGAGCTTCATGAAACTCACAACAATCATCAGCCTTATGCCATATTTATATACATCCGCTGCTTGTTTTTTCTAAATGTTGATTTCTCAAGATGATCGAAAAAGAAAGTTTTATGTATCTACATACTTCTAACTAAAAGGCCCCATGCACATTATAATCTTTATTCTTTGGTGCATATTTTGGGTTTATTTAGCGGGTTTCACAGTTTCTTAATGTTGTATGCTATGTAAAAAAACTTAGCTTAGGATTCTTGCTTTCATAATCCCAAATATTTTTATTCTAACCTTCAAAGTCATTGTTTGCTTATGTTACTGTCGTACATAGACTTTTGGAATCGACGGTCTGAAAAAGTGTATCTTTCTTGCCTTTGAACATGTTGTTTTGTTATGTTCTAATCATGGAATAAATATAGGTCCGTTGTTTTGATATCTTTGTGTTTGTACAAAATAAATATAAATGCATGTTATAAAGGATTAATAATGATGATGTGGTGTACCATTTACGGGTACCTTGAAAATTAAAAGTATTTTGCTGTTTTTTATGGTTTTTTTGCTGAAGTATCGGCATGTCGTTCTGTGTGTTTTAATTTTGTGTGAATTTGTGTTCTTACCATGTGGTTGTGTGTATGTGTGTGGATGATTTATTACCTCTGAAAATGTATGGAAAGGTGGTAATGTCATGCTTCTTTATGCATTGATATACAAAAAACTTATTTAACAAATGTTTGTGGTTTTATGTGTTCCTTTTGTTGGTTTGGTGTTGTGGTGATCTGTTCATCATCGCAAAGCCAAAGGTAACATGAAGAAAGGTAACATTGAGCAATCGATTCCTTCGAGCGTGTGAATCGGGGAAGGAAGTTTCGAGGATGCTCGAGGACAACAAGATTCGGTTAGCCCTCGTTACCGTGACGTCGCGACTCTCGCCGCATCACGGCATATGGTGGTTGGAAAATATGCTCAATGGTTGAGCATTTTATGATACTAATCTTGTTTGTAGTGGTGATTTGTCTTATCTTGGTGAATCTTGGAGTAAAACAATCGGCTCTCTTTGTAATTTTTTCTCAATCCTTTCTTAATGTTTGCAATTGTTTTATTTGATCTTTCTAGCATGTAACAAACTGAATGTGTGATTGGAATATCAAAGTTCGTTATATTGTTTTGTGATGATGGTGGTTTGGTTTGAGTTTTCAGCTTGATTTCCCATTCACGGACACGATTGGTTGCATGATTGATTGCAGGTATTGTCTTGTATGCTGTCATTTTTGTCGAATTTCAGGGGTAAGTTCCACTTCAGGGTGATTTTTCTCAATGAACAAATGATTTTCTCAGGTTAGTGACTTATATTTTTTTAGGGTGACCACCCTTGCAAGATTTTTAAGTCCTACTTTAAGTTCTTCATATGATTATTATTCTTAATTAGCATCTGTTTAGATTATTAACCTCAAAAAGGTCCTTACTTTTTTAAAGCATCTCAATTTGGACCTTTGGTTAAAGAATGCAGGAACGTAAAAAAAACTTTAGAGAATGCAGAGATTCATACCTCTTGTCGTCTTGAATGCAGGGCATCTTCAGTTTCCAGTCATCTTGTTCGATTATCTCCAATAAAGCTGCCCATATCGGATACTACTTTCGGTCTCCCAAACCTTAACATCATTACACCTTGCAGCACTTCAGAAGACACAGCAACATTGATGAAAATGTTAACAATATTGATAGATTTAGACCCTGCAATCGCAAGAACTGCCATCATAATCCTGAGCACATTACTTCCAGCTTTTGCTTTTCTTTTTGTCGTGAGAATTGTTATGTCTTGGTACCCGAAGCTACCAGTTGGTAAGTTTCCTTACATATTTACGTGGGCACCCACAGAGCCACTTTGTGAGGCTTACGTGTATGATTCTTTCTGGTATATTCATCGTCGTGTGGATAACGTACAGGTATGGTTCTTCTTCGTATGACTTATAGGAGTACACTCTGTAGAAATGAATTTCTTTGCTCCTTTTAAGTTCAGTGAACATATAATTTTGTGGGGAGTTCCATATACCGTGGTATCCATTGGGTTGGCTGTGTCTTTTTTTTTTTTCCCTCCTTTCTATTTAGCTTGGATATGTTCATAATGCGTTACAAGTATAAGCGTATATGTGCAGGTGATAGGCTCATGTAAAAGTAATCTGATTTGATCCCTTCCAATGCACTTGATGGTCAAGTGTCTTGGAGGGGATCTTTTCCCATTTGATGTATCCCTGGTGTGGTAGTTATCGAGAGAAAAGCTATATTAAGGAATCTTCTCTTCCTCTCTATAGTAGGTTTTTATTTTTGATTGCTGACTGACTTTGTGGACATACAGAAACTATAAGCAAGTGGTCCAGAATAGTACCTGCACCCTGAATGGCCATACGAGGGGATTATGTAGATGTAAATTTTTATTTTTTTTTACTTAGTGCGGTAAATCTTATGACAGAATCCTCATGACAGTAGTGTGGTACATCTTATTTGTTTTCACTCCTCATGACAGTAGTGCGGTACATCTTTATTTGTTTTCACTCCTCATGACAATAGTGAGGTAAATCTTATTTGTATTCCCGGGTCAGTCTTTTGCAAATGCCAATGCTAATTGTGTTCCATCAGTTAGCATTTGTCCTATGATATCTATGTCGTTATGAGACCCGTTTTGTAATCCAATAACTACTTAATCATTATATAATATCCATGTATGTTATTTCTTACTGCCTTTCTTGTGCACCAAAAAATGAATATGCTGCTTAAACTAACAGTTACTATTTACGTGCTACCACAAATAATTATTTCCCATACTACAAACACAGTATAACAATAATACTGGAATGGGCATTGACCGCGCATTGCGTGGTCTTCCCCACTAGTATATATATACACACACTTCGTTAAACGAAGAAACTTTGAGTTCTTTATACAACGGCAATTTCAAGGAATGATAAAATATTATAATATCCACTTTAAAAATTAATAAGACCGTATAAAATAGTTTTGTCCTTGATTGAGGAAATGTTTGTTTCATTCTCCCTCATTCTTCCAAATATCTATAGCCGACTAATTTAAAACAATTTTTTTGAAATATTAAAACAATTATTTAGCAAGAGCAGGGCAAAATTCCTTATATAAATACTCCTTACAAGTTCTCCGAAAAAAAGAACAAGCCCACAAGAAATCAAATACAGTATTATTCACAAAATATCATCAAAAAGATTCAAGAAAGAAAGGGTGATTATGGCAAAACATGTTTTCCAACCACTGATGGTTTTGCTCATTATTATTTCATCAGGTCCACTTCACACTGTGACTGAAGGAGGGCGTACTGTCTCCTTAAACAGTGGAAATAAGTGTAAGTACTTATTTATATTTATTTAATTTATTCATTCTAATCGAGTCAAGCAGCTATTCAAACTCTGCAGATCGACTATATAGGGGGTAAATTGCTCGAAACGACTCGATTAAGTTTTAAAGATGTCCGAATTCGAATCGATTATATATTCTCGATAAAAATTGTGAAATTCTGTCCTAGTGTGGGACTTTCTATGTTGGGACAGATTGCTTCACACTATTAAATGATAAGAAATATAGTTGCGCATTTACTAACACCAATTGGTTTTAGTCTGAAGTAAGCGCTTGATCCTAACATGGTATCGTGAGCCAGGAGGTCACGAGATCGAACCCTGGTTGATCCTAACGGTAAGCGCTTGATCCTAATATCCTATCATTGAAGGTAAGCTCATACACCAGCAAGGAACCAATTAATTAATCAGTTCATATTTATTCAATACTGTCAAGTCCATTAATTCCAGGGTGGCGGTTGGCTTGGCATCCCATTCAGTGGGCAGACTTCTGATCAACTTTCGAAGCTTTTCTTGATTTGAAATTTTTTCTTCCAAGAGATCGACTTCAACTGAATAATGATTTCAAATAGTTTTGCTTCCATCTCACAAACAGATTCACCAGATTTCATCTTGAATAACTCGATCATATGATCGATCTGCGTTTAAATGTTGATCATTAAATATTCCTTGACTTTGTTTGTTCTTTCATACTTCAGACACACAGTTTGGTCCAAAAGTTACATTGTCTAGGTTATGAGGTTTAGTAGTATTTCCATCACTAGACTTTTGAACAATAGAAATTTCCTTAAATGATGTTGTGGCTATATTTCCATCACTAGACTTTTGAACAATAGAAATTTCGGTACAATTTTTTTTTTCTTCTTCTACTCTTAATTATTCACTAAACCCTAACCGGGAAACTCCTGTTGTTATATCTTACAGATATATCTACTGCCACCGTCCCTAATTATAAGTTATCCTAGAATTTTCATGCGGATTAATAAAAGTATTGTTGAATAAATAAGAGATAAAGATAAATACTATCATTTAAATTGATTTTGTTTCAACTAAAACTCTATAATATACTTCCTTTGAATGCCATAAGTATTGGAAAAGTAAACCAATTAATCAGTAAATAGAGCCAGGATCCTCAAAAGTGTTTGAGAAAGTGTTTTCTCAATTAAAAACGATCTAACCACATACACAAAATGTAAAAAATGATCTAACCGTAGACTTTTTTCTTCAAAACTACGGTGTTTTCATGATAATGGTTTGACTCTTTAGTACTTGAGAGGATCCTTGCTCAAGGTGAATAACATCTATGCATATATCATGTGATTTCAATCAACGGATTCATTAAAATTATCTTTCAAGACTTATGTGCTCTTTATACCAGAGTTATTTCTTTCGAATTCGACAATAATACTGCAATTATATATATAATGCTAATTATCTACTTCCTATCATTTTATGTTTTTAGAGAGATATATAGTAGTTCAACATAGTATCAGAGCAGGAGAACCTGAGTTCAAACCTCTCTCCAAACATAGTAGGCCTCTCTTCTCCTTATATAGGCCCACACTTGAAAATGCGTATTAAGATATATAATGCTAATTATCTACGTCTCTATTTATTTAAGCTTTTAGGATAAACGACTGTTTAACCTATAATAAAACCTTCTATTTATTTGCATGCAGTTGAAGATGAAGGCATCCTAGTTCCTACTCTGCCAATATTAATGAGGAAAACACTTGCAGGAATACCCGACTGTATAGATCAACCATGTATAAATGACACTTGTTATACTCCTGATGATTGCATGTGTGATCCCGATCCCGAATATTATACCAAAGATGAACGCTATTGCGTTGACAGGTAATCACTATAAGAGAAATACTATTTGACCACAGTAGTTTTTTCGCCACGAGAAAAAACACTAATAATATACTTAGTTTTAATCATGGTACCTGTGAAAGATTAAAAAAACTAAGTATATATTAGCAAAAATAATTTTGTTGTACTAAAAATTATTGTGACGAAATAGTGTTTTTTTTTTCTTATAGTGAATTGATGGGCCAACATTGTCTTTTTAAAATTGCCTGCATGTTTGTTTTGTGTGTATTTTGTGAAGTGATTCGTCGTGGTTTTAAAGTGTTGTATTGTATGTTCAAGAATAAAACATGGGCATATTTATGTATCGCAGTGTTTAATATTGTAATGAATATATATATGTAACGAATTTCATTATGGTTTTGAGAATTATATCATTAATTAATTCTCGATTGAGATTCATGAATGGTCTTCGATTTACTTTTATATATGTATCGTGATCTATCATGTATTCGCATCTCCGGTGAGGTTCCGTTCATCCAATTAAACCCAGCTTCCTTATCTCCAAAGCTCCAACCTTTTCGACTCATCTCCCATCTGGTTCCTCTCCAACCATTCCCCAAAAGTTTGAATATAAAAAAAACAAAAAAACAAAAAAAAAAATCTCGTTTCTGCGCCTCAGCCCATCAGCTTAATCATCTCAAAAGCTTGATTCCTCCAACGTTCCCCCATAAGTTTGTCTCTCCCAAAAAAAAAAAAAAAAAATTTTTAGCAGATCGTCTTCTTCGCCATTCCGGCGACCATGTCTGACTATCCCCCTTCTCCGGTGCAGCCTCAGCAAATTCCGCCCCTCACACCTCCGTTAATCCTCTGCTCCACCCCGTAATCACAGCTTAGAACCCTTTTTTTTTTTTTTTTTTTTTTTTTTTTTTTACAGTTTTCTTTAGGGATCTTTAACCGAGGTTTTCTCTATTCTTTTATTTTACTACAGCGAAATATATATATATATATATATATATATATATATATATATATATATATATATATATATATATATATATACCACCGGCACACCAAAAAAATAAAAAAATAAAATTACAACAACAACAAAAAAGAAAGAAAAAGAGAATGTCAAATCGACGAAACAGTCTCAGCTTCTGTCCTTCCCCGTACTCTAGCCATGGTTCAGATTTTTCTCGAGACCGGGGGCGAGGTTGTGATCGTGGAAACCCTCGTCCCCCACACTCCAGCTTCTATACTGGTTCAAAACCTTCCACCTGCCAGATTTGTGCCGCCTCCGGCCATACCGCACCAGCTTGCTCCTTGCGATATCAGCGCTCTCCCCTCCTCACGCATATGCGTCGTCCCCACATCACGGCTTTAATTGGATTGTGGATACCGGGCCACTCACCATATCACTCATGATCTTCGCATTCTCAACCTATCTTCGCACTTATCTTTGGACCCGAAAAAGTGCATGTAGCGACGGTGCAGGTTTACATATTACTCATTACGGCTCTTCTTCACTTCCCTTCCCAAGATTTTTATTTATCTAATATTCTTGTTACACCTCTATTACTAGAAACCTCTTATCTCAGGCAAAAATTTGCCTCGACAATTCCGTGTATTTTGAATTTCATGGGTCTTACTTTCTTGTCAAAGATTACTCGGTCACACCCACCTTAGGGGATTTGTAAAAGATGGCCTATATCACTTCTCTACCCCACTTCACCCTCCCTCTGCTCCTGCTCAAGCTCTGACCCCCTCCACCACGTGGCATCAGCGTCTCGGGCATTGTTCTTATTCCGTACTCCGTCAAGCCTTAAAACGCCTTCCTACCTTCACCCCTACTAAACCGTCGCCTTCTGTCTGTGCCCGTGTCAATTGGCTAAAAGTCACCGCTTCCCGTTATACACTTCTGAATTCACCTTTACCGCTCCATTGGACCTGATCTACTCCGATGTTTGGGGCCTCGGTTATGAACCCTCGATTTACGGTTCCCGTTATTATGTCGACTTCTGATGACTTCACAAAGTACCTATGGCTCTATCCTCAAACATAAATCGATGTTGAAACTATCTTTCCGACTTTCCGCAATGATTGAACGTCAATTTAACACCAAACTAAAATCCATCCAAACCGACCGGGGTGGTGAGTACCGTCGCGTTTACTCTTTCTTACCTCTCTTGGCATCCGCCATCGCCTTTCATGTCCCCACACCCACGAACAAGTTGGGGCCATTGAGCGCCGCCACCGCCAAATTGTTGAGGTCGGCCTTTCCCTTCTTGCCCAATCTAACCTTCCACTCCCTATTGGGAGGATGCCTTCATCACCGCCACTTATATTATCAACCGTCTTCCTACCAAAGTCCTCAAGGATAAGTCGCCCTTCGAAATGGTTTACCATCGGTCCCCTGACTATACATTCTTTCGCGTCTTTGGCTGTGTGTGCTGGCCCTATCTCTGTCCCTACAACCACCACAAAACCGATTTTCGCTCCAAAACTTGCATCTTTCTCGGCTATAGTCCTTCCCACCACGGCTACAAATGCCTGGACCTTTCCTCTGGCCGTATCTATATTGCTCGCTACGTGGTTTTCGATGAATCCGTCTTCCCCTATACGCCTTCGCCCACCAAAACTATGCCTGATAATCTCATTGTCCCGCTTCCTGTCTTCCTTCCAGCACCTATGCAACATCCATCTTCCATGCCGGCTCCCTCCAACCCGGCTCCACCCCCTCCGGCTCCCGCTCCCGAGCCTTCACCACCCACCTCCCTGCCCACTTTAGCCTCGGCCTCTCCAGAGTCGCCTCCTTCCCCTTCCCTCCTCCCATTCATACAATGGTTACTCGAACCAAAACCAACTCCCTCAAACCTATATCTCGGCCTGACTTTATCCGTTACCCGCTTCCTAAAGCCCTTGTTGCTTCTACCGAATCCGTGGACCCTACGTCTTACACTGACGCCTCTAAACACCTGAATTGGCGTAATGCTATGAGAGAGGAAATTGACGCGTTGTTGCGCAACCAGACCTGGGATCTTGTTCCTCCGCATCCTCGTATGAACATTGTGGGTAATAAATGGGTCTATCGTACTAAACGTCATGCCGATGGTCATTTTGAACGTCACAAGGCCCGCCTTGTGGCTAAGGGTTTTCATCAGGCCGAAGGGGTTGATTTCACTGACACTTTCAGCCCGGTTGTCAAGCCGGTCACCATTCATATTCGTTTGTCTCATGCTGTTTCGCAGGGTTGGTCTCTTCGCCAGGTGGATATTCAAAATGCTTTCTTACATGGGTATTTATCTGAGCCCGTTTATATGCAGCAGCCGCAGGGGTTTGTTCACCCCGATTATCCTGATTATGTATGCCGTCTTCGCCGCAGTCTTTATGGCCTCTGCCAGGCCCCCCGTGCTTGGTTCTCTCGCTTCACCGATGTCTTGACTCAGTTTGGGTTTGTCGGTTCTAAAGCTGACACCTCCTTATATATTTATTCCCGTAATGGTGCTCGTGTCTATGTTCTAATTTATGTGGATGATATTGTTATTACCGGCTCGTCGTCTTCTCTTTTTGAGCAGGTTATCTCTTATCTTGGTCGACACTTTCCGGTTAAGGACCTTGGTTCTCTATCCTATTTTCTTGGCATTGAGGTGCTTTCACCTCCGATGGGCTATTTCTCACTCGGGCGCAAGTATATCTTCCAAACTTTCTCCAACGTGCCTCTCTGACAAGGCCAAGCCTTGTCGACACCTATGTCGGCATCCACCCGTCTCACTCGGGCGATCGCCTCTATGCGCCGATCCTTCGCTTTACCGCACTATTGTTGGCGGTCTCCAGTATCTTAGTTTCACTCGTCCTGATATTGCGTTCGCGGTCCACAAAGCTAGTCAGTATATGCATTCTCCTACCGAAGCTCACTGGGTTGCAGTTAAACGTATTTAGCGTTATCTTATGCACACGGTCTCCGATGGTCTCTTCTTCTCCCGCCGGTCATCTATTTCGCTCCGGGCTTATTCTGATTCTGATTGGGCTGCCGACAGTGATAATCGTCGTTCTGTTGGGGCATATTGTGTCTTTCTTGGTGATAATCTCATTAGTTGGCGCAGATGGCGAAGACTTGACCGTTCAAGAGCAAAGACCGAGGCCGAGTATACGACCCTTTCTAACACTGCCGCGGAACTTCAGTGGCTTTGCAGTCTTCTTCGTGAGATGCATGTTCCGTTATCTTCTCCGCCACTCTTTGGTGTGATAATATTACGCCACCTACCTTGCACACAATCCGTGTATCATGCCCGCACGAAGAACATAGAGATCGATTTTCACCATGTTCGCGAATTAGTTGCACTTCGCCACCGGCATCTCTTTTATCTCCTCGAAGGATCAGCTTAGCGATGTCCTCACCAAACCGTTGGCTCACCTCATTTTTCCATTTAAAGTACAATCTCCGTGTTCACCACTTCCCACGGGGATTGCGGGGGCGTGTTGAGGCTATTATAAATAAGGCATAAATAATTATATTTAGTTGTCTTTTATTATTATTATTAATGTTGTCTTGGTGGCTAAGTTTGATGATTTCTATATAAGAACAATTGTACTCCCCATATTATTCAATGAAATACTATTATTCTAAAGTTATGATACTACGACAATATATCACTAATAACTACCATAGTAATTTAGCATCTCACCGCAACTAACCCAATGTTCGTATATATATATCAGTGCTTACTTGGAAATTTAACTCGCGCATGTGTGTGTATATTTATATATTTCAACTTTGAACTACTGCACAGTCATTTTTTTAATTTAAAATTTAGAAATACTGCACAGTTGAACTAAAACCAAACGAAATTAATTAATGTAAGTAATATGTCTCGTCACCGAAAAGGCTAATATATGGTCTCACTTTTACAAAATCAATGCAGAATCTTATAAAAGACAAGCCTAAAAACATGCTCAAAAGTCAAAACCATTATTTTCAAAAGGTAGATATTTTATAGGACAATTTATTTTCAAAAGGTAGATATTTTTTGTGGGTCGGAGGTAGTATGAGTAATTTATGTATTTAAAGACTAATTAATGCCTTACAACACGCCCTTCAAAAGTATGTGTCTGACACAAAGAAACTGACAAACGTATACTAACTCCGGTCTAAAATATATGTCATACTTGTTTTTTTTACTTTGGTCCCAAACATAAGTCATTCACAATACCAAAAGAGCGTTAATGAATATTTTTCCTTATCTTACCCATAATTTATATCAATCCAACCACTTATTTACTTCACAATTGTTGCATTTATGATAGTCAAATGGTGTATTAGATATTTTATCCATACAGAAAACAAGAAGAACACGGGGCGTTACAGATTTAATGTGGAAAACCCCTCTCAAAGAGAGAAATAGAAACATTCACAGCAGAAAACAAACATTTTTCTTTAATGAAAAGAAAAAATGGAAAATGTGTTGGTAGTTAAATTAATTGGTTGAGATGTGAATGAAAAGTAATTTTGAGGAATTGTAATATGGAGTATTATTGGAGTTGGTTGTTTTATAGGATGTTGAAAAAGTGAATTTGGAGCGGAAAATAAGATAAATAATGAGTGTGATGAGAATCTTATTGGACAACCTTACAACACGCCTTCAAAAGCATGTGTCTGACACAAAGAAACTGACAAATATATACTAACATCGGTCAAAATATAAGTCATACTAGTTTCTTCTACTTTGGTCCCCAAATATAAGTCGTTCACAATACTAAAAGAAATAGTAATGAATATTGTTTTTTATCTTACATACAATTTATATCATTACAACCACTTTTATTTACTCCACAATTGTTGCGATTTATGATAATCAAAGGGTGTATTAGACATTTTATCCATACATTAATTACATTTAACTACTTTCTTAATCAATGTGAAAATTTTAAGATGACTTAGATTTTGAACCGGAGGTAGTATTTATAAGTATGTTTAGTTTAATTTTTCCTCATAAACAAGTCTATAAATTAAAAATTAGGTATGAAGAAAAAAATTGCAACCGCTGTAGAAGAAAAGCCCCATTAAATTGTTGCAAGTAATAAGACCGGAAGTTCTATTGCGGAAACTCAAAAGTGGTTGATTGGATTGAGATTGAGAAAGTGACTGTTTATAAAAAATAATGGTTAATTCAAAGGGCAATGATTGACATGTTTAAGTTTCTATTTCTTTTAAAGATTTTTTAATATAGAGTTTTGATTAAAAGTGATCATAAACAAATACTTTTAAGATTCTCCATTTTGTAATTGAGTATTAATTTGTATATGTGATATAAATTATTGAACGTTACAATGATATTAGGAGACATATAAATTTTAAGTAGGTGCAAATCAAATACTGTATATACCTAAAAGAATACAAAGCCTATAAAAAGATGTGCACTTGAACATTTATAATACTAACAAGATAAAAATAAATGCATTCAAGTTTGATTCCATGACCTTTTTGTTCGTTAATTACCGTGTCTTTTAAAAGTTTAAGCACCAATAAAACGGCGGTCATCAGGATCAGAAGCCCAAACAAAGATCGGAATAGGCGTGGAGCGTAGTAGAGGGCCCCGGACGAAGTAAAAGACCATCAGAGATCGTATGTTTTAAATAACAAAGAATACACTTTACAACAGCCCAATGAGTATCCCGAGGGGCATGCATAAATTTGCAAACCTTGTGAACCGCAAAGGCAATGTCAGGATGCGTGAAGCTGAGGTACTGCCCCAAACAATGCTGCGATATAAAAAGGGGTCGGTGAAGGAAGAACCATCCGTAGAGTTAGAAGCCATAGGTGTAAGACAAGGCTTGGATTTGTTCAAGCCAGCACGTGTCTGACACAAAGAAACTGACAAACATATACTAACTCCGGTCTAAAATATAAGTTATATCTTAGTTTTTTTTTTACTTTGGTCCCATAATATAAGTTATTCACAATACCAAGAGAGCATTAATGAACATTTTTCATTATCTTACCCCTAATTTATATCACTCCAACCACTTTTATTTACTCCACAATTATTGTATTTATGATAGTCAAAGGGTGTATTAGACATTTTATCCATACATTAATTATATTTAACTACTTTCTTAATCAATTTAAAAATTTTAGAATGACTTGTATTTTAGACCGGAGGTAGTACTTATAAGTATGTTTAGTTTAATTTTTCCTCATAAACAAGTCTATCAATTAAAAATTAATGGTATCAACAAAAAAATTGCAGCCGCTGTAGAAGAAAAGCCCCATTAAATTGTTGCAAGTAAGGGCAACCAAAACAGGCCCCAATTCCAATCTCTAGAATCCATTTCAAGGCCTTTTTTGACACAATGGTGTCTTGAACAACACCCGTAAATACATTTCCCTTATAGCAGCCTCGAAATATCAAGTAGCATGTGGGGTTGCAAGTTGCAACTGGTAGAGGTTTTTTTTTTTTTTTTTTTTTTTTTTTTTTTTTTTTTTTTAACAAAACTGTCAGATGCTTTGATTCACATATATACTAATATAGTATAATAATAATAATAATTCCCTCAATAATAATAATAATAATAATAATAATAATAATAATAGTGAATCAAGTTTTTTTCTAGTTGTAATGATAAAATAAAATATACTATTTTGGTAAAACATACAATATTTCAAGTACGTGAAAAATATGTTTTTTAAGATGAAAGTAAATGAAATAATCAAAATATACGATTTTTTGCTAGTTTTATTAGAAAACACACAGTATATTTTTTTTAGTTCAAACATTTTATTCGAATGTGATACAAACATTTTATCCCCATTGTGATAGGAAAATGTTACAAAGCTAGAAAATATATTGATAGTTAGGTTTGTTAGTTGTGATGAAAGAGAAAAGTTGTTTATTGGGGGTTGTATAGAGGTTCCTTATTGGAGTGAATTTTTTTTTGAGTGTTGAAAAAATATAACTGAAACGGAAAACGATATGTTTGGAGGGTGTGATCGGAGGTAACCATTGGGGTTGCTCTAAGACCGGAAGTTCTATTGCGAAACTCGAAAGCGGTTGATTGGATTGAGATTGAGAAAGTGACTGTTTATAAAAAATAATGGTTAATTCAAAGGGCAATGATTGACATGTTTAAGTTTCTATTTATTTTAAAGATTTTTTTAATATAGAGTTTTGATTAAAAGTGATCATAAACAAATACTTAAGATTCTCCATTTTGTAATTGGGTATTAATTTGTATATGTGATATAAATTAATGAACGTTACAATGATATTAGGAGACATATAAATTTTAAGTAGGAGCAAATCAAATATATGCCTAAAAGAATACAAAGCCTATAAAAAGATGTGCACTTGAACATTTATAATACAAACGAGATAAAAAAAAAAATTTGCATTCAAGTTTGATTCCATGACCTTTTTGTTCGTTAATTATCTTGTCTTTTAAAAGTTTAAGCACTTAATTACATGTTTACACACAACACACTTCACGTTGTGAACTTTGTTTCTTGAATGAAATAGTTCTTACGACAACTATGTTATGATATGTTTGTTTCAAAGCAATGTGCGTAATGGAATAAATATAATGTAATGAATGCATTCTATTAGTGTGTCTAGTATGTGATAGAATGAAATTGAGGAAGTTTCATAGTAGAACGATAGGATAAGTGATGGGGTGGATGGTGTATTTAGGGTAGGAGGTAAGATGGGGCAGGCATGAGTGGTGGTGCGTATGGATATGATATGTTGGGGTTAAAGGTAAGTATGGCTTAGGCCAGGGGGGTGTCTGTTAGTTAAATGGTGGTAGGGCTATTAGCTACTCACGTCGAGTTTGTCATAGATAGATTTTAAGAAAGCGAGACTATGTTTCGTGTACATAATTTGATATAAGTAGAGAAACAAGGTACAACTTTGAACCAATGTTTTTATACTTCTTAATAAAAAGATTTTTCATTAATTTATATATATATATATATATATATATATATATATATATATACACACACTTCGTTAAACGAAGAAACTTTGAGTTCTTTATACAACGGCAATTTCAAGGAATGATAAAATATTATAATATCCACTTTAAAAATTAATAAGACCGTATAAAATAGTTTTGTCCTTGATTGAGGAAATGTTTGTTTCATTCTCCCTCATTCTTCCAAATATCTATAGCCGACTAATTTAAAACAATTTTTTTTGAAATATTAAAACAATTATTTAGCAAGAGCAGGGGCAAAATTCCTTATATAAATACTCCTTACAAGTTCTCCGAAAAAAAGAACAAGCCCACAAGAAATCAAATACAGTATTATTCACAAAATATCATCAAAAAGATTCAAGAAAGAAAGGGTGATTATGGCAAAACATGTTTTCCAACCACTGATGGTTTTGCTCATTATTATTTCATCAGGTCCACTTCACACTGTGACTGAAGGAGGGCGTACTGTCTCCTTAAACAGTGGAAATAAGTGTAAGTACTTATTTATATTTATTTAATTTATTCATTCTAATCGAGTCAAGCAGCTATTCAAACTCTGCAGATCGACTATATAGGGGGTAAATTGCTCGAAACGACTCGATTAAGTTTTAAAGATGTCCGAATTCGAATCGATTATATATTCTCGATAAAAATTGTGAAATTCTGTCCTAGTGTGGGACTTTCTATGTTGGGACAGATTGCCCACACTATTAAATGATAAGAAATATAGTTGCGCATTTACTAACACCAATTGGTTTTAGTACAAAGGTAAGCGCTTGATCCTAACATGGTATCAGAGCCAGAGGTCACGAGATCGAACCCTGGTTGATCCTAACGGTAAGCGCTTGATCCTAATATCCTATCATTGAAGGTAAGCTCATACACCAGCAAGGAACCAATTAATTAATCAGTTCATATTTATTCAATACTGTCAAGTCCATTAATTCCAGGGTGGCGGTTGGCTTGGCATCCCATTCAGTGGGCAGACTTCTGATCAACTTTCGAAGCTTTTCTTGATTTGAAATTTTTTCTTCCAAGAGATCGACTTCAACTGAATAATGATTTCAAATAGTTTTGCTTCCATCTCACAAACAGATTCACCAGATTTCATCTTGAATAACTCGATCATATGATCGACTGCGTTTAAATGTTGATCATTAAATATTCCTTGACTTTGTTTGTTCTTTCATACTTCAGACACACAGTTTGGTCCAAAAAGTTACATTGTCTAGGTTATGAGGTTTAGTAGTATTTCCATCACTAGACTTTTGAACAATAGAAATTTCCTTAAATGATGTTGTGGCTATATTTCCATCACTAGACTTTTGAACAATAGAAATTTCGGTACAATTTTTTTTTTCTTCTTCTACTCTTAATTATTCACTAAACCCTAACCGGGAAACTCCTGTTGTTATATCTTACAGATATATCTACTGCCACCGTCCCTAATTATAAGTTATCCTAGAATTTTCATGCGGATTAATAAAAGTATTGTTGAATAAATAAGAGATAAAGATAAATACTATCATTTAAATTGATTTTGTTTCAACTAAAACTCTATAATATACTTCCTTTGAATGCCATAAGTATTGGAAAAGTAAACCAATTAATCAGTAAATAGAGCCAGGATCCTCAAAAGTGTTTGAGAAAGTGTTTTCTCAATTAAAAACGATCTAACCACATACACAAAATGTAAAAAATGATCTAACCGTAGACTTTTTTCTTCAAAACTACGGTGTTTTCATGATAATGGTTTGACTTTTTAGTACTTGAGAGATCCTTGCTCAAGGTGAATAACATCTATGCATATATCATGTGATTTCAATCAACGGATTCATTAAAATTATCTTTCAAGACTTATGTGCTCTTTATACCAGAGTTATTTCTTTCGAATTCGACAATAATATCATAATTATATATATAATGCTAATTATCTACTTCCTATCATTTTATGTTTTTAGAGAGATATATAGTAGTTCAACATAGTATCAGAGCAGGAGAACCTGAGTTCAAACCTCTCTCCAAACATAGTAGGCCTCTCTTCTCCTTATATAGGCCCACACTTGAAAATGCGTATTAAGATATATAATCGCTAATTATCTACGCCTCTATTTATTTAAGCTTTTAGGATAAACGACTGTTTAACCTATAATAAAACCTTCTATTTATTTGCATGCAGTTGAAGATGAAGGCATCCTAGTTCCTACTCTGCCAATATTAATGAGGAAAACACTTGCAGGAATACCCGACTGTATAGATCAACCATGTATAAATGACACTTGTTATACTCCTGATGATTGCATGTGTGATCCCGATCCCGAATATTATACCAAAGATGAACGCTATTGCGTTGACAGGTAATCACTATAAGAGAAATACTATTTGACCACAGTAGTTTTTTCGCCACGAGAAAAAACACTAATAATATACTTAGTTTTAATCATGGTACCTGTGAAAGATTAAAAACTAAGTATATATTAGCAAAAATAATTTTGTTGTACTAAAAATTATTGTGACGAAATAGTGTTTTTTTTTTCTTATAGTGAATTGATGGGCCAACATTGTCTTTTAAAATTGCCTGCATGTTTGTTTTGTGTGTATTTTGTGAAGTGATTCGTCGTGGTTTTAAAGTGTTGTATTGTATGTTCAAGAATAAAACATGGGCATATTTATGTATCGCAGTGTTTAATATTGTAATGAATATATATATGTAACGAATTTCATTATGGTTTTGAGAATTATATCATTAATTAATTCTCGATTGAGATTCATGAATGGTCTTCGATTTACTTTTATATATGTATCGTGATCTATCATGTATTCGCATCTCCGGTGAGGTTCCGTTCATCCAATTAAACCCAGCTTCCTTATCTCCAAAGCTCCAACCTTTTCGACTCATCTCCCATCTGGTTCCTCTCCAACCATTCCCCAAAAGTTTGAATATAAAAAAAACAAAAAAACAAAAAAAAAATCTCGTTTCTGCGCCTCAGCCCATCAGCTTAATCATCTCAAAAGCTTGATTCCTCCAACGTTCCCCCATAAGTTTGTCTCTCCAAAAAATAAAATAAAAAAATTTAGCAGATCGTCTTCTTCGCCATTCCGGCGACCATGTCTGACTATCCCCCTTCTCTGGTGCAGCCTCAGCAAATTCCGCCCCTCACACCTCCGTTAATCCTCTGATCCACCCCGTAATCACAGCTTAGAACCCTTTTTTTTTTTTTTTTTTTACAGCAGTTTTCTTTAGGGATCTTTAACCGAGGTTTTCTCTATTCTTTTATTTTACTACAGCGAAATATATATATATATATATATATATATATATATATATATATATATATTACCACCGGCACACCAAAAAAAAATAAAAAAAAATAAAAAAATAAAATAACAACAACAACAACAAAAAAAGAAAGAAAAAGAGAATGTCAAATCGACTCTGGCCATGGTTCAGATTTTTCTCGAGACCGGGGGCGAGGTTGTGATCGTGGAAACCCTCGTCCCCCACACTCCAGCTTCTATACTGGTTCAAAACCTTCCACCTGCCAGATTTGTGCCGCCTCCGGCCATACCGCACCAGCTTGTTCCTTGCGATATCAGCGCTCTCCCCCTCCTCACGCATATGCGTCGTCCCCACATCACGGCTTTAATTGGATTGTGGATACCGGGGCCACTCACCATATCACTCATGATCTTCGCATTCTCAACCTATCTTCTGCACCTTATGCTGGACCCGAAAAAGTGCATGTAGGCGACGGTACAGGTTTACATATTACTCATTACGGCTCTTCTTCATTTTTCCCCTTCCCAAGATTTTTTTATTTATCTAATATTCTTGTTAGACCTCTATTACTAAAAACCTCTTATCTCAGTGCAAAAATTTGCCTCGACAATTCCGTGTATTTTGAATTTCATGGGTCTTACTTTCTTGTCAAAGATTACTCCGGTCACACCCACCTTGTGGGATTTGTAAAAGATGGCCTATATCACTTCTCTACCCCACTTCACCTCCCTCTCCGCTCCTCGCTTCAAGCTCGACCCCTCCACCACGTGGCATCGCGTCTCGGGCATTGTTCTTATTCCGCCGTACTCCGTCAAGCCTTAAAACGCCTTCCTACCTTCACCCCTACTAAGCCGTCGCCTTACCATGCGTGCCCGTGTCAATTGGCTAAAAGTCACCGCTTCCCGTTATACACTTCGAATTCACCTTTACCGCTCGCTTTGGACTGATCTACTCCGATGTTTGGGGCCTCGGTTATGAACCCTCGATTTACGGTTCCCGTTATTATGTCAGCTTTCTGGATGACTTCATAAAGTACCTATGGATCTATCCCCTGAAACATAAATCTGATGTTGAAACTATCTTTCCTGACTTTCTGGCAATGATTGAACGTCAATTTAACACCAAACTAAAATCCATCCAAACTGACTGGGGTGGTGAGTACCGTCGCGTTTCTACTCTTCTTACCTCTCTTGGCATCCGCCATCGCCTTTCATGTCCCCACACCCACGAAAGAGTTGGTGCCATTGAGCGCCGCCACTGCCAAATTGTTGAGGTCGGCCTTTCCCTTCTTGCCCAATCTAACCTTCCACTCCCCTATTGGGAGGATGCCTTCATCACCGCCACTTATATTATCAACCGTCTTCCTACCAAAGTCCTCAAGGATAAGTCGCCCTTCGAAATGGTTTACCATCGGTCCCCGACTATACATTCTTTCGCGTCTTTGGGTGTGTGTGGCTGGCCCTATCTCTGTCCCTACAATCACCACAAAACCGATTTTAAACTTCAAAACTTGCATCTTTCGGCTATAGTCCTTCCCACCACGGCTACAAATGCCTGGACCTTTCCTCTGGCCGATCTATATTGCTCGCCACGTGGTTTTCGATGAATCCGTCTTCCCTATACGCCGCCCACCAAAACTATGCCTGATAATCTCACTGCCCCGCTCGCTTTTCCTTCCAAAGACCTATGCAACATCCATCTTCCATGCCGGCTCCCTCCAACCCGGCTCCACCCCTTCCGGCTCCCGCTCCCGAGCCTTCACCACCCACCTCCCCTGCATCCACTTTAGCCTCGGCCTCTCCAGAGTCGTCTCCTTCCCCACCTCCTCCCACTCATACAATGGTTACTCAAACCAAAACCAACTCCTCAAACCTATATCTCGGCCTGACTTTATCTCATTACCCGCTTAAAGCCCTTGTTGCTTCTACCGAATCCGTGGACCCTACTTACACATCGACGCCTCTAAACACCCGAATTGGCGTAATGCTATGAGAGAGGAAATTGACGCGTTGTTGCGCAACCAGACCTGGGATCTTGTTCCTCCGCATCCTCATATGAACATTGTGGGTAATAAATGGGTCTATCGTACTAAACGTCATGCCGATGGTCGTTTTGAACGTCACAAGGCCCGCCTTGTGGCTAAGGGTTTTCATCAGGCCGAAAGGGTTGATTTCACTGACACTTTCAGCCCGGTTGTCAAGCCGGTCACCATTCGTATTCTTTTGTCTCTTGCTGTTTCGCAGGGTTGGTCTCTTCGCCAGGTGGATATTCAAAATGCTTTCTTACATGGGTATTTATCTGAGCCCGTTTATATGCAGCAGCCGCAGGGGTTTGTTCACCCCGATTATCCTGATTATGTATGCCGTCTTCACCGCAGTCTTTATGGCCTCTGCCAGGCCCCCCGTGCTTGGTTCTCTCGCTTCACCGATGTCTTGACTCAGTTTGGGTTTGTCGGTTCTAAAGCTGACACCTCCTTATATATTTATTCCCGTAATGGTGCTCGTGTCTATGTTCTGATTTATGTGGATGATATTGTTATTACCGGCTCGTCGTCTTCTCTTGTTGAGCAGGTTATCTCTTATCTTGGTCGACACTTTCCGGTTAAGGACCTTGGTTCTCTATCCTATTTTCTTGGCATTGAGGTGCTTTCTACCTCCAATGGGCTATTTCTCACTCAGCGCAAGTATATCTTCCAAATTTCTCCAACAGTGCCTCTCTGGACAAGGCCAAGCCTTGTCAGACACCTATGTCGGCATCCACCCGTCTCACTCTGGACAACGGCCCTCTATGCGCCGATCCTTCGCTTTACCGCACTATTGTTGGCGGTCTCCAAGATCTCGCCACTCGTCCCCGATATTGCGTTCACGGTCCACAAAGCTAGTCAAGATATATGCATTCTCCTACCGAAGCTCACCGGGTTGCGGTTAAACGTATTAAGCGTTATCTTAAGCACACGGTCTCCGATGGTCTCTTCTTCTCCGCCGTCATCTATTTCGCTCCGGGCTTATTCGATTCGATTGGGTGCCGGCGGTGATAATCGCCGCTCGTTGGGGCATATTGTGTCTTCCTTGGTGATAAACTCATTAGTTGGCGCAGTAAGCAGCACTTGACCATTTCGAAGAGCAGCACTGAGGCCGAGTATACGACCCTTTCTAACACTGCCGCGGAACTTCAGTGGCTTTTCAGTCTTCTTCGTGAGATGCATGTTCCGTTATCTTCTCCGCCTACTCTTTGGTGTGATAATATTGGCGCCACCTACCTTGCACACAATCCGGTGTATCATGCCCGCACGAAGAACATAGAGATCGATTTTCACCATGTTCGCGAATTAGTTGCAGCTCGCCAGCTCGGCATCTCTTTTATCTCCTCGAATGATCAGTTAGCCGATGTCCTCACCAAACCGTTGGCCCAACCTCGTTTTGCCAGTTTAAAGTACAATCTCCGTGTTCAGCCACTTCCCACGGGATTGCGGGGGCGTGTTGAGGATATTATAAATAAGGCATAAATAATTATATTTAGTTGTCTTTTATTATTATTATTAATGTTGTCTTGGTGGCTAAGTTTGATGATGTCTATATAAGAACAATTGTACTCTCCATATTTTTTATTTTTTTTGAACAGCCAAAGAAATATTTTATTATTAGAAAAATATTCAGCAAGAAGCTGAGAGTACAACAAAACCAATCGAAAAAACAAAAAACAGCCCCAAAACTAGAAACAAGACCGCAAACTATGAATAAGTTATGATACTACGACAATATATCACTAATAACTACCATAGTAATTTAGCATCTCACCGCAACTAACCCAATGTTCGTATATATATATATCAGTGCTTACTTGGAAATTTAACTCGCGCATGTGTGTGTATATTTATATATTTCAACTTTTAACTATTTGCATACAGTCATTTTTTAATTTAAAATTTAGAAATCTTTGCATAGTTGAACTAAAACATAAACGAAATTAATTAATGTACGTAAGCATTTTTTTTTATCCAGATTCTCTCAATTCTGTTTGCATGGCCAGCTTTTGCTGGACTTATGCTGGAGTTTGAACATGTTGTACGATGACCTGTATGATATAATTCATTTGCTCATGCTGTATTAGTTAACACCCCCCTCAAACTAGGCTAGGGTGAGGTACCAAGCCAAGTTTGGGCCTGATATACTGGAAAATGAGTCTTGGAAGGGATTTGGTGAAAATGTCAGCTGTCTGAGCTGTAGCTGGAATATGTTTAGTGATCAAGAGTCCCCTAGCAACCTGTTCCCTGACATAGTGATAATCTAGTTCAATGTGTTTGCTTCTGGCATGGAAGACTGGATTGACTGTCATGTAAAGGGCACTGAGATTATCACAGTATAAGACTGGTGTAGTAGGAGTGGTAACCTTCAGTTCTTGTAGGACATAAGTAAGCCATATGAGTTCTGCTGCGGTGTGGGCCATGGCTCTGTATTCAGCTTCTGTGCTGGACCTGGATACAGTGGGCTGTTTCTTGGCACACCAGGAGATGATGTTATGTCCAAGGAAGGTACAGTAACCAGTAACTGATCTTCTGGTGAGAGGGCAGCCTGCCCAATCTGCATCGGAGTAGGCAATAAGTCTGAGATCTGAGGAAGCAGTGAGGGAAATTCCAAGGGAGATAGACCCCTTGACATATCTGAGAAGCCTGTGTGCTCGCTGCATGTGTGCCTGAGTTGGATTTTGTAGAAACTGGGAGAGATGATTGACTGCAAATGATATATCCGGCCTTGTAAATGTCAGGTACTGAAGTGCACCAACAAGGCTTCTGAAAAAAGTAACATCTGGATAAGCTGGGGAGTCTTCTTTGTCCTTGATTGTAGTTTCCATTGGAGTTCTCATAGGTTTACATTCTGCCATCCCTGCTTTGTCAAGAATGGTTGTTGCATAATGTGCTTGACTTAGATGCAGTCCAGTGGATGTCTGGTGAATTTCCACACCTAGGAAGTGATGCACAAGGCCCAAGTCTTTCATGTTGAACTCCTGACTTAGAAGCCGGACAAGAGACTGTAGGAGTTGGTCATTAGATCCTGTAATAAGCATGTCATCCACATAAAGTAGTAGCACTAGTGTGCCTTTATTTGTATGGTTATAGAATAAAGAAGGATCTGAAAGACTACAAACAAACCCATACTGGAGTAAAAAGGCACTAAATATGTCAAACCAAGCCCTAGGGGCCTTTTTTAACCCATATAGTGCCCTTTTTAATCGACAAACATGAGAGGGATTTTGTGTATTGGACATACCTGGGGGTTGTTCCATGTAGATTTCTTCTGAAATATAGCCATGTAAAAATGCATTTTTCACATCTAATTGCTTTATAGGCCACTGGTAAGCTAGGGCAATACACAGTAGGAGTCTTATAGTGCTGGGTCTAACAACCGGAGAAAAGGTTTCGGTATAATCTAGGCCATCAATTTGACTGTAGCCCTTGGCTACAAGTCTAGCTTTTAACCTTTCAAGGGTACCTTGGGTTGTTAGTTTGGTTTTAAACACCCATTTGCAGCCAATAACATGCATGTGGGGCTGTCTGGGGACTAAGTCCCAGGTTTGATTTTGAGCAAGAGCATCAAGTTCCTCTTGCATTGCAGTTCTCCAGCCATCATGTTGGAGAGCTGATTTGACTGATTTTGGTTCTTTGGGTATGGTGGAGTAGGATACAGCTAGGGCATATTTGGGGTTAGGCTTGAAGATTCCTTGTTGGCTTCTGGTGGTCATAGGATGAGTATGTGGAGGATCAAAGTGGAGATAGGTGAACTAGGAGTGGATGTGGTTGACTCTGGGGACGAGTGGTATCTGCAGAGTTGATCGGATCCGAGGTGGATGACATATCGGGGAAAGGCGAGGAGCTTTGTGTTTAGTGAGGATGGTTCGGGACTAACAGGATCTGGTATATCAAGGTTAGGTTCTTCCTCATGAGTGACAGGATCAGGCACAGGAGTACTAGGACTACATTCTTCTGTTGGATTTTCAGAAGGTGATGGGGAAACATGGGATGATGTGGTGCATCCACAAGTGGTTGTGCTGGTTATAGGGAGCCAGGGATCAATCAAACTTAGGATATGGGTAGTGTTTGTAGGGACAGGTTTGTTGTGATAAGGAAACTGTGTTTCATCAAAGGACACATGCCTGGAGATATAAAATCTTTTGGTAGGAGGGTGGAAGCATTTGTAGCCCTTGTGTTGGTTGCTATATCCAACAAAAACACAAGGCAGGGTTTTTGGGTCAAATTTATGATGTTTGGTGTCCTAGGTGTATAGGTAGCACTTGGAACCAAAGACTCTAAAACTGGAGTAGTCTGGTTGTTTATGAAAGAGTTTATGGAATGGGAGTCACCGAGGGCAAAGAAGTGGTACTCTGTTCATAACATATACCGCAGCTTGAGAAGGCTTCTACCCACAAGGACAGGGGGCACCTCTTGTGAAATAACATAGTAAGACCAAGTTCTCTAATGGTTCTATGCCTCCTTTCAACCATACCTGACTGTTCTGGGGTATGTGGACAAGAGATCAAGTGCACAATGCCTTGGTGTGTGAAGTGAGTGCCCAGAGATTTGTTTATGAATTCACCCCCTCCATCTGTGTGGAACCTTTTGATATGTTGATTAAATTGTTTGTATACATAATTTTCAAATGCTATGAATGTATTAAAGAAATCAGATTTGTGTTTAAGAGGAACCAACCACACATACTTTGAATAATCATCAATAAAACTTGCATAGTATCGAAAATGCCCTAAAGATTGAACAGGGGATGGCCCCCATAAATCACAATGAATTAAATCAAAAATACTGGAACTAAAATGTTCTGATTTATCAAAAGGAAGCCTGTTTAATTTGCCAAGTTGGCAGCTTTCACACAGGTGTTCCTGTTTATTTTGCCCTAACACCTCAATGAGGCCTTTATTCTTCAAAACTTGAATGGTTGGGAATTGTATATGCCCTAGTCTTTGGTGCCACAACTCAATGGTGCATGCTTTAAATCTATGAGAGAAGTGTGCTTCCAGTGTCCTAGGGATGACATAGAGGTTTCCTTTAAGGTGCCCCTCCACCAATACCTGTCCAGTTGTCTTTTCCTTAAGAGCACAAGATTTGTTAGTAAAAACACAGTCTGCATAAAATTGAATAGTTAACTGACTTATAGACAGAAGGTTCTTTTGCATGTCTACTAAAAGCACTCTTTTAATGACCACTGGATTGGGATAATTTGTTGTGTGTAACTTTCCTATGCATGTTATTGGAAGTTTGGAGCCATTAACTATTATTACTGAGTCTGTTCCTTCATAAGGGGTCAAATTATGCAATATAGAGGGGTTACCTGTCATGTGATTGGATGCTCCTGTGTCCATGATCCATTCAGTATCTGCTATGGTGTTGTCCAATGTAAGAGCTGACAGTGCCTGTGGGGTGTTATCATCTTGTGCCTTAGAATTCCACCAGCAGATTTTGGCAATGTGGCCAGATATCCCACAGTGCTGGCATGTTTCATGTCTGTACTGATCTATTTCTGCTTTAGACATTCTTCCGAAGACCTTCTTTTGTCCACTCTGTGATGGTGCTCCTGCTGTTTGTTGAACCTGAAATCCTCTACCTTTGGAGGTAAATCTGGAAGAGCTTTCTGGTTTTTGTTGTGGTCTCTGTCCATAAAAAGCCATCTGAGTGAGGGGTTGTCCTTTTGATCCTTTGACTGAGAACCATGTCCTCCTTTGATCCAGATTTTGCAATTGGGATACCAGTTCAATGTAGGTAGGTCTAGGAGGCTTTAGCATTGTGGTGGTAAATGTTTCATATTAAGGGCCAAGGCTAGTTAAGAGGTAGTAGACCTTTTCAGAATCCTGAACTGGTTTTCCAATTGCAATGGATCATCACATAACCCTTTGAATTTTTGGATGTGTTCATTGATATTGTTGTCCTCATCCTTTCTTAGGTATGTAATTTGTTGTTTTAGGTTGAATTCTCGCTCCTGGGAGTCTTGTGCATATGCTGATTTTAGTGCATCCCATACTGCTAGGGCAGAGCTGAGTCCAATGACCAATCCAAGCGATTCTTCTGAGAGGGATCCAATCAACCACCCTCTCAGCAATCTGTCAGCTTTCTTCCACTTTACATATTCTGGATTTGATGTTTGTGTGGCTGATTCTCCTTGCGCTGTTGTGTGATGAATTCTGCAGGTGCTGATGCTCCTTTTTCAAGGTGATCTATAAGGTCTTGGCTTTCTGCCAAGGCCAGTGCTTGCTCTCTCCACAAAGGATAATTTTTGGAGGTGATTTTTAGAGATATAAAACTGGACACATTAAGGGATAGGCTTGACATGATTATGAGTTGTGATCTGCAAATTATGATGTATGATTGTTGTTAGACACAACTAAGCTCCGATACCATGAGAAAAAATGAACAATGAATAGAAAAACTGATTTTATTAAAATGAACTGATATGATTCTTTCTGTGTACATCTCATGGCCATCGGCCCTTGAATATATAGGCTAGGAAAAATACAGCTATTAAAAGAAGATAAATGCAATATTATCCTAAAAACACAAAAAACTATCTGATCACAAAATGAAAGGGAATAGATAAGCTTGTGGACTCTTGAACACTAATCACTTCAAGTTTGAATTGATGTAGGACTCTTATATCTGGTCGATCCTGTGATTTGAACACCCTTATCTCTCCATTCACCTTATGACTCCAATCACAGGTATTTTATTTAAAAAATTATGTGTTTATCTTTGAATTTCCGCAATTATCTGTAAGGTGTTTGTTGAATTGTCTGAAAGAGTCCTATGCATGGCCATCTCTGTTTGCATGGCCAGCTTTTGCTGGACTTATGCTGGAGTTTGAACATGCTGTACGATGACCTGTATGATATAATTCATTTGCTCATGCTGCATTAGTTAACACAACACAGTCAGTTATCCTAATGTAGCTCACCCGATCAGACATAAATAATAGTCCACTAGCCCACCCACGGATGAATTCCTGGCTCAGTCATTGTATCCATATATTGTTGAAGTGCTTAAAACGTTAATTATCTACCTCTCCATCAGCTTAATTTTTTATAGAGAGATGGTAATTCAAATGGTATAAGAGCATGAAGTAATGAGACCAAACCTTGTTGTTAACATTGTTTCTCATTTATTTTGTGCAAGAGTTAGGGGCGTGTTCAAGTGTTTCTTGTACTACCTTTGTGTGCCCCACACTTGAGGGGCATGTTTAAGATGTTAATTGTCATTTATATTGTACATGTGTTGAGGCGTGTTGAAGTGTTTCTTGTTCTGCCTTTGTGTTCCCATACATGAGAGGGTGTGTTTAAGATGTTAATTATTGTGCAAATGTTGGTGGTCTCTTTTGTGGCCTTGTGCCCCACACTTGAGGGGCGTAATTAAGATGTTAATTATCTACATTAGGGGAGAGATAACAATACAAAATACGAATTTATTCTAGTGATGTCACCGGAGTCTTATATACTATATATTTTATTCCAAAAAAAAATTCCATTGGAGTCTTCGGAATCTCCACATTTGAGGGGTGTGTTCAAGATATTACTTATTCTGCAAGTATTGAAAGCCACTTTGTTGGCCCTGTACTGCCCTAGGAGGACTCATCATGTTAAGGGTGGGGTCCATGGACCCCACTCAAATTTTCGGGTAGATTGACTAATATATCTTTTTAATAATATTAAAATTGTGTATGTATATTATTTCAGACAATTCCTAAAGTAATAATTTATTTAGTTCAACTGGTTAGAAGTTTTATCACTTGTCCTAAGGTCTAGGTCTAACTTTGCATGTGAGGTTTTTTTAAATTTTTTTTTTTTAATTTGACCGCATCAAAAAAAATTCCTGGGTCCATCACTTATATTGTCTTTGCGCCCCACGCCTTAGGGGCGTGTTTAAAAAGTTCATTATCTACATTTCTTATGAATTTGACATATTCTTGCAATTATATACTTAATAAAACCTTCATTATATTTTTCATGCAGCTGAGGACTTCCTAGTTCCTACTATGGCAAGAGTGAAGAGAACACTTTTAGACGCCAGTCATGAGTGTAAGGGTGAATGCCCAGATGGAAATTGTGATGATCCGGTTAACTGCTTTTGTGAATCAGATTTGTACCCGGACGTGGAGAATCCTGCATGTGTTTACAGTCAGGGGCGGACGTAGGATCTCGGGTAAGGAGGGCAATAAAATTTTTATAGGCAAATAAAAAATTTAAGGGGAGGCAAACTATATGTATCGTACAAATTTTAGTGTATTTTTTTCGGATTAAGAAAAGGCAATTGGCTGTATGTAGGTCCACCACTATTTACAGTTAATTGACGGATCAATATAAGCGGTGGTTCGAGGATTTTACTCAAATGGCAGCACCGTAGCAGATTTTGGATCCAACGGGAACACGAATGTGTTTTACATTTTATGACAGTACATAAAACCAAATCGTTATAATATAAAATAAAATAAAAATATGAATCTCGTGTTCCCTAAGACCATGTCGATCTGCCCTGGTCAATACTGTACGTCCGTTTAATCTTGCCTCCATGTTTGTCTATATTTTGTTAAGTACTTTATCGTACTTTTAAAGTGTTGTATTTTATGTGCTAGAATAAGACGGAGGCATATATATAAGCAACTGTGTTTAAATTAAATAAAAATATATGTAATGAATTTCACTATGAATAGTTCTTGATTGAGATTCAAATTCAGTCTTCGCTTTGCTTTTATTTATGTACCTCAATCGATCATGTACTACGTTAATTGATTATAAAAAAACGCTTAAACCCTAATCGGAAAGGCTCCCACTTCCCTGTCCTACGAAATGAGTGGAGATGTTAATCAGGTAAGCTAGTGGCTCAGAGTCATGGGCTGCTATTATACCAAGATACTGAAAAGAAGTCGTCCCTTTACGGGATTCTAACCTCCACACTTCAGCTCCCGATCCAGCTGCCTTTACAGCACTCAAACCCTTTACCACTAGGTCATATCCTGGGGACTACGTTAATTAATTGATTACAAATTTACAATATCATGAAACCAATGGGTTTGTTTGCATTTAATTTATTTTGAGCTTCGACAATTTCTACATGGAAAAATATTACTTTTAGGTGTGAGTATATTTAATGTGTAATTAAATACAAAATACTTATAAATTAAAGATACCACATATTGTACTCAGGTACATACCCTAGTGATAATCCATTAGGGTCTAACATGGCTCCCAGTGAAGAGAACCCCGCTTGGGGCGTGTGTGTGGTGTTATCCTTTCGTTTCCGAAAGAAAAAAAAATACCACATTTTTATTAGATAAAACTTAACGGTGTAAAGAATAATATTCCAGGTCTTTCATTCATCAATTCATCACATATTTATACATCACAAGAGGTTGCCCTAATTCTCTTATAATTCACTAATTGTCCTTAATTATCCGAATTAATGTAATTAATAATAATATTCCGCAATACCCTCTCAAGTGAGAGCGTGGAGATCTCGAACGCCAACTTGCCCAATAAAAACTCAGATTGTTGTTTCCCCAAAGGACGGAGGCAAGCGATAACTCTAGGGGGCTAAGCCCACACGAACAAAAAAATAGTACACTAAAATATATATGTAGTCCATAAAATATTATAAATCCAGTCCACCCGACAAACCGATATAGTCCACTAGCCCACTTGAAGTTCAAATCCTGCCTCCGTCCTTGGTTTCCCCAAAACCTTGGTAAAAATATCCGTCAGTTGAGACCGCATAGGTAGGAGCAATAAGACCATTCGTAATCGCATCGCGAACAAAATATGATAGTCAGCTTCAATGTGTTTCGTCCGCTCATGGAAGGATTTTGAGCAATACAAGGCTGACTGGCTATCGCAGTGAAGATGAATCCTAGTAGGAATAATAACACCCAAATCATAGAGAAGCTGGCGAAGCCACTTCAACTCACAAGTGATCGACGCCATAGAGCGGTTTTCTGCTTCAGCCGAGGAGCGTGCTGAAATTGTGTCCTAAACCCAATCGGGTTGGACCGGATCCGACCGGGTCGGGTCATTTACAGTCTTTTTTAGTTCATGTAATAACTTTATTATGATTAATAAAAGCACTTTTGTTATTATATATTATTTATCTTCATGTTATTGAATGTAGATATATAGTAACGTCCCTAGTGTCAAACTTTGAAAGAGAAACCATGATAGTGATTATGGTTGATGAGATCTCGACTCACTTTAAACGGTTTGATACTTAAATGTCTCTAGTCATATGTACTGTCAAATGGGACATTGATAGTATGATTAGGCTAGCACATATTGGATGTCTTCTATCTTATTGAAGGTAGGGATAGATATCGTCTATCGAAGTGTAGAGACACTTGGGCTGTACATGGACGTGTATTAGAGAATGCGTACGTTAGGCTGACCCACTTACATTAAGTGTCGCAATATGTGGCAGTTGTGTAATTATCCTTAAAACCGGAGTCTTAATGGCATCACGGTGTGGATTGTCATTCTTTGACACTATTGAGATTTTCCCTCGCCACGGGGCGATAATGCGGTAGTGATTGGGTGTGATACTGAAGCACGCGGAGTATACATGCTAGTTCGTCCGGGAATCGCGTATCCTATGATTGGGAGTGAATATCCGAAATGGTCTTCTTATAAGGAATGTCTAGCTCTCGTGAATCTTTGCAAAGTGGGAGTAAATGAGTTATTCCGAGAGAGCATGATATCCAGATTATAAGATACGATCGTTAATGTACTGACACCTGAGATACGATCGTATGGATATTATTATAGCGATAGGATTCTATTTACACAGTAACTGTTTCACATGAAAGGTAGTAGTCATTGCTTTTGACTCTTCCGATGATTGGGGGTCACGGTGTGTTGATAGACGCTATCCCGTGATCGCTAGGTATGAAGGGCAATTTCGTAACTTGCACTTTGTCCCTACAGCCAAAATATTCGGAAGCCTATCGGGTCACACACATATGAACATCGAGTCGGATTAAAATGCGGTTATAGTTGATGACCAAATAAGGAAAGTTTTATCTCAAGACTATAAAGGTTATAGTGGTAAATTAATAAGCTGGTATTATTTATTATGAATAAATATAATACAAGATATTAATTATATTAATTAAAGAATATTCCGGATGCCAATATTTGGCAATATGACGTGCAACTTCTATGTGTATAAGATACACTTGGATTGTGCACTTTAATTAATAGGATTACCATAATATTAATATTGGATATTAATTGACTTTGGAAAAATAGATTTATGGTAATGAAATAAAGATATTCAATATAAGATATTTGCAATATCCTAATTTTATTTAATATAAGATATTATAATAAAAGAGATAAATCAATCAAAGTGATTTTTCTTATTTTATTAAGAAAATGTTTTTCTGTTTCATCTATCTTCTAGGAAGCTTCTCCTAATTAGATTATGGAGACATTGGGGCGCCACCTCCTCTATATAAGAAAGGGGTTGGCTAGCTCTTTTGTACATCACAATTCCAAGAGATAATTGTTCTTGAAAAAAATAGAGAGCTTCTAGTAGAGAGTTAGAGAGAGAAAAATGCCGGTCTAGAAACCGGATTTTCTAGTAGCACCGAGAGATTTTATGGTGCAACGGTTGTAGGAAGGTTATACCAAGCGGCATACATTAGAGCCTCTTATTTTTACTCTCTTTCACATAATACACTTTTATCGTGTGTGAGAGGTTAGAAATGAGTGGTTGGAATGCATGCCACTTGGTAAAACCTTCATACAACGGTTGTATTTTAAAATTTCACAATCCAAGGAGGATTCGGACGAGGAGTTCGTGTGGATATCGATAGAGGCCGGACACGTGGACGGCTTGCGCACAGTACTACTCTCTTTGACGGTCAAAGCGTCAATCTTATAGATCAACCAAGGTATATACCGTCAAACTACTTAACGTGTTTATTGTGTTAAACGAAGTTGATCTTGAAACGGAAATCAAAATTTAAAATTCATTGCGTTAAACTAGTGATTTCCTAACGAGCGATATACCGTAACTTGTTTCTTTGTCTTCCACGACACCGGGGAGGTGCCAAGTAACACGAACCAACCACTCAAGGACCGGCGGGATTAACATTTCCTCCAAGCTTAATATCACCGGCTGAAATGGCACCTATCAAGAAGTTTCCATAAGTAAACCTTATCACCATCAACATTTTTATTTTTAATTATGTCATAACTCTATTCATAGTGTCTTAATATAATCTGGGCATTTCCAAATGGCATAATTCCATCTAACATCACACAGCTCAACTTAGTGCTCAGTACTCTTGTGAGACAGAAAATTCCACCGAGATCAAATAAAAGTGAGACAAGCTTAGTAGATCATCAACTTCTCAGAGAACTTAGGCTATTTATATCCTAAGAAGCCCCATTAGATTATCCCAACACTTAAGAAAAAACCCAAATGGCTATTAGCTACTTAAAACAATAATAAAATATAATTCTAGCTTAGATGTAATAGAGATAAATACAAGAGATCGAGATGGAGTCAAACAAGAGATCGTGATGATATTTTGTGGAGATAAATTCGTTGTTTAAATAAAAAAAACTGGTTATTTGTTTGCGTCAGAATCCACCGTCCAAAACATTTGCATCAAAATATTCTTGAAATAAATATTACGTCATTTCTTCATCTAATTTGCATGCGTCCAATATTTTTGGTCTGTCTTTTTTTTTTAGCACTTTATGTTAAGGTTGATTTAATAAATATAAAAATAGAAAGAAAAAATAAGAAAAAAATCTTACATATATCATTCATCTTTCCCTGACATTAAATCTGTATTCATTTAATCATATTTAGATGAAATTGAGAAAAACAGATCCGTTCATCAAACTTTGCAGAGGAGTTAGCACGTTTTGTTTGCAATCACAAAGAAAATTGAAAAGATTTCTCGACAAAAAAAGAAAGAGCCACGGGCTAAATGCCAAGGGCCAGAGCCAAAATAGCCAAGAGCCAGGAGCTACCAATACAAGAAATTCGGTTTTTAATGAGGAGAATTCTCCTAATTAATTGTCCATTTCTCCTCATTAAAGACTTTTAATGAGGAGAAACCACTCCTCATTGCAGCTTCTCTAGTTAAAGGTATATAATGAGGAGAATTGAATCTCCTCATTAATTATATCATACATTTAATGGGAAATTAGGGATAAGGACACAATTTGAAATATTTTTAAGTAACAGGACAACTACATATTTTTTATTGGGAGAAGGACAACTGTATAATTTTTATAGCGAGAAAGACAAACAGTGAATCCCGAAAATCGGTGAATCTCACTAGTGAATCCGAAATCGGTGAATTTAAACGGTGAATTTTGATGATGAATCCTTAAAATTAGTGAATTTAAATAATGAATTTTGAAAATTAGTAAATTTCGATAGTGAATTTAAACAAATAATTTGAACACAAGTGAATTTTTACAGTGAATAAATAGTTTTGTCCTTTATGCAAAAGTTTCAAAAAACTGTCCTTCTACTCAATTGATGAAATATTTTTGTCCTTCTCCCACATTCCCCCTACATTTAATGAGAATATATCCTCCTCATTAAAATTATTTTAATGATGAATTTCTCCTCATTAAAATATTTTTTATGATGACTAATCTCCTCATAAAATATTTTTAATGATGACCAATCTCCTCATAAAAATGTTTTTAGTGATGACTAATCTCCTCATTATCAGGTCATTTACCCCTCATTAAATCAAGATTCAATGACAACTCAACTCCTCAATAATAAATGGTAAAGGAGAGACTCCACACCAAAACTTCTTCTATAGCAGGGGTACATTGGTGATATAATTGAAGGGCTAATCAAAGAATAGAAGAAATAACAAAGCTCAATAATCATAATAATAATAAAAAAAAAATAGACAATACTAATATCATATCAGTATGAAACCGGAAAGAGGTACAGATAACTGCATATGAAACTCTGGAGGCTTTCTTGAGGCATAGGCAACTCCTCTGTATCAGTCTTCTACCTTTGTCCTAGACCCACAACATATAATAATACTAAACTTAAAGCTAATACTTAAAAATGGAATTATGAAAATTATGAATTATAGAGATTCCGATGCATTGCATTCTAAATAGGGATTCTATAAAAATAAAGATAAAGTAAAAGCATTTAATTAGTCTATAAAATAGAGAATCAGTAGAAAGACATACTTTGTCCGATCGATTAAAGTCACTGGAGATCTCATAATGCCTGTACTAAACTTATACGCAAGACCTCATTTACCCGAAATGATCAACGATCTCTCTTTCACATAGCTTTGAAGTTTCTTGGATTCAAAATCAAGCAATGTTTGATCTGCATTAAATTGTTCTAGATATAAGCTTTCAAAAATCATGATACATTATACCATTGCTTGTTACAAGCAAGAACATTCAGGAATTATATTCTTAATCTTTCAATTCATCCGCGATGCACGTCATAAAACATGCTCAATTGGACTACGGTGAAATGATTATGCATAATATCATATTCAAGTTGAATCAAACCTAAGTTGCACATGTACGAATACGTGGATACATGTTACAACCTACAACTCATCCAGACAAAATTGAAATATAAATCACACATCAAAACATATCTTACACGCAATACACATTTTTATACAAACATATCAAGAATCAAGACATAAAAAAGACTCTGATTTTACACAATTTTAGCATCATACACATGTGATTACAAAGGTATATCATACCTTTCTCCAATATGGTATGAGCAGCATAAAAAGGAACTGCATCGAATAAATTGGTTCCTGGAAACAACAGCCAAGTCATTTCTTTAGCATCATGATTGCCACACGTTGCACATATATCTTTCACCGATGGCTTCGGCTCGATTTCCTTCATTGATGACTCGAAGGGAGGAACACTGGTTTTCATTGTCTTAGCCACCTTACGTAGCGCCGTCAATGCTTCCCTATGCCATTTCTCTGTCTATCATTTTCAACTAACTTCACTTATACATTTTATATCATGAATCGACCATATAGAAAACACTGATCTGTAGCATTCTGGACTTAAAGCAAAAACCAAATAACAATATGGTCCCACAAAAGACATTGATGAGCACATAACCCATCTAGAAATCAGTGTTAAAAGCATACAAGACACACAACAACTTCAGATGGAATGTGTTTTTACAGGTATCAAAAGAAAACAATATGTTGTCTCTTACACATCATAAGACAAAACCAAAATCATTACTTTGGGAATCAGGTCATTCCAAATACGGCATCCAAATGAAAGAAACTCTAGAAAAATGCAGTAGAAAACAATGAAAAAAATCGAAATTCAATGAATTCAAATAATTTTAACCGAAAGCTACCACACCAACAACCCGGAACTCATGTGCGTAACAGCACATTCCACGATGAAAAGCATGTACATAAAAAAGATAGGAATAGAAGAATGAAACCTTTTGAGTAGAAAGTGGTTCCACCGTAATGGACCTCTGCTTTGGCGGAAATCATCGTGGCCCCACTCATAGGACATTTTGGTGGTTGTGTGCAACAGCCAGAGTGCGACGACGAGAGCTAGACAAGTTGCCACGGGTGGAGGCAGATTGACGACGAGAGCTAGACAAGTTGTTAATTGAAAAGGCCCGCAGAGGGATAGTCAAAGCAACACTAGAAAAATGGCATGCATATGAATGATGTAAATGTGCTTTGTTAAACCAATAAGATAAAACCAGTCAAATCCCCAATCAAGTTATTTATCCACAACATCAAGATTCTTCCTTGACAGAGGAATGTGTGGGCGGGGTGAAAAATAGAGCTTTGTGCTTCAGACTTAATTAATTATTAGACTAATTGATAAAACCTAATTTGATCAAAACACAAAACCATTTAATAGATGATATATCAATATAACTAATTTTAATGGACAGATAAAAATGCTCAAGCGAGCCAACAATTAATATAAAGCAAAAGGTGTTGATAAAAACAATAGGTATAACCAAACAACCAAGCTGATGATATACTGATGGAATACAAACTTGATAAACAAATAGGTTATAGCAACGTTCAAGTCCAGTTGAAAAGAAGCTAATACAGATCAACAGAGTAATGAAAAGAAATTTGCAGATGGACAGAAACAGAATATAATAACACAACTGCATGTTCAATCAATATCAAGGCTAATATGCAGCAGAAACTTAAACAAGAAAATTGAACAGCTTAGATGAAGTTCAGGTTATATATTAAAATAGCAGGTTGTAGAATAACCAATTCAGATTACAGATGATGAAAAACTTATGGCTGCCCACTCAGTTGGTTCCTAACTGATAGTCAGAGCCGAGAGTTGAGACTATCAGACCTATTAATCAAGTCCTGAGCACAACAGGGTCAGCTTGATCAGAACAAGTATTTGGCAGATCTATTACACAGAAAACTAATCAGCAAAAAGCTTATTACAAATGTTACTACAGCAGATACAAGATTAATGGCAACAAATCAGCAGCAGGTATACAAGCTGTCCAAAATAGCAGGTGAGCAGCTTCAAGAGATGGCACTCAGCAGATCAGGTTAATGACAGCAAGTGAAGCAAAGAGCAGGTGCAAAATCAGAAAATAACACCACAAATTCAACAAGATGACAAGTTCAGTACATATAATGCACAGCCAGCAATGTGCACAAAATTTTCAGCAAAGTGTTCAAGTGTGGTGCAAAAAAATGTGCAAGTGTTCAGCAGATAGAAGGAAATGAGAGATCAAGATTAGCACAACAATAAACACCCAATGCACACAGACACAACACAAATACTGAATCAGTAAATAAGCTTCACTGATTCAGCACCAGAACATGGAATAAAACAGGGCAACAAAAACAGACTAATCCTTGACTAATCTTGCTGAAAGTGAACCATAATCAGACCGCGGGACAGGGACACTTAATCAAATGGCTAATAGGGCTCAGTGACCTAAACTAGCTATTAATCAGATGATTAAACCATATATCATAGGGTTCAGCCAATTTACCAGATCAACCCAGGTAGATATTCACTGGGTCAAATTTCAACCGGTCTAAATGTGAAGAGCCTTGTCATAGACGTGAATCAATGGCTGCAATCTTCGACATAAATGTGTTGAATCATGAATCATACCAGCAATAGGGACAAATACACTCTCGAATGACCACGCCTTTTATTTCAAGGCTGTCAAAACAGAGCAAGGCTAAATCAGCACAGAATCGAGTTCAAATCAGCGTAATAAATGATAAATATTAACCCAATAATGGACAGATTTCACCTTTTCACGTTGACTGTGAGACCATTCAAAAACAGAACTTTAAATGCTCGAATCAGCATCGTATCAAGAGCAAGACGACACATTTTCACATACGAACCTTTATTGTGAAACAATCAAATCAGAGAATGAATGGAATAGATGTAGAATGGAGAAGATGTATACGAATTTAGCAGGCTCAATTCTTACCATATACGAATTTAGCTTGAGGAGAAGATGTAGAATGGAATAGAGTAGCAGATAACCGGGAATGATTTGCAGAATCGAAAACGGTAGGATTTGCAGAGACAAGGAATTGAATGCAATTAGGGATCTTTTTTAGGAAAGGCGTTTCAAAGAACAAGAGAGAAAGGAGGGAATACAAAGAAAGGGTTTTAGCTGAAATGAAAATGAAATAAAATGTTTTTAAGAAGATATTTTTATGAAATAATGAGGAGATATTTTTTTTTTGAATATTAATGAGGAGATTTTATAATAACAATGAGGAGAAATTGAATTTGGTCATCAAATTCCTTCACTCCTCATTAAAGGATACATGTAATGACGAAAATACTGCTCCTCATTAAATTCTCCTCATTAGAGGTCCTTTTTCTAGTAGTACAAACCATGGGTGTAAAAAAACCATATCATATTCTTTGTTGGCAACGTTTGAGGAAGGGTAATAGAGATAAATACAAGAGATCGAGATGGAGTCAAACAAGATATCGAGATGATATTTTGTGAAGATAAATTAGTTGTTTAAATAAAAAAAAATTGGTTATTTGTTTTTTAAATTATTCAAATTATATTTGAATAAATATTTAGGTTTATCTCATATCATTTATCTACTATATAAGTGGATCCATTGTAAGCATTTCAATCAATTCAATAAACAAAAAAGTTTAAGTCTTCCGTTGGGTATTCTGATTTTCTTTAAGATGTCCCTACATCACTTTAAAGACAAAAGAGATACAAGAAAATCCTTACAATAATCAATAATGTAATTTTTTTAATCTCTAATTCATTACTCTTCCGTCCCGTAATATTGTATCAGCCAGCTTTTTAACTTTTTTTTAGAACCTACTTTTTTAACTTTGTCCTATAATATAATTTTTTTAGAATACAAATGCATTATTTATTACAATTCATGATAGTCAAAAGGGTATTTTAAAATTTTATTTTTTAAAATTATAACACAAACCAATTATTTAAGCTCTGTGATATTTTTAAAAGGCCGTGTAATAAGGGACGAAAGGAGTAATAAATAAGAAAAAACGTGGTACAACACAACAGATTACTACTTTGAAAGTGAGAATAACAGTTCGGTTATGCTTTTCTCTGAATTTTATTCTTACCATTTCCTTCTGCTATTTTCTTGCCAAAATCTTCAGCTTTTTCTTGTTAGTTTGGTTGTTGATGCATAAGCTTTCCAATTCCATTTGAAACAACAACAGGTATGTTTTTATCTTTAATTGGTTTATATTTGAGTTTTTAGTTTTTTTTTTATTATTATTGTTTTACGAGTTTCGAATTTAATTTACTGATGGAAAACACTACGTACCTCCTACTCGATGGCTGGATCTTCCCTCTGTAGCAACATATTTCCATCTAAGCCCAAAGGTAAAAATACTTTTAATTGGAAAGCAGCTCAATGTTGTCTCCCTACTCTTTCAAATCTGTCGAAAAGAGGTATACGGTCACTAGCCTTTTTTACACAACTTGTTCCTCGGCTAGTTTTGGAGGATGAGTTTCACTTTGTTCTTACATTGCCCATTCGCTTCTAAGGTTTGGGGCATGAAATATTTCCACAGGGTGGCGCGTGCGTGGTCTCGGATTAATACATCTTTGGATTGGGGACAATTTCTTCAACATGTCCTCATGATTGTGAAACAAAGAAAGCTATCAAAGGTTTGGGTTGCTATCATAAAAATCACTTATTGCTGCCTATGGATAATAAGGAATAATACACTTTTAATTTCAAGTCAGTTTCGCATGAAAACGTATTTAAGGAAATTCAAACTGTTAGCTTCTCCTAGATCGGCCTTAAATATGTTAAAATTTCCTTACCTTGGGATGATTGGAAAGATTGATATCTAGGTAGTTAATTGTTGCGCCATGAATAGTTATATATAGGTAGTTGTTATCCGATGGGTTCCGTAGTGTGCTACAGTGTTTGGCGATAAATTACGCTTTTTGTGTTGGAGTACTAGCTAGTTGTATCTTTTATTTAACTATATCATCAGACATATCTATTAACTTAATCAGTAACAACAGGATTTAGGGGATTTAGACCAGGGTTCGAATCCCGACAAAAAGTATGTGTTAAAATCTTTCGTTTCAAAAAAAAAAAAAAAGGTTTTCGGCCCATCAATCAGTGACAGGTTTATAAAAATGTATATATATATACACCAAGCATTATGTTATTAATATATATTGATTTTCTTTAGATCTTCCGTTAGATCAGCAAACTCTAATTTCTTTATAAGTTAGTAGTAGTCGTATAAAGATCAATAATCCAGTTTAAAATTCAATAAGACAGTCAAAAAAGGCGATTAAAAACAATCTTTAATTAATTAGCGGGAGAACAGGCAAAATTCCTTCAATTATAAATACTCCTACAATTTTCTCAGAAAATAGAACAATCCCACAAGAAATCACAATACAATTAACAAAATATTATCAATAACCCCTCAAAAATATTATCAATAAGATTCAAGAAAGAAAGGGTGATTATGGCAAAACATGTTTTCCTTCTGGTTTTGCTTATTATATTTTCAGGTTCATTTCACACTATGATTGAAGGAGGGCGTACTCTCCCCTCAAACACCGAAAAGAAGTGTACGTGTTCTATATTTACAAGGAATATACATTTTTTGCCCTCTATTTGTCTTTTTTCTTTTTTTCCTTCAAAATTTGCCATGATCTGGGATAATGATATTTTTGGTCCATTAATTATACTGTTTTGTTATATTTTTAAAATTAAGGTATCGTTATATATGTTAAAAGTGGTATAAAGAAATATAGTAGCAACTATACTAGTAGAACGGTAAGCGTTTGATCCTAACATGGTATCGGAGCCGGAGGTCTTGGATCGAACCTTGGTCGGAGCCGGAGGTCTTGGGATCGAACCTCGATGCCCACACTTGAGGGGCGTGTTAAAAATCTTATAAGGAAATATAATAGCACTTTTTACCAATTGGTGCTTACTTAGAATCAGTAAACGCTGATCACAACAATATATATATATATATATATATATATATATATATATATATATATATATATATATATATATATATATATATATATATGTATGTATGTATGTATCATAATAAAAGTCACGATGATTTGTTTCCTTAAAATTGTTTCCTACCCTTTGGTGTTTCCTCCAGAAAAGTGTTTCCTACTCTGCTCAGGTGTTTCCCCCTCTTTTATTTTTTTATAAAATATATTAATTATCCTATCATTAGATTTTGATCATAATTTTTTTCTCCCCTATATTTCCTTTCCAAAAAAAAAAAAAAAAACGTAAACTACTATTATCTATCTAATATCATTATTAAATGGATATAATGATAGTCATCCATATATTTACATTATTATACACTATAAATCTTATAATTATCAACGATGTAAATTGTACCAACGTTTGATTTTGTATATCCAACAATTATATTTATTACTATTATAATGCTTCCAAGAAATACAACTATTATAATAATTATTTGCCTAAATTATAATTATATAATTTTTATATATCTATAAGAAAATTATGAGAGAACCAAAAATCCATTTTTTGTTATAAAATTAAAATAGGGTACAAGATTTACAAAAAAAATGAAATAGCGGCATCCGCTCACACCCATGAACTATGTTATATTGTCTTGATCCGTTATATTGGCTTGATCCGTTGCATCCAAAGCTACGTATGCAGCTTTATCGGCTCAGCCAGATCACACACAACCCACCCCCGTTTTACTTGTGTTGTTTATCGGCATTCTCAAAGAACACCGTGTAATTCTCGGACGATTTGATCATAATTAGCTAGCTATCCACCGTGTAATCCGTTTGTGATAATCCCGACGTTATAATTTTCCAGTATGAATTGGGAATTACTGAGAAAAGAAGTTATGAGACGACTTAGAGGTAGGTCATTAGAACTGACAGTAGATGAATTCTGTCTTATGAGACAAAAGACCATTGTAGAAGAATATATATCGGAGTTTGAGGCCTTAAGACACAGGCATATTTCATCAAATGAATTATAAGAGGCCTTAAGACTAATATTATGTCTACGGTGAGATTGATGAAACATGATAACATGTAGGAAGCCATTAATGTTGCCATATGCCAAGAATATATTATAATGGCATTGCTAAATTGTCCAAACACTCTTTTGGACAAACCAATGTGGTATACATGGGCCATATCATACATGAGGATGAAGTGCATGCTGACTCATGCAAGATTCAAGACATGTCAGATTATTTCAAACATATAACGTGACTGAATCAAGAGGGTTTTGGCCTAACATGTTTATATAGGAGATTTGTGCTCATATGAGATTATTGCTAAACCTTTTAATTATTTTTAAACTCAGTAATACTCGTGTCACACAATTAATGATTATGTGTCTTTAAGATTATTAAATTTGACTGACAATAAATTATTTGACAAACAGTATTTGCAGTTGTAATAGAATGTTAGAAAACATTACACATTTTTTCAGACACATTATATTTTGATGATGTTTTTTAGGTCATATGGAACTTTTAGAGTATCTATTGGTAAACATGACACTTGAGACAAATCTTCATTTGATACCAATAAAATACCTGATTTATAACAAAAAAAAGTTTATCACTTTTAAAAGAATGAAAATGTAACATGAAGAGTTTGATTCAATGCGCATGAGTGTGAGAAATAAACCAATTCTACCAAGATAAAATCATTGTATAATAATTGTCGTTATTGAACATATATTTATTTTATAAGTTAAGCGCATAGTCAACAATATAGATATAATATTTTATAAAAAAAAATAATAATAATTTGTCCGAACACGTGCGAAGCACGCGTATTTTGCTAGATATCCACCGTGTAATCCGTTTGTGATAATCCTGACGTTATCATTTTCCAGTATGAATTGGGAATTACTGAAAGAAGAATGTATGAGACGACTTAAAGGTAGGTCATTAGAACTGGCAGTAGATGAATTCTGACTAATAAGACAAAAGACCATTGTGAAGTAATATATATCGGAGTTTGAGGCCTTAAGACAGACATATTTCATCAAATGAATTATAAGAGACCTTAAGACTGATATTATGTCTATGGTGAGATTGATGAAACATGAGAACATGTATGAAGCCGTTAATGATGCCATATGCCAGGAATCGATTATAATGACATTGAATGACAGCCATGTGCAGAAAAATTACTTTAACCATGACCAGACTAGGTTATATCCATTCTCCACTCGGGTGACTAAAGTACCCCGCCTTGAAACCATTGATCTATAAGGCAATTACTCCTAAGGAGTTGCGGGAGAAGAGGGCCAAGGGGTTATGTTTTGAATGCGATGAAAATACACCCTGAGCCATGTGTGCGAGCAGACACACATACACTTTCTGCTAGATGAGGATGATGAAATTTGTGGAGAGATTGTACTGGACAATGTGCATAAAGTGAATATTGTAAGAGATACCGGACCACCTGAGACTACTTAGTTATCCATGTACACCTTATATAGATATGTCACCTCTAACACCATTAGGACTAGAGACCTCTTGAAGAAAAAGCAAAAAAGTCCCCCTCATAATACTATCAAATTCAAATTTATGCCAAAATTTCCATTGTTGGCATAAATTAGAATTTGACAGTATTAGGAGGGGGACTTAACATCCTCATAGATAGTGGTGCATCTCACACTTTCATAGACCAGTAAGTTGCCAAGGAGGTACAATGTGTGACATAACAACTCACCTTATGTTAATCACAATAGTAGATGGAAACGGAAAGGTGAGTGACTTTAAGTGTCTTGACTTGCCATGTATCATGCAAAGGGTTAAGTTCTAACAAGATGTGAGATTGATCAAGTTGAGAGGTTGTGGCATGATATTATGGGTGGATTGGATGAATGAGTGCAGTCTCACGGTCTTTGACTTCAAGAAGTAATGCGGTTTTCACTAACGAGGTAGAACAAATTAAGCTAAGTTACCTTTGGAAAAACTCATCTCGGGATGATTAGGCGCAAAATCGTTACTAAGAATTTGAGAAATGGGACCTATGGACTCTTAGGATGCTTAAATTTGATACATGAACAAGCTCTGAACCCTATGCCCATTTAAGAAGAGTATCATAAGGTGCTTGTGAATTCCCAAGGATTTCCACCAATGAGCGGCTATGAGCATCCCATCACTTTAAAATAATGTGTTGAACCTGTGAAACTGAAACCTTGTGAATATGCTCACTGTCAGAAGGATGAAATCGAGGAGTTGGTAGATCAAGTGCTAGAATGTGGGATTATACAGCACAATAATCGTCCATTTTCATCACCCATGTTCCTTGTGAAAAAGAAATATGAAACTAGGAGATTCTGTGAGGATTACAGAAGGTTGAATGACTTGACTGTGAAGGATATCTACCATATTCCCTTAATTGATGAATTATTGGATGATTTAAGGAGTGCTAGGGTATTTTACGAAATACACTTGAGGTTTGGATTCCATCAGATTCTGATGAATGAAGATGATACCCAGAAGACCGCCTTTGTAACTCATTATGGCCAATTTGAATTCCAAGTGATGCAATTAGGATCACAGATGCCCCGACCACAATCCAGAGAAATATGAATGAGACGTTGAGATCTTACTTGAGGAAGTTTGGCTGATACTTTTGGATAACACCCTAATCTTCAGCCCTGACATGGCTTCCCACATAAAACATCTTAAAGTGGTTCTAGAAGTTTTGAAGAAGAAACCGATAATATGCTAAATTGTCCAAACACTCTTTTGGAAAAACCAAGGTGGTATACATGGGTTATATCATACATGAGGATGAAGTGTATGCTGACCCATGCAAGATTCAAGCCATGTCAGATTGGCCCAAACATATAACGTGACTGAATCAAGAGGGTTTTTGGGCCTAAAAGGTTTATATATGAGATTTGTGCCCATATGAGAACCATTTAATTATTTTTAAACTCAGTAATGCTCATGTCACACAATTAATGATTTTGTGTCTTTATGATTATTAAATTTGACTGACAATAAATTATTCGACAAATAGTATTTACCGTTGTAATAGAATGTTAGTATAAAAATATACGTAATTAAAACATTACACAATTTTTCAGACACGTTATATTTTGATGATGTTTTTTAGGTCATAAGGAACTTTGAGAGTATCTATTGATAGACAAGATACTTGAGACAAATCTTCAGTTGATACCAATAAAATACCTGATTTATAACTAAAAAAAGCTTATCACTTTTTTTTTTTTGAAAATGTAACATGAAGAGTTTGATTCAATGCGCATGAGTAAAAGAAATAAAATAATTCTACCAAGCATAAAATCACTGTATAATAATTGTCGTCATTGAATATATATTTATTTTATAAATTAAGCACATAGTCAACAATATAGATATAATATTTAAAAAAATTAAAAATAATAATTTGACCGAACACGTCGAAGCACGTGCATTTTACTAGTATATATATATATACCAAGGAAACAGAGAACCAAGATATCCAGTTAAGCTACTAGCTATGCTTCACTATGATAGCTTAGCATCGGGCAAAGTTCTTGCCTGGGTTCACTCCCTCCCTTGTGACCGGTGTCCTTTCCTGGGCCTTTCGACGATCCCAAGTTCTTTTACTCCATTCAGAAAGTCTTTTACGCCGGACGACTCGTAGGAGGTGAGAAGGGGCCTTATTCCGTCCCACACGGTGTATTACTCTCGGCCCTACCAGGCAACATCAACCTACACAAGCTCGATCAGGAGATAGGTAGAATCCGGGATCTACAGGAATGGAATAGAGAACTGCATATTAAATGTACATATAATGGTATTCAATTATCGGAATATTTTGTTACGCTTTCAGGACAAGAAGGGCCATTTCTGAAACTTAATGGGCTCGGGGCAAATTTTGAAGAAGAGCTTATCTTTTATTTAAAAATAATAATTTGTATACATAAGTAACATAAGTCAAATCACGTTCAAGGAAATACTAAACCTAGTATTTAACAACATATTACAAATGTCAAAAACAAAAAATTATTGAATCAGTAGAGGGAAATTAACAATAGCTGAAACAAAAAAATGACAAACAACTACAAACAGCGGAATCGTAACCAGGGGCGAAGCTATTGAGGACCGAGGAGGTGCCCAGACCCCCTCAATTTCTGTGAAATTACCATTATACCCTTGTGTATTATATAATATTTTAGAAAATTAGTATTAATATTAGTTTTTGTTATGTGATAGCATACTTCTCGATGCCTTTGTGGATAATTCTCATGCATCTTAGCCCAGAGGCCTGGGCTTTAAACGTGGCTTCTGCACTATTTTTTTCGGTTTTTTAAAAAATTTTAGTTTAGAACTAATATTGATCGACCTATTCTATTCCCCGAATAAAATCCCATATTCTTTTTTTTTTTTGCCTTAGAGAGGTTCAAACACTAGTCTCCATGCCAAGTAATAGTCTAGCTTACCACTAGACCGATGCACCTTGTGCACCCATATTATTTTTTTAATTTCCTTAAACCCTATGCTAAGATCACAAGAAGTCAATTGTAAGATTATTTAGCGGTAACAAAACAATAAACATATATTTGGTTAAGATGACAAGCAACACATGAGTTTTTGGTATCATAAATTCTCTTTTATCTTATATATGTGTCTTTATATTTCTTAACATAATTTTTTGTACGTCTAAGTAAAATTTCGTCCCCCTGAATAAAATTCCTGGCTCCGCCACTAATCGTAACCAATAACATCTAAAGATTGCAAAACACCAATCGACAACATAACTACAATAACAACAAAACAAATTGATCATGAAAGAATCTATGTGCATGTCTAGATGCAAAATCATCAATTATAGTATCAAATTTAATATTATCTAACATATCATTTAGTTCATGGGACCTGAAAGCATTTTTTCAATACTATCATTACTTTACAAGGATTCAACGGTAAATTCATCCAGTTCTAAAAAAAAAACGGTAAATTCATATATTTTTACAATAAATAAATCCAAAATATGTCAAGATCAAGAATCGAACTAGCATCAATTTAGAAGTATATAGTCACTGTTTATCTACAAGATTAGCATACACTATTGTGAACACATATAATTTTTGGGCCCATATATATCATATGCGCCTGCGCGATCGCTTCATCTGCTGCTTTCTCGCGCCGCCCACGAGAGCAAGTAAACTAAACATAATGTCGGATATTTAAACCCTACTACAGCATATGTGTTATGTGTGATGTGTCATGTGTCGTGTATCATATCACCAGTGATAAATTAGAATAGGATATTTCGGGTCCCTTTTATTCCTTTTTTTGTTTTTTTAAATTCCGGGATACGAAAGGAAGGGGGAAGGGGGATTCGAACCCTGGTCCTCCCACTGAGGCCAGGGTAAAACCTAGGTGCTAACCACCTGGGATGAGCCTTATGCTCCCTTTTATTCCTTATTGTATCAGAATGGTTTTTATCTTTTTTATAACAGTGATTTTATTGTAGTACATGACCATACCATGTCATTACTCTTTACATTAATCACTAATTTTAAAATTGATGTTTTTTTTAAATAGTGGGTCTAATTTGAAATAAATAAATCTAGTTGGTTCCGAACCACCAAATTATACTTGTGACCGGATGAGGATAAAATTTGTCTTTTCCTAGCTATATTTTTGTCCTCCAGGTGTATTAGTTACACTTTTTGGAATTTTGTCGGTTTCAAAATTTGTGACCTAAAAGTAGTCGGTCGTTTTTGGGTGTGTACTTTATCGGTGCCGGAATCATCTTTCATTCGAACGAATATTTGTTCCTAAAAAATTAATCAAGTGTTTAACTATGTGCATGCACGCACGGTTGAATATTCATACAACAGTGGCGGAGGCACATACACTACAGGGTCATGTGACCCCACTGAGATCCGAGATTTTTTTTTTAGTATTAGAATGATATAGTTTTATTGTTAAAAAATATCATTTTATTGATAAAAACTATAGTTTTAGGCTCTGATAACACCACTAAAACAAATTTTTAGATGAAAATTGTAGTTTTATTGTCCAGTAACCCACTGAAAAAATTTCATGGATTCGCCATTGTCATACAAATGGTATATTTACTTCATTTTATGTACACAAAAGTTACATAATTGACGATGAACGGAAGGAGTGTTTCAGTTTTGTTGGGTTTTTATTTACTTATTTAAAGTGTATTGTTTATATCTTTCTATGTATCGTTTATGTATATCAAATACTGTTGACGTATCATTCTCGATAGTCTAAGCGAAATTCCCACATCCGTCCCTGACTGTCTGACATTAGTTTCACCTGATATACCACAAGTTATACCTCAGAACTCATACCTAGCTAATGGCGCTACTTGAGACATGATGAATTAAAAATGTAGTTACTTAGACATACAAGCTTCACTGCAATACATGTTTAACCCAAGTTAATTACCAAGTCAATTATATTTTAACCTTGTAAGTTACTGATATTTATACCATTTTTCCAACGTGAGATATTATAAATAGTTTTGCATGCAGCTGAAGGCTCCCTGGTAGTTCCTACTAAAAAAAGAGTGATGAAGGATATTGATCCTGTGGTTGTTCCTGAGGACGTTCCTATGGTCGATTGTACAGAAGAAGAGTGCATAGATGACAAATGTGATCATGTTGATGGTTGCGCTTGTTCACTCGAATTTGATGCCGATTTTTATGTTGTTTTGGATCCGCCCCATTGCGTTCCTGAAGAAAATGAGGAAGAAGAGGAATCAGAGGAAGAAGAGGAGGTGGAATATATACTTGGCTGATCAATATATATTGTCGGTTTAATCTTGCTTCCGGCCATGTCTGTATTTTGTGAAAAGTTTCGACACCGTTTTGACTGCATTGTATGTGCAAGAATACAATGGAGACGTTGTTTACTCTTGCCTCCATGTCTTTCTGTATTCTGTGATGTGTGTGTGTGTGTGTGTGTTTTTTTTTTTTTTTTTTTTTTTTTTTTTTTTTGTCTCCATCTCCATGTCTATCTGTATTTTGTGAAGTAGTGTTGTTTCTTGCTTCTATGTTTATCTGTCTTTTGTGAAGTGCTTCTTCAATTCATAAGAAAGAATGGTGTTGTATGTGCAAGAATAAAGTATAGGCAATGTTTAATCTTGCCTCCATGTTTGTTTGTATTTTATAGTGTTTCGTCGTCGTCTTGACTGTGCGAGAATAAATTGGAAGCATATATATATCTATAGCCCCATTGATCATGTACTACATTGACCATATATTAAATGTTCTATTCAGTGTTGTCCTGTTTGAATACGCTTAAAGAAAGATTAATTTGGCATAAATTGCATTTTTTTATAATGAACGAAGTCTTTTATTAGAAAGAAAATGTTCAGACAAAATCGTGTCATGGCGCTTTCTTTCTTATACCAAATTACGTGACGAAGATAAGATCGCCTCCTTAAAACCTATATCGTGTGAACCCGCAGTGTGAAAAAAATGTGTGTAGATAAAAAATACATCACCCTATGCTTCCCAAAAATAAAAGACCCCCAAAAATACCCCCTATCCTCCTAATGTCGGCACTCCAAGATTTGATCCATTCTATGAGCGTGAAATTGTTCTCCTGTAACAAACCGCGGTGATATGTTCGTACAAAGTCGTATCCTGACCTTCCCCTTATACCAAATTACGTAGACGAAGCATAGCACTGCCTCCTTAAAATCTATGCGTGGCAAACCCGGTGTGGGAAAATCCTGGGATACCCCCTATCCTCCTAATGTCGGCACTCCAAGATTTGATCCATTCTACGAACGTGAAATTGTTCTCCTGTAACAAACCGCGGTGATATGACATATAAATCTGAAACAAAATAATGAAGAGATAGTAGGGATATAGACAACCTGGTTTGCACTCTTTAGTGACATTGAAGAGTGCTTCCCAGTAACTCATCTTTGTTTGACCAAGCGAATAGCAGGCAATCTAAGTCTATCGCAAAGAATAAGAAGGTGTAACTCCAAAGGAATAGGTGTGTGATTATCATATTGATGGGATAAGCCAGTGGTACTCGAGGACTTAGCTAAGAAATCCGCAACTGTATTCGCTTCTTTATAAATATGCCAAATGGTGAAACCATGATCTTGAATAATCTGACGATTTTGATGATGAAAATCATGTTGCTCCCAAGAAAGCGGCTTGTCATCGTGTAAAATGGAAAAAAGGACCAACGAGTCCGTTTCCGCAATAAGTGGAAATATATCATTCTTAGTACAAAAGTCTACATCATAGTAGAGTGCTTTCACATCAGCTTCAAAATTGCATTTGATTATTTTTTTTCTTTTTGAAAAGGAAAAATGATTTTTATTTGAGGCAGTGCTGATAATAGAATCTTGTTATTCACCAAAAAGTGAGATGACATGTTAAATTTAATGGATATCGTGTTAAAAATAAAATTGATGGATATCAAATGAAAACTAATTTCTATACTTATATACTGCCTTGTTCAATATATACTGGAAAGTTCTTGATAGATATTAGGCTATACTTTTTCAATTTTTTAAAGTAATGTTCTCAAAAAAGATTTATTAAATAAAAAAAAAGACGAGATGATGTAAGTATTATATAGACATTCATGGTAACTAATCGACTATATCGAAAAAATCAAGTGGACTTAACCCCCTAGACTTTCTGTCTACACATGTCATTGCACTAGACTTGCATACCTTATGACAAAAAATATTGTAAAGAATAAAGGACATTTGAAGAAATTTAACAATAAATGCATAAAGTGAACTTTTATTTTGAGACAAATCAAAATAGAAATGTGGATAAATAAAATGGGACGGAGGGAGTATTTATTAAGGAAATATCTTTTCACACCAATTTATTCATTCTGACCAAAGTTTGATCAGAATGTGACACATTATCTATACTGAAATATGGTCAGAATATACGTGTTGGTCATGGCTGGTTGATTCTCGATCATCTTTTAAATAGAATGTTTGAAGTTATCCAAACTCATATATAGTCGAGCATCATTCGACCAATATTGAGTCCGAATACTCTACACATTCGCATTAGGGTGGGAGTCGAGATAACAACAACAATATAAGAGCACCACTATTGATTCTCGATTGAATTTGAGATGAGAATATTAAAAGTTTTTTTCTCAATTTTAGTCGAATGTCTTTCCGACCGGTATTGAGTATGAAAAACATTCAAAATTCGACTAGAATAAAATCGATTATAATGATCGTATTCTCACTCAAATTAGGCCGAATGGTTGTTGTGTGAATTGACCATAAATTGGCCAGAATAGTATATATTTTCCGGACTCATTTACGGTCAGAATGGCAGGCGTGTGGAATATCCAAACGAAACCCACTCTCGGCTCTTGAAAAGTGTAAAACAACATTGGTGTGAAAAGATAGTCACTTTATTAATCTTTTTCATTATCTTACCATTAATTTATATAGGAAGAATTACATAGGACAAAAACATAAATGGTCCTCATGAGGACATTCTTTTTTCCAGATGTTATAAAGGACAAAAACAAAATATTTGGACAAAAATACCCTTTGTTACTTTTTACCCTTCTACAAATAGTAACGAATAAAAAACAAGTAGTAATAACCGTAAAATGTCAGTAACATCTAATGAAAAGGTAATAACGGTCTAAAAACAAGTAATGAATGTACTTATTTGTTAAAAATAAGTAATGTAATGTACCGTAAAATGTCAGTAACATACAATGAAAAAGTAATGTACTCTAAAACAAGTAATAATGATCTTAAAACAAGTAATAACAAAATTAAAAAATAATAACGGTCAATAAACAAGTCATAATATCCCAAAAATGTCGTAATATCCTAAAAACAAGAAGAATGTACTAAAAACAAATAAGAATAACCCCATAAAATATAGCAACGGGCAATAAACAAATAATAATGACCATAAAATATATAAAATACATCAAAAATGTAGTAACGTTACAAAATTAAAAGTAACAATCCTAAACCCTAAATTAAAAATAATAATAATAAAAAAGGTGCGCCGTACACCTCTTGGCGGAAATTATACATTTAGCAAGTGCCAAAGTAGCGCCTTTCTGGCCGGAGAGTGGACTCGGTTGGACGATGGGCGGAGCGATGAAGCAACCGCCCGGATTTGATTGGATTTTTGATCGGATTTTGGCGATTGAAGGACGGATCAAATCATTACAGATTGAAGGAAGGATCAAATCGTTGGAGAACATAGTTCTTTGCGGTGGTGTTACCTCGAATTGGAGTGGCGTTGATGTTTGACGGCCATCGCTAATCGAACACCGCCGGAGGTGAGTCAGATCCGGTGGTGTTGTTCCTTCATGAATTTTTGCTTTATAAATCGTTCTTTCATTCTTTGAACACCCACAGTTTGCGCCTCCGCCGAAATTGCGCCAGGCCCCATCGTTGTCCCTTCCGCCGGAAAATGCAACCGCCGCCGCTCACCCATCATTTGTCGTGGGTAGGGGGGTCGAGGTTTTGCCAAGAGAGATGTATTTTTCAGCCATGGATGGCGGTGATTTCTTGGATGGGAGGGTGGGGAGGAGAGATTTACGAAGGCTTGCCATTGATGCTCACAGTATGTGCGTTGGTGTTGCTGTGAATGGACGGGAGAAGAAAGAAAAAAAAAGGTTGAATGATTTAGTGTATTTATCACAAATATATTTTAAAATTAATAATAAAGGGTATTTTGGTAGATTCTACATGTTTTTCTCGCTATTAATATTTAGCTTCGGCTGATCCACGATAATCAAATTAATCCGTCCTTTTTCGAAAAAACCTATAATTTATATTCATCCAACTACTTTTTTCTCACTTATAGCTATTGTATAAACGATAATCATAATATAAGTTAAGAATTACATTCTCTGCATCCCCATTTAAACGACCCTCATTCCTTAACTATTGTATTAACGATAGTCAAAATATACATTAAGTATTACACTCTTTGCGTCCATTTAAACGTCATTTGATCCTTTTTTTTTGGATGTCAAAAAAAAAGTACATTTTATGCGTTAATTAACATTTGCTTCAATGTCCTCCCATCATTCCATTATTTATAATACTATAGTTGTAGCCTGTAGGCGCACGTGTGCTCCACGTTCTTTTGCCCTCGCTTATTATCTGTATATGCCATTCCTTTGGTTTTTTTTTTGCCCTCGCTTATTATCTGTATATTATGCCATTCCTTTGTTTTTTCTTTTCACTCATAGAGTTATTAAAAATGAATGTTCTTTCATTCCTTTGTTTTTTTGTTTTTTTGTTTTTTTGTTTTGGAAAGGTTTTTTTTTTTTTTTTAAATCTTTTTTTCTTGAGTTGGTTTGTTGTTTTGTAACAATGAAAGGCTTAGGCAGCATGTAAGTATGCCTAGGATCCCTTAATCCTCTGGGTGTTTGGTTTCTTACTCTTTGAGAAGTCATGGGTGTAAAATCTTTGTACCAATCAATGGAACTCATGAATGTAAAAACTCTGTACGATCGAATCGAAACAAGCAAACTTTTTTTCTTTTGGGTTTTTTTTTCTTCTAGATTTTTAGTTTCTGCAACTTTTGGCTGCAAAGATTGAACTTTATTCTATGATTATGATATATACCATTGGCCTGCAGAATCGTGTTTTCTTGGCATCTTCATTTTTAGTTTTCTTGGCATCCCACAGCCACACAAGTCAGTGAGAGGAGCTTAATCCTATGGCTATGGATTTCTAATGTAAGCTTAAATTCAAAAAACAATTTATTTAGACAAATAAACAAAGCATGTGAAAAAGAGAAATCTTGTATCAGCCAATAAAGAATTGAAACCTGTAAGTCTATCCAATGGTAAAGGATTGAATTGTTTTCTTATTTCCCTTCCACGTGTACCTTGCATATATTACTCGATTGGAGGTGAACATGTGAAGAATGGCGGCTGACATTGTGTAGGTAAGTACGACGTCGTTTCCCACTTCTCATACACGACAAAATGAACGACCAACCCTTTGAGTTGCACAATTTACTACTCCTCCTAAGTCCTAAGGGTACTCATATCAGTCTCCCTATCAAGCTTTTTATCCCTACATTAGAGTAGAAAAATAGGGAAGAAGAAAGAAAGCTGCTGCATCAGACTCCTTATCATTACCTTACATTAGGGAAAATGAACAGTGACACCTTACATCTAAGGTGTCACTGTAGCAATCCTTATATATTTTATAAGGGAAAATGAATATTTTAATGCTGTAAGAATAGAGATAGGGATGCTGATGTAGAGTATTATGAATTTAGTTGCTGTAAAATAGAGATGTGTATTTTTTAATAGTATTTGTAGGGATAGAGATAAGGAGACCGGTGGGAATACCCTAACTATACTAAAAATAAAATGTGTATATCATAATATATATATTCCAACAACCGTTGTATAGGTGTTAAATGAAGTTTAAAATTCGAAAATAAACCCAGCTAACACTTTGATTCTTCAAAGACAAAAAATATAGAGATAGGAAATAACATATATAGCTTTATTTTAAAAAGGGGGAAAATTTAAGATACAGTTGCCTCCGTAACATGTGAAATTTGCTTCAATGTCCTCCCATCATTCCATTATTCATAATAAAAAATGTGTATATCATTATATGTATTCCAACAACCGATTGTATAGGTTTAAATGAAGTTTAAAATTCGAAAATAAACCCAGCAAACACTTAGACTCCGTTTGTTTTGGATTGAAGTTTTTTTTGGAATGTTTTTAAGATAAAGTTAATGATTAGAAATTTAAGATGTTTTTTTTATGATTGTGTAGATTATGAAATAATTGGTGAAATAAAATAGTATAATAAATAAAATAATAATAAAAAAGGTTATAATTTTAATAAAGTGAAATAATAAGAGATAATTTAATATTTTTTTTATTTATAATTAAAAAAATGATTGATAAGAGAATTAAAAGATATGATAGGTCATGTGATATAAAAAACTCAAATGAAAAACAAACGGAGGCTTTGATTCTTCAAAGACAAAAAATAATAGAAATAGGAAATAACATGGTATTAAAAGGGAAAAAATTGAAGTATACAGTTGCCTCTGAAGGAACGCTGTATGACTTTCTTGGAAGCTGGAAGTCTACTTCGTCAACTACACCATTTCTCTCACTATTATTCAAACAAGTTCTTTCTGTCTTTATACTACATATTCTGAATTTTATTCTTGCCATTTCCTTCTGCTGTTTTACTGTTGCCAATTTCTTTGTGTTAATTACTTGGGAAATGGGAAAATCTTCAGCTTTTCTTGATACTTTGGTGGTTGATGATGCGTAAGCTTTCCCCTTGAAACAACAAGAACAGGCATGTTTTTTTTTTATTATCTTTAATTGGTTTATTTTCGAGTTTTTAGCTTCTTTTTATTTTTATTTTTATTGTTTTTCTGTTTCTTAATATTAATTGTCACTTATATTGGAGACTTGGAAGAAGTGGGAAAAAGTTGAAGTTTTTATAATTTTGCCATAATTTTCTTGCTGAAAAACTGCTTTCTTCTGTGAAATGTAGATTGTCTCTGAATTCATCAACATAAGTTGCAGCACATAAATTATAAATTTCAAAGTGTTGTTGTTGGAAAAACAGTTGCTTTGATGAAACAGGGGCTGTTTGGATTAATTTAACATAAGTTTAATTTTTTGAGAAATACATTTTTCATGGTAATAGAAAAAGTCCCAGGTTTGATTCTTAACATGTTTTATTAAAGATAGATTAAAATTCGGAAACCTAAGAGGTTTTGGTATCCAATTCTTTTCATTGGATTAAAGATAGATTAAAATTCCAAAAGTTAAGAGATTTTGGTGTCCAATTCTTTTCATTGGATGGGTGTATGCCTATTGTGTGTCTTTAGTGGTAATCGTAGCTCTAGAATCGACATTTTGCTAATCGATTTTCGAAATTGATCAGATTGAAGTCGATTCTTAGCTCTAGAATAGACTTTTCACAGGTCTATTGTCACAATCGACCAGATAGGAGTCAATTCTAGAGTTGATAATCGACTTTTTGCGGATTAGTTGTTTTCGGTGTGGTGCCACTAACGGCGCTCATGCCTATTTCATGTAGTATAACATGGAATTGCTTGATTCAAATAAGTAGATTATGCAAATTTGTACTTTAGCACAAGCAGGGGAATCTCATAAGAGTGTTATTTTGCTGACTAAAAGCTGATATATATTAGTTGTTTATAGCATTTATGTCATACCGATTGATTGTCACGCGTATTATTCATCGTGTATAGATATCGTTGAACTCGTGCAGGTTTGACTGAGAAAAAATGGCTTCTTATGAAAGAGATAAGACACAAACACCATCATCCAGAGACTCAGTAACGGTTTCGTTTGAAGGGGACGAGTCACCGATACTATCATCTTCAGATTCAAGAAGCGATGCACATACTGACTCGAATTCCTCGAGGTTCACATATCGAAGAAAGAGTACATCCCTGAGAATCCCGGAAAACTACGTGCATTCTTCTCACGTTAATATTTCAGGCCACACGGGTCCTCTGAGTGCGAGAAACAACAAGCAATCTTCAGCTATACAGATGACTAGTCCTTTATATGCTACCAATATATTTGAGAAGCAGTTAGCATTAGGCCAACACGATAGTAACGAGCCAGAAAGATATCCTTCACTGAATGTAAGGAACCAAAACGAGTGGATGGATGATAACTATGCAGGAAAGAAAGACCATCTTTTGAAATCCGGGCAACTCGGGATGTGCAATGATCCGTATTGCACCACGTGCCCGTCTTACTACCATCCTCAAGGCTTTAGAAAGATATCCAACTCCTCAGATATAATGGACCACAAGGTAGTATATATATGTCTTTCATCAAGTCGGATTCTTTTTCATGTTCTTATTAGTTACAATGTTTATACTCCGGCTTTGTAATTGTTGTTTTATTTCAGTTCCGAAATATGATTTCGGGAGAAGCGAAAAGCTGGGCAAAAAGGGTTGCTGCGTATATTTGTCCTTATATTCCACCTGTCATGAATCCGCACACGAAAATCATACAGCATTGGAACCAGTTCTTCGTCATTTCGTGCTTATTTTCGATTTTCGTAGATCCGTTGTTCTTCTTTTTGCTGTCAGTCCAACAGGTAGATTACACAACTTAAACTGTTTTATTAAGGAACACACTGGACAATATCTATTGTACTGATTTTTTTTCGTTTTTGGTTTTAGGAGTATAAGTGCATAGTACTTAATCAGACGTTGACAACGACACTCGTGGTTTTACGGAGTTGTACCGACTTTGTTTACTTGCTGCACCTTCTTCTTCAGGTAACTATAATGTCGAGAAATTTGTATGATTTTGCAGGCAATACGAACATGTAGGCACCATTTATCATCTTCCTTTGTTAAAAATATTCGTATTAAAGTGCTTTTAATTTTTGGATAGTTACGTAATGCTTTTAAGGCCGTATTTTGCAGTTCCGGCTTGCTTATGTTGCTCCTGAATCACGAGTGGTGGGAGCTGGGGAATTAGTTGATGATCCGAGAAAGATCGCACGTAACTATCTTCACGGATACTTCTGGATCGACTTATTTCTAGTATTACCAGTCCCTCAAGTAAGCAATCTTTCTCAAATACATTCTCTTTTTTTGTCGTTTTGACCATTGAAATAGATAAATTTAGAAGTGTCTTTGTGTATCGTTTTTGTGGCAGATTATCATATTGTTGATATTACCCGGTAGCAACAGCTCGAGTGGTGCAAATTACGCAAAGAACCTTTTGAGGGCAGCGATTCTCGTTCAGTATATCCCGAGATTTTATCGGTTTTTACCTTTCCTTGCGGGCCAATCTACGACCGGCTTCATATTCGAATCAGCATGGGCGAATTTCGTTATAAACATGTTGACTTTCATATTGACTAGCCACGTGGTTGGATCAAGCTGGTATCTCTTCGGCTTGCAGGTCGGTAATGAATCCTATACGTTTCTTGGACGATAAGTTAACGTTTTTGTGCATGTATTTCGATTTTTATCGGTTTAATTTAAGTGATCTTAATTATCTCGTGTAGAGGGTAAATCAATGTCTTCACAATGCCTGTCATAAATGGGAATCCGATATTCCGAAATGCAAGGACTTCATGGATTGTGGTGATGGTACAGAAGAATTGAAATTCTTATCTGATCCGACATGGGGACTATGGAAAAACAATAACGACACGGTTGCTTGTTTCAGTAGTGATGGTTTCGCCTACGGAATCTATGTTCAAGCCGTAAACCTTACTGCGGTTAACAGCGTGGTTACACGATATGTATACTCTCTATTTTGGGGATTCCAGGTAATGTTATTACACGTCCCGTCTCACTGGAATTATGTGACGGTGGTCTGAATCTAATTATTGTTCATCTTTTTTGTTTTTGTTTTAAAGCAAGTAAGCACACTTGCTGGGAATCAGGTTCCGAGTTATTTTGTTTGGGAAGTTCTTTTCACGATGCTTATAATCGGATTGGGTCTCTTGCTTTTTGCTTTGTTGATTGGAAACATGCAAAACTTTCTGCAATCTCTTGGCATTGGTAGACTTTTTTTTTTGAACTTCATTTTTTCATCATTGAATGTCTAAAATTACATACTAAGATGATACTGTCTTTCGTGTTTCGTTTGTTTCAAGATTTCATTACTTCACCTTCATCTAGGGACGAGTGATTATAATAACGATTCGTAATATGATGTTATATCCTTTTTTGTGATATAGTTTTCGGAAATTACTATGTGTTTTGTTTTTGTTCAGACGGTTGGAAATGTCTCTTAGACGCCGTGATGTTGAGCAATGGATGAGCCACCGACGCCTTCCATTGGTTTTGAGAAAGTAATACCTCCTTCGTTTTTCCCTCTAATTTTTCCATTTTGCGTTCTTATTTTTACCCGTTCACGATCACTCGTATAAAAATCACTACATTAAGTACCATACATAGTTTCTCGATTGCTAAAAGCTTTGTTTTGTATTTACACTTAGTGCTCTTGTCAATAAATCTTTGATACAGAAAAATTCGACAAGCGGAGCGTTATAATTGGGCAGCAACTCGAGGGGTGAATGAGGAAATGCTAATGGAAGACCTCCCTGGGGATCTCCAACAAGAAATACGAAGACATCTTTTCGAGTTCATTAAAAAAGTGAGTTTAATTATTGCCTTTCATAATAATAATAATAATAATAATAATCATAAAAAAAAAAAACTTCCGTCCCTTGTTAGTTAGAGCCTAATGTATGTCTCGGTATGCAGGTGCGGATCTTCGCTCTATTGGATGAACCGGTCTTGGATTCAATCCGCGAGCGGTTAAGGCAAACAACGTATATAAAAGACAACAAGATAATATACCCTGGTGGATTTGTTGATAAGATGGTATTTATAGTCCGAGGAAAAGCCGAGAGCGTTGCAGAAGACGGAAACGTAATGCCGTTATCTGAAGGCGATGTTTGCGGTGAAGAACTTCTTACTTGGTGCCTAGAGCACACATCTGTGCACAGAGGTACTTACCTAATACTTTAGGGTGCTAATTGCATATACATTTACTTTTTGGTAACACATTGGGGTTGTAAATGATCTGAGCCGCCATCGAGCAGCTCGACGCTCGGCTCGTGAAATGCTTTTGCTCGTATATATATGATTTAAGATGCCCTTTTGCACATTATACAGATGCAAGAAAGACGAAGAATGCTGGACACGGATTAGTGAGCAATAGGCTGGTAAGATGCCTGACAAATGTAGAGGCATTCGTGTTACGAGTTGCAGATATCGAACAAGTCACCAGTCTTTTCGCACGTTTCCTAAGGAGCCCGCGTGTTCAAGGCGCTATTAGGTAAACTATAAATAGCCCCTTCATTTTTTTTTTCCCGAAACAGTATATATAGACACTTGGTGTAGATATTGTTTTATATATCTAGTGTAAATATATATAAATACAGCCTATTTGTTGCGTAAAATTACTGACGAATCGTTGTTTTTATTGTAGGTACGAATCGCCGTACTGGCGAAGCCTTGCAGCTAGGCACATTCAAGTTGCTTGGAGGTACAGGAGGAAGTTGCGCAAACGCGAAAACTCCTCCAAATCAATGCTCAACAATTCTTCAAGAGATTGAATATTAGCTTCTCTTTTGTATATATATATATATATATATATATATGTATATATATATATGTGTGCGTGTCAACCATGAGTGTAATTATTGCCAGAAAACATATCATTTGGGTGCGGATTAATTCACAATATCAAAACAATAGTTGCAGGATCAGTATCCGATTGAATATACAGATGAGAACATATACACAGCACAGTGTATATTTTAATCAGAAACTGGAGAGGGTCAATATTGTTGCAAAAACATTACACTTACAATATTTTCACAAAACCAAAATCATTTTCAACTTTTACATGTAGAGTTTACACTGAACATACTTTCCATTCGTAAGTAGAGCTATTAACGAGTCGAGCCAACTCGAATATACTTTTCATTCGTGTTTGTTTATGTCACGAGTTTGTTTATTATCATTCGTTTATTAAACGAACAAAAAAAAAATATGTTCAATATTGATTCATTTAGGTCAGAAGATTGTTTGTGACCGTTTATTTAAATAATGAAGAAAAGAATTATTCTCAAGCTTAGTTCATTTATAAAAAAAAATTGTTTGAACTCATGTTTGAGTCTGACTTGTTAAACTTGTTTTTCGCTTCATGCTTGAGTTTGACTTGTTAAAATATTACAAAATCAAGTACAAATGTATAAATAATAAAATACAAAGTAATATACAAATATCATAATATGAAAAGCACTAAAAAAAAAAAAACTCAATAAATATTTTATCAAATTACTTTACAGTATCTATTACTTGAATATTTTATCTATATAATCATGTTCGAAAACATAATCGAGCATTCGTCAGCAAACTTGTGTTCGTTGATTTAGTAAATGAGTTTATAATCTTATTTAAGATTGGTTCGTTAAGATAAACAAATGAACGATTATAAATATTAAAGAGTCGAACACGAACGGTTCTGTTCGTTTGACAACCTTACTCATAAGACTCGTATCTTTGTTTAACTTATTGAACTTAGCTCAGACAAAATTTTAAACTCGTTTTTTAAACGAACGAAAACGAGTTTGGCTCGTGAACGTTGGATTTCGGTCACAAACAAGCCAATATAATGAGATCAACTGCAAACATTATCCACCTCTTCACTCTGCCGCCTCTGTTCATCTTTTTATCACTAGATTCAGTCTATCACTGGAGACCGCCGCCGCCGCTGCCGCCGCCGTAATTCTTCCATCACAACCACCCCGTCTGTAAAAGTATTGGCTAGGTGGATGCTGTAACTAAGGTGAGATAGAGCAGCTTTCAAATTCTTTTCGATTTGCTATGTATGTTGTCCGATCTGTGAAACATCGTCTCTGATTAAATTTTGAGCATTGCCTAAATTCTCTACTACAAATGCTTGTTCTTCCCATGAGCTGTTGAATGAATTGATTGGTGCTTGAAAGTTTTATTTGAAGACATGTTTTGCCTTTTCAGCTACATTTAGGCATTTGTAGTTAATTCAGCTTTTATTGCAGAAGAAAATGTGGGGAGGTGCTATCGGGAAAGTTTTTCCAATTTTAGTTTCACCCATTGTGATACTTGGAGGAGCTTTTGCTATGGGTATAGCCACCTTTTCGAGCCTTCAACCTTACGCATCAAAGAAGGTACCTTTCTTGATGTACTCCCGAATTTACGCTCTATGAACTTTTGCCCCTAAACGTGTAATTAAGTGCATTATGCTTTCAATACATGGATGATGATGGCTTGATTTTCGTGCGTCTAATGTGCCTACTTTGGTCGTGTTTTGATTGGATACAAGTGGTGGTACTGTACTCATTGAGTACACATATGGTTTCGTTGTGGCTTATGAAGTCGTGTGTGTGCAAACAGACAGGGAATGGAAGACGACCTTGTGGTGCTTGTAAGGGAAGGGGGTTTTACGCCTGCAAAACATGTAAGGCGGGAGGTACCGTAAAGTGGTCACCTATGTATGATCCTGTCTTTATACACCCATGTCTTTGCCCTACTTGCGATGGACTAAAGTGAGTATACAAATGTGCCCTTTTTTTTTTTTAGTCTGAGATGTTTTGGGACTGGAGATCTGATCAAGATTTGATGATATCTGTGTGTCTGTGTTTGGTTATAACTTTGCTGCAGGGTACAACATTGCCTCAACTGTTTGGGTGTTGGCACAGTATAACACTACTTGAGATATGAAGGTAATTGATTACTCTATCCAAAGATTATCGAAATTTAATTTGAGGTCATGTAAACCAAGTCGCTTGGTTCAAATGACTTGAGAATGTCTAGGGAGGTCACGTGTTCGATTCTCCTGAGGTGCCATGTTGAAAAAGCTCTTGGCTAGACTTTACCCCCGAGTGCCCCGAGTAAGAGTCAGACTCTGCAGGCACGACCTGGGCCATGTTGAAAGAGCTCTTAACCAGACTCTGTAGATATGATCCGGGCCAAAATTTGGATTAGTCGGGCCAGTTGGTCCCAGATACCGGGGGGACTGGCCGGTATTGCTATGTGTATGGCCATTCTTACTGAAATATGTTTTCCCTCGTTAACTATATAAAATTTCAAGTTACAGATGTTAATTATTGAGTGATATTTTATTTGCTTTGACAGGTTTCATCCCTATTTCAAGCATTTCAACATATACCTTTAAGGCTTTGTCACGGTTCGTTTCTTTAGCGTGTCCTTACAACAACAATGGCGTTGAAATTCAAATGTGTCTGGATTCTGTGTGGAGCAAAAGATCGAACATGTGTTTCTAACATATTTTCTTGCACAAAAGGGATTCTCAAATGCATTTCTGTCTACTAAACCAATAATACCATGGAATGGAGCATACAGATGAGGGTATAGGGACCAATTCATGTACTAATTAATTTGCATCCATTAACTGCCATGATGGATGTAATCAATCATCGATTGTGGCAGTTAATGTAGATCAATCGTGGGATTATGCCCATTAATGCGGTATAACCACCTTTTGGAGGTCGTGGGGCGACCTGTGTTGCTTATGCAATCTGAATGCCTGGTCGGCTGATTAAAACTTATATGAGGTCGGTTGAATTACTGAGAGCGACTTGAAATCAGGTCAACTTGTTCTTGATTGAATCCTATGGAGTTATTGTCCAACTGTGGGCTTATGTTGGACTTGCCCATCGACCATTTTGACCCCTCGAGGACTGAATGATATGTATGATATTTGGATTACACCAATGTTACTAATGAATTTTCTTTTCTACTTCCAAATTTGACCTTAGAGCACAAATCTTGAAGGATACTGCTACATGTACCTCCAATAGTTTGCATTAAATTTACACTCATTATCTCACCATTCATCTTTTGTTTACAAAGAAAATTTAAAAACATAGGGTCACAAAAATTAGGAAGGAAGAGCATTAAACGAATGTAAAAATACACAAGAGATCACATAAATAATATAAAAACGAAAGACTTAATACAATGAAAAACAATGCTATTATACTGTCTTTGATATGAAGGTCACACTTGAACCATAACAAGTGGTTGCCATGCAAAATTCCTAACACCTGTTCCACTCCTGCACCCCATGTAACCGGCAAAAGCTTTGTAATATAGAATGGCAAGAAAAATTTGATCTCGTATTTCTTGCTCCACTGCTCCTCGATTCCTCGATGGTCGTCGTTCATCAACCGGACATGTTTCTTCCCCGAGTACAACCTTCTAGGGTCCAATGTGTTTAACACACATAAACGGCCGTTACATTCACTTAGGATTGACTCCATATAGTTAGTAATATCGAAGACACGATTCTCAGGTGGTAGTTCGACCAAACGGAAGCTATGGGTGGAAATATCAAACGCAATGATCATAGGATAAAAGGGCGGGGTATGGTTCACCCTTCGCCTGGAAATCAGGTAAAGAGTACTCCCGATGAAAACACCAGAGCTCACATCGATAACCCAATCATTTATAAACTCGTTAAGATCTTGATTATTGATCATTGACCATGAATCATTCTTCAGACTATAAACGGAGAAAACAAAGCCATGAGGCTTTGCATCCAGCCTTGTTGCTCTCACCAAATAGTAGTCATTTTTCACATGGTTGTATCCAAAATAGCAACACGAATCAAAATGAAGCTTACTCGTTTTCCCAGTAACTAGAAAATTGTATGATTCATCAGCCACGATGCGGTAGATTCCAGTTGAAGGATTCCATAATGTGAAGGAGATATCAGTTGAAGGGTATACCAAATACATTTTAACGGGTGGACGTTTTATATTTTCTAAACAAATTAAACCGTTGCAAGTGCCAACAAATCTCACCTTGTTTTTAGGATCTCTCATGGGATAGTTGAGTTCCTTGAAGGTACCGGCAAGCTTAAGATTTTCAGACGAATGAAAATTGACAGAGTAAAGCGTAGTAGGAATACCATCCCTTCCGGGGATGACAATAAATTGGTTGTCCAAGGATTTGATTCGAGCTGTTTTCTCCACTTGAGTTTTGATGAAGACTGGGCTCTGGATCACCTTCAACCATGATTTACATACAGCACGAAATCGATGAATAGACTCTGCAGGTAAATCCAGGAGAATCTCCATAATCAAATCAATTGGCATTTCGGGAATTCTAGTATTCTCCACAATCAAATCATCTGGTATTCTAGGGTTTTTCGGCTTCTTAGGTTTTCGTTGGCAAACTTCACATTTTAGAACAAGATATTTATACCACTTCCGCAGAACACGCAACATAATCCTATATGAAAAAAAGTAAGCGGAAAAACATTAGAAGGACACCATTAACACTAGACATCTAAAAACCATTCGCAGCAGAGTTTCTACCATATCTGTTAAATACAGAATCGATAAATTTTGTAATGCACAAAATACAACTTATCTATTAGTTAACATTGTAGAGTTTCTGATACATTCTAGTGTTGTATTCATGCGTTAACTAAATTAGAAAAACAATACAAATCCATTATCACCGTTAAGTAAACTCCTACAATTCATAACCTTTATATTGCCACTAATCTCAATCTAAATTGAATTTGGAAACAGTTTCCTGAATTCCTTCTCTGTTTTTGTTTTATATTTGAATTTACAATAATCTTATTCCTTAAGTGTTTGTTATATTGGCGTGGATACTTCTGTCTAATAGTGTGTGCAGTATCCGACACATATACGCATATGATGTTTATGATACACAATCGAGTAATTTCCGCCACAATATAAATGAAAATATGTCCAAAATAATGAAATGCTACAAAAAGAATGAAAGAAGTCGTGCCTTTTTATTTTATTTTTTTATAGATTTGTAGATTTGATTCAGTACTTGTAGATTTGTTCTACTACTTTTCTATTGTATTTTTTTTTTTCTTTTTCTTTTTTCCAAGCAACGAAAGCATTCATTAAAAGCGTACTAGATCATAGAAGACCAAATCGAAAGTGCCACGCCAAAAACCCCTCATCATCAGACCGAAAGAAAAGCAGTGAACTTGTGAAATAAGACGTTGCTTTCTCTTTCAGAATACAAAACTTTACATGAATTAAAAGAAGAAATCAACTGCCTAACATCATCAAGCACGGTTGTGGAATCAAAAGGGAGAGGCTGGCCAAGTTCTATTGTACTTCAAAATGTCATCGGTTTTACTTTTTTTTTTCCTCTTTTTATTAGAGAAAATATAATATAATTCCCTACTTTAAAATAATAAAATATGCCATGACACCAAAACGCCACATTGCTTAGTTTTTGTTTTTGTTTCTTTTTTTTTTTTTTTTTTTTTTTTTTCCGGTTAAATTAGACTGGGTTTTGAAATAATGTGATGTGACTTATGAGATATTTTTATCACCACCTTGGGAAATTCTTGGTAGCCACCTCGGGGGACGAAATAGGACACCCTGCTCATTTGGTGCTTATAGTTTATGATAATTACATTTTAGTCTTTATGTTTTTAATATTTATATTTTGACACCCGCTGCTATGTCCTAGCTATTTTTGTCTAAAACTCTGGTGTCCCGTATTCTGTGAACGCATATCCGTGTCTATGAATCCGTATTCGTATCCGTGCAACATAGCTCGGGACTCAAAAAGCTCCACAACTTTTTAAAATTTACATTGTTGCCACAATCTTTTTCTTACTCTTTTAACTTCTAAATTTTTCTCTCTCCATTTCCGACATCTCTCATTTTCTCTTTTTCTTACTCTTGAAACTTCATCTACCTTCTTCAAAATGGGTCTTAATCCTTATGCAAAAGAATGGAACCCTGAAACTGAAAAACAAGTCGTCTCCTTCCCCAATCCTTTTGCAACAGTCAAATTCTTATCTCCACCAAACCTTCCCTTTCCAACCTCCACCTACTGTACTTTACTCTGGTTTTCTTTTCCTCCGCCCAGCGGGCGCTTGAGACCGAAATGTGGATTCCAGCAGAGTTGGTTAAAGGAAGGAAAGGGCATTGAAGGAATGTTTGAAAATCGATGGTGAAGAAGAAAGGAAGAGTTTTTCAAGGAACCTTCCACCTAGATTCGAGATGGAAAGAGAGTACGAGAGAGGAGAGGGCTTTGGGGATTTTAGATCTGATGGTGATCCTCTCAAGACACTTCGTGAAGCTTTTAATCGCTAAGTCCTTTTCTTTTTGTTTTGAGATCTTTAGTCTTTTGATGTTTTTTTTTTTTTGGTTGAGGAAAGTCTTTTGGTGTTTTTGGATGATAAAAAATTCTTCATCTAGATCTAATGGTGAATATTCTCAGTTATAGTACTTTTCGATTGGGACATTTAGAGTCTGTTTTAGCTGTGTAGTTTGGTGAAAGTTTGGATTAACATGTGTTGCAATCGGCATATATTTTGAATGCACATTATTCAATGATTCATGGGTTGATTCTATTTATTTTTCAAGGATTAACATGTGTTGCAATCGGCATATATTTTGAATGCACATTTTTCAATGATTCATGGGTTGATTCTATTTATTTTTCAATCGGCATATACTGAGAATATTCACCCTTAGATCTAGTTGAAAAATTTTTTTATCATCCAAAAACACCAAAAGACTTTCCTCAACCAAAAAAAACAAAAAAAAACATCAAAAGACTAAAGATCTCAAAACAAAAAGAAAAGGACTTAGCGATTAAAAGCTTCACAGAAGTGTACTGAGAGGATCACCATCAGATCTAAAATCCCCAAAGCCCTCTCCCTCTCCCTCTCTCTCTCTCTCTCTCTCGTACTCTCTTTCCATCTCTAAATTGCCTTTCATTTTTTTATGATATTATTGATACGTTGTATACAACTTGATACACTATTATTTTGATAGTCCAGTTGTTATCTGAACTTCTTAACTATATTTGTTCTGCCACATGTTTTTTAGTCGTTTTTATGGAACTTTAATAGGTGAACTAGTCGGGGGCACCGTGCTATGCACGGTGGGCCCTTTGTTGGTGTGAAATAAACCTCATTATATGTTATGTAAGAGAAGCAACATTCATCAATGATTACAAACATGGAGAAAGATTTTATAGTTCGGTTTTACTTGCTTGAATTTCCAAAATGTTGTCTCACTTGGTACATACTTGAAGTTCCAAAAAGTTATATGTCTTGGTACATACTGTTGGTATTTTTTGTATATAGCAGTCATGCATCTATGTGCCCAAAAGTACGACTGCTATATACATTGGTTTATGAGGAATTACAACAGCCAAAAGTAGGATTGCTGTATGTGTTTTTCATGCAAATGTACAAAATGTGATCCTGATATGTTTGTAGAGCCTTGTTAATATCCAAAATAGTCATCGAGCTGAAGAGGATATGGTCATTTGTCCATCGATGGTGGTTCGTTCTTATCTGGGAATTCCAGCTTGACCTTTTTTAGTGGGGCTGATTCTGTTGTATGTGCTTTTCCTTGCCTCTTGTTGTCTTCTGATTCTGGTGTTTCTTCTAGTGGCAGCATGATTTTCTTCCCTTCTTTTTTGTCTGTGATGGCAATTTGAATGTAGCACTTTAGTAGATGTTTGAATATTTTAGAGTTGGCTGAAAGTGTCTATGAAGTTTGCTCTACACCTGAGTGGTGGTGAACTGCTCGTGGTTTCTGAAGTCATTGTTGATGATTCGGCGTCCACATATTTCATCCAGTCATGTACAAGGTACCCTGGTCTTGTTGTCTCAGATATTTCTTGCCTGATGCTCGATCTCGACAATCAATCTTTGTTGACTTGAGTTCTTCATTAGTCTTGGCAAGCGGATCCTCAGATCTCCTGCAGATTTGATGTCACGAAGAATTATAAACATTTTAATCTGTATTGCTATCTGAAGATGCTGTAAATTTTGGTTTGCTTACCTGAGGATTCATTTCGTACAGCTTGCTTGCTGAGTGTTGTAAAAGCTTTTCTGCAGTTTTGTCGAATAAGGTTGCTGTTATGATTGCACTAATGTCTTCTATTTCGACACTGATTTTGCACCTGTGTTTTTAATGGTATTTTAGTTTATTGTATGCTGTGTAGCAGGTGATTAGAATTGTACAAGTCTACCTCTGAACGTACATTGGAACTGCAATCTGGTCTGTCTCACAAGTGTTGCAGTAAAACACCTCATTTCCTTGTGCTTTGGTGAGGTGAGAGCATTTGGGACATGTGGCATAATGAATTTTCTGCAGTGTGTTTGGGATAGACATGGTAGCTTTGATGTGTGCATTCTGCAAAGTATTAAGTTAGATTTTAGCTAAAATGAGTGTAAGACTGTGTGTAAAAGCCATCTTTTTTTATTAACACTGTTTTTGTTTTATACTTTTGTATCTGGTTGGAGCAGCGCTACCGTTGTTATCTGAACCGAACTTTTTTTCTTGATTGTAGATTTGAGGTACGAGCTGGTAGGTTTGTGTCCAGTGGTTCTGATGGTATGTTTGTTTATCTCAACCCTACAGGGAATGGATTAGCTGCAACCTTTTGCATTGATATGTGTATTGAATATGTAAGTGTGTAAGTGTATGCGAACGTACCAATTACGTAGTTCCTTCACCTGTGGAATATTCGGTTCTACCATGATGTAAGAGAATGGAACGGTTGATAATGAACCACCTTTTAAAAAAAGTTACTAATTAGATATATGTGTTCATGTATGTGAGATTGCGTAGTTTGAAGGCTGATGTGAGATATGTAATATACCTGAGAACGATGTCGCTATTAATGATCGGCAGACGATAATTGGCAGTCTTTCTCTCGCAGCATATATCTCTGTACCTTGTTTGTTTAGGAACTCTCCCCACATCGTTAGCATGACTGATTTGTGCCTGTGTTGATAGGAGTAGAGCGAATGACGAAAGACTTTTTGCAGATTTGTTTAGAGGATAAGTATATTAGTGTATGTGATAAGCCATTATATTTTTCATAATTGGCATGGTAGTGCAGAATTAGCATTAATCCTTATATGTATGTGATAAATGATAGCATGATCATGTGAAAAGGTATGTAAAGACATGGATGTTGTTTGCGCATTGTTACAATTGTCAGTGAAACAAAGAATTTGTTCTGATCCTGACCTTACAAAGTAAATTTTTTACCAACTTGATATGGTTGTTTAGGTATAGGATATAGGTGGACTATGGAGGGCATTTTTTTTTTATGGTATGCAGGTAGATTATACCTAATGTATTATGTAACCCGGGGGAAAATATTGTGATTCAAAGGAAAAAAATCAAGATAAAAACAAGAAAGCAACATTGGAAATGTAACCAATTCTTACTTGATATAGATGAGTTGGGATAACCTTCATAGCATATTAATTGTGGTCTATTGAAATAACTATGTGCTGGAGTAGTTAGGTGTGCATTGAATTACCTTGGAAACACATAAATGTATTTAATGGTAGGTTTGAATGATGTACAGAGTCAGCTGGAAAGGGCAATTAAGACCAAAAAGTTGTTATAGAATAGCTAAATGTGCTGACATGGTTTGACTGTGGCAGCAAATATTAAATGATGTGCACAGGTGTGTAAACAGGCTGTAGTAAATTTGTTAGCCCCCCTGAAAAAGTGCTACAGATTATGGGGAACATAATTTATCCTTAAAGTGTGTGAAGGAAACAACATTGAAGTCCTATAATATCTATAAAACAGGTTTTCCAAACATTTCATGTCTCTAAATAGGTACATCAGAAGAGAGTTACATAATAACAGCAAGTCATATACTACTTTCAAAGAGAAATGAGTTTCGAATGCTTTTCCGTCGAGAATATATGAGATCGAAGAAGGAAAATCGAGAAGCATATGGTCCTCCTATTCTGTGTGAAGTGAATGATGAGCCTATCTTAAATGAAGATGTAGTTAAGTTGGGGTTTATCCGCACAATGTCACTCTAAGCCTAGCTAAGGAGCGTGATAGAACAGTAAACAACTTCATCAAATGAGGCAAGAAATGAGTCGAAACTCTATGAGACAACAGAGCAAATTGAAGGCCAAAAATGCCAAAGAAAGAGCATTTTAGGCTTGCTCGGCTTTGGGAAGGTAGATACCATGCACCGCAGTGGCACAAGAAGAAAATGCAGAGGAATCAATGTGGCGGAAGGTGCAGGCTCGGATGATATGGATTTGCCAAATGGGGATGTTCCAGTTATTAGTAACCGAGACGAAGAACTAAAGGGGCATTTACTAATGTGTAACTTTGTGACTAATTTACGTATTTACTATTTTCAAAGAAACTTATTATGTTAGTATGTGAGCTTCCTAATGTCTCATAGTGTGTGTTTTCGTTTGTATTTGTGTTGATGTTGTAGCAGAATGCCTGTGTTTAGTACTTTCCTATTGTAGTTTCCATTTATGTAATGTTAATTGTGTTTGTAATGTGATTACATGAATTGTATAATAGGTCATACCTGGTGCATTTTATTTCTCACCAATTTCATTATTTAGTAGCATATGCGTTGAACGTAAGCGTATGGAATGATAAGCAAGTTTCAGAACATGCAGCACAAAGAAAATAATGCAGATGTGCAATGAATAAATGACATTGAATTTATGTAAATAGAATTGGCAGCACTATATTGGTAAAATAGATACACATTACATGAAGTGCATCACAGATCATGCTTGGTGCATTTTATTTTTCAGCAATCTCATTGTTTAGTAGCATATGCGTTAGACGTGCGCGAATGGAATGATAAGCAAGTTTCCGGACATGCAGCAGAAAGAATATAATGTAAATGTGCAGTGAATAAATGACATGCAATCTATGTAAATAGAATTGGCAGCAGTATATCGGTAAAGTAGATTGAAACTGAAAGAGAATTGCATTATATTAAGAAAATAGTTAAAAATCGACATAGAGTAAGAGAAAGTGTACAAACGTACTCCTGATCTACAACCGTAAATTCTTGTAGCTGAGTCAGTTTCGATTTGACCTCACGTTCCTTTAGTGGTTTGATGTCAACCACTACTGCTATTATATCTGCAAATAGGTAATTTTCAGTCTGATTCAGTTTTATGTCATGTAATTTAACCTGTGTTTATGAAATACTGCTGTTACTGTAATTGTACTTTACATACCAATGGGACCTTTTGAGCCAACAAGCTCCTGGATGTTTGATAGTGGTACATGCTGTATGAGAGGGTAGGCAATCGGATCTCGTGAATCTGTTATAGGTCGTATGTAGGTTGAGGCGGTAAAGACCCATTGAAATGTCATACCGGGTGACATCTGTGCAAACGCGGCCTTGATATGTTGGACCATTGCACCACCGATGGTATACATTGCGAATGGGTGAAGACTTCGGGCTAGCAGTCCAATAGTTTGGTCCCACAAAACAGCCTCGATTTTGTTTCCTTTATTCATTTTGAGGACGTCAATTACGAAGGAATGACAATGTTCTAAGATGAAACAGTAAAAGCACTGAGTATACGTAAGATCTATGTACCTGTGCGTCTTGCAGGAGTACTTTTTGAGTTTGCTTACCAGTCTCATTTGTATGAGTGTTGGTTTTGTCAAGTACTAACACATTCACCCTCCAATCAGCAGTTAATGGAGTAATATCCGCAATTGATAAGTACTTTGCTTTTTGTGCCATTGTCCTAGAGAATGAATATTAATATAGTACTGATTATGTAGATAGTTGTTAGCTATATACAGGATATAAATTACATTTACTACTTTTGATTGTCATTTGGAGGCAAAAACTGTTGAGAAATCTGTACTTTTTGAATGATCTCTTGGAAAACAATATTTTGCGTTTTATTTGTTTCAAGTTTGTCTAAGAATGTTGCAGGTGCTATCACTACCTTTAATGCCTCAAATTTTCTAACTCTAGAAAAAGCCACGTAGAGTTGGCCGTGTGAAAAAATTGGTTCGCGTAGGTATATTCCAACGCGGTCCAGTGTCTGACCTTGGGCTTTGTTAATTGTCATGGCATAGCATAAACAAATCGGGAATTGGTATCGTTTGAAAGGAATTCCGGATTTGTCATTGTTGGAGGATTCTAAGGGTATTTTGTGCAGGATTGTTGTTTGACCAAATGTAAGGGCGGTGGCAATTTGGACGACAATAATAGTGTGTTTGTAGTTCTTTGCAAATTAGTCTAGTACCATTGCATAGTCCTTCTATAGGACTAAGATTTCTTAGCAACATTACTGGTGAGTTAACTTTCAGCAATAGTTGGTGTGGAGGTAAACTGCTAGGATTTAAAGAATTTAGGAAATCTTCACAATCTCCTTGATGTTGTGGATCGATAGTTATATCAGTACTTACATAGGATGTCATTTCGCCTTCCATTTTGTTTAACATAGCGTTATTTATGTGGTCAACACAGCCGTTTGTAGGTCTCTACTAAGCGTTCTACAGATTAATAAACAGTATAGGCTAAAGAATAACATCAAACTGTCTAACTACACTAACCTCAGGTAATTTGCTTGTCTGTCGGGCAGAGCGAGAAGAGAAAATCAGTCTGAGACCAATCCTGCACAACAGAACCTAAATAAGCACAGTTCTAATGAGAAAAAAACCATAGATGTAATGCAAATAGTGAAAAACGAAACTAAAGTATAACGAATACAGTTTAGGTGCAGTAGTAGTGTGAAACAGTGAAAATCCATTTGAAACTATTAAGAAAGGCCAAAATTTAAAATTTTCTTGTACTTTGTGTGAAAGATATTTACGTTGTCATATTCAGATACACGCTTATCGGAGTTCCTCACTTCTACTCGAATCTTGTTCAAGAAAAAGAACCTAGTACCGACAACCGTACCACAAATAGAACGTTGAAAACGCGTTGTATTATTGTGGATATGTGGATAATGTTATATTAGATTGAATTACTACATTCGTTGTAACAAATAACCTCTGTTAGAACAAGCAAATTGAATAATACAGACCTATCTAGATTACTCACGTGGTCTACGCTTTACATTCTTCTTAATAAAACTAATATGCTCAAACAAAATTCAGGAATGGAAGAAAGGGCTAAAAGTCAGAATCTCTTATGCATATCAAAAGGAAAATCGCATAATCTATGGCCGCATGAACAACAACAATTCAAACAAAAGTGAAATAAACAGTCAAGGTACATGGGACTTATTCCTTAACCCAAAGGAAAGTAGAACTAAAAAGTGGAAAAAACCAAAATATTAGTTATTCTGTTAATCTTTAGTTCCTCATACGGATGAACATAGGGTAAAATCAGATTCTGTAATACCAGCACAAAAATTACACCGGAGCAATCAGATAGAAAGAACAGCCTATCGTTAGAAGCAAAAGTAAATGGGAGAGGCGAACACACCCTTTGTATGAAGCAGTGTAGTTGAACAAAGCAATATATTCATTGAGAACAACAATTCTTACATTCAGAAAAATTAAATAGCATTTAATAGATATTTGACGGAAAACAACGGAAAATGTATGGGACCTAAAAAACAAATATAAGGATTACTTATTTGGTTAATCTTATAGACCTATATAAATTACCTAAGTAGTATACAAGTATACATTCTTATTACTAAAACTAATATGCTCAAAGAAATTTGAAAAATGGAAGAAAGGGTTCAAAGTGAGGACCTCCTATGTATCAAAAAACGAGAATGGCATAACCTATGGTAGCCGAAATAAGAACAATTAAAAAATTAACAAAATAAACAGTGAAGGTACATCAGACCTATTCTTTAACGAAAATCAAAGCCAAACTGGAAAATGTTAAGAGACAAAAATATTAGTTGTTCTGTTAATCTTTAGTTCCCTAGACATATGAACATACGTTCAAATAAGATATTGAAATACAAGTACAAAAATTACACAGAAACAATCCGATAAGAAAAACAGCCTATCATTAGAAGCAACGGTAAATGCAAGATGGGAACACACCCTTTGTGTGAAGAAGTCTAACTGGAAAAAAGCAACATATTCACTCACACCAACAATTTAAAGATTAAGAAAATTGAAAGAACATTTAACAGCTATTTCATTCAAAATGGAAGGAAGACCTAAAAAATATTATTGAAAGGATTACTTCTTTGGTTAATCTTATGTTCTCTATACATATGAACATGCATTGAAAGCAAACTTTCAGACACAAGGACAAAAAACAGAGAAAGAGCATCAGAGGGGAAAAAAAATGTTGGACGAAATCTGTAAATCAGAGGAATGTATATATCTGCAAATTAAAAAAATGATTTATAGCAGAAAAACTATTCCTTCAGAAGAACAATTTATTCATTTACAAGATAGGGTAAAAATTCAGCAGATTTTCTAAGCCGAATAATGGCACATTTTGAAGAACAAAACCAAAAAAAATCGGTTCTTTGGTTAATCCTGTCTATTCCATAGATATGAATATGACTTAAAATCACAATTTCAGACATACGCAGAAAAATTAGAGATAAACAATCAAATGGAAAGGAGGATTTGCAAATGGAATGTAAAGATCTGTAAAACTAATTACAACGACAGATTGAAGAAGAAAACCTCATAGCAAATTAGAGACAGACAGTAAATTATTCATTCCAAACAACAATTTATTCATTTAGAATAAAGAAACCCAAATTAACAGATTTTTCAAGCAAAATAATAGCACATTGTGAAGATTAAAACACCAAAATTTTGTTCTTGCGTTAATCCAGCCTCTTACACATATAAATAGGAGTTCAAATGACGAGTTTCAGACATAGCTAGAAAAAATATTGATAAACACGATTTTGAAGAACATCTGTAAACCCGTCAAATTAATTACATGAAGAAATTGAAGAAGAAAAGATGATAGGAAATTAGAGATAAACGATACAAAAAACGAGCTGCAAAAAATCAGAAATTCAAGATTTAGTTACAATGAGAAAAGGAAGAAGATAACCTGGTAGAAACAACGAAGGAGACGACCGACGAAGGATAGAACAGATATGAGAAATGCAACTCCATAATTCACCAAATATGTTTTACCTAGGAGTGTGAAGAGTTAGTGGCGATGGAAATCGATAGGGAATGAATGCGGTGGTGGAGATGAAGAAAGCGGTGGTGGAAGTTCTTTGAGTCATAGGCTAAACTCTCCGAGAAAAAGCCACACGTGTAATAGGTCTCATGATGATGATGAAGAAAAAGCAGAGATGCGTATTTATCATACAAACGACGACACAAGAGTAAGTGACGACGTCGTTTCATAATACTAAAAGGAAGAAAAAAAAAAAAAAAAATACGACGAAGACAGCATATGCATATTTAAATAGGTACCTCTTATTAGGATAAATGTCATAAAATTTATATAATAAGAGTTAATGTATCATATTATAATTAAGAGCAAATAGCAGCTTTAGTCCCCCATCTTTCTAAAAAAGGAGAGACTTAGCACTCATCTTTGATTTTGGTTTGACCGCTCCCTTATCTTTTAAATATATTGTAACTTTGATCCATTTAACAACCAATTAAGAAAAAAATTGACGGAAAACCTGTGCTTACCCTTCACGTGTTCTTAGCATTTAAAAATATTGTTATTTTAATCAAACCCAAAAAAAAATTATAAAAAAATAAATAAATTATCCCATTAATGTTATTTTCCGTAGAGGTGTAAAACAAAACATTTTTTCACCATTCTTCATCCCGTCGTTTTTCGTTCATCATTCTCAACCATAATGTAGCTCGATTTTAGGGGTTTATCCCCAATTTCATATTCTTTAAATCATTCATCTTGGAAAACGATTTGGTGATTTGCAATATAGATTAGAAGAATGATTTAAAGAAGATGAAATTGAAGATAAACCCCTAAATTCGAGCTACATTAAGGCTGAGAAAGATTAACGAAAAACGACGGAAGGAAAAATGGTTTTGTTTTACACGCTATACGGTAATAACATTAATGGGATAATTTATTTATAATTTTTTTGTGGAAATTGATTAAAATAATAATATTTTAAAATGCTAACAACGCTTGAAGGATACGCACAGGTTTTCCGTCAATTTTTTGTTGACTGCTTGTTAAATGGACCAAAGTTGCAAAAGATTTAAAAGATAGGGACCGGTCAAACCAAAATAAAAAATGAGGGCTAAGTCTCTCCTTTTTTGGGAAAAAATAGGTGACTAAATCTGCAATTTACTCTTATAATTAATAGAATATCTTATAGGGTGGAAAACCCTGAACCCAGGTCATGGATGGTTGTGGGGGTGGAGGAAGGGTTTTCAGTATTATTCTCCGATACCTTTTTGCTGTGACTGAAAGGTATCGCAGACTTTTAGGGAAAGTTATTCTATGACGAGTCCATTTGAAGATTAAAACATGTAGATGCATCTGGACCACACAGTTTCAACTCAAATTCAAACTGTGTGGTGCAGAATTATCCACGTGTGCCTACAGTGCAAATGGAGTGACTATGGAAGAATTACCCAACTTTTAGCTTTATTAGTCTACTAACAATAGACCCGGACAGTCCATCATGATTAAACGCCCGTCCCATTCACTCATTTGGATTGATGTCACATATATGAAAGGGAAAAACATTAGAAGGACACCATTAACCCTAGACATCTAAAAACCATTCGCAGCAGAGTTTCTACCATATCTGTTAAATACAGAATCGATAAATTTTGTAATGCACAAAATATAAATTATCTATTAGTTAACATTGTAGAGTTTCTGATACATTCTAGTGTTGTATTCATGCGTTAACTAAATTAGAAAAACAATACAAATCCATTATCACCGTTAAGTAAACTCCTACAATTCATAACCTTTATATTGCCACTAATCTCAATCTCAATTGAATTTGGAAACAGTTTCCTAAATTCCTTCTCTGTTTTTCTTTTATATTTGAATTTACAATAATCTTATTCCTTAAGTGTGTGTTATATTGGCGTGGATACTTCTGTCTAATAGTGTGTGCAGTATCCGACACATATACGCATAATGATGTTTATGATACACAATCGAGTAATTTCCGCCACAATATAAATGAAAATATGTCCAAAATAATGAAATGCTACAAAAAATCAAAGAAGTCGTACCTTTTTATTTTATTTTTTATATTTACACATATATTCTTCATACTCGTATCCTATTATTTTCAATGATCACACACCCAGTGGTGACTTTCGTGAAAATTTTCCAGGTGAAAATAAAATTAAAAAAATAGGTGGAAAAAAAAACTCAACTGCAAGATTCGAGCTCTTGTGGCTGGGATAGATAATAAAGCTTTTAACCAATTGAGCTAAATGGATAATTATACTAGATGTTGTCTGCAATAGTATACATACACAGCTTTAATATTACTAGAGGGATATATTAGTAACTTCGTCCGGAAATTTAAGTGGGGTCCATGCACCCCACCCGTATAAGGCTGGGTCCGCCCCTGCACACACCTGCATTTTTCATATTCGTGTATCCGTATACGTGCAACTAGCCATACACACAAAAAAAAAACAAAAACAAAATTGCAATATGAAAATGAATCTGATCTACCAATCATAACACCTAATAATAATTACAAAAAATCAACAAAAATCACCAAAATACACGAGACAAGGTTAACATAGGATTTGCCTAGATAATTTAATAAAATAAATAAAAATAAAACAGATCTGGAAAAGAAAAACAAAAAAACCCGTTGTAATTGCTATGGAATCATATTAATAGGCGATATATGAAGAAAATAAAGAAAGTAAATAAAAGTCGATTAAAATAATTATTTCTTTCTGAGACGATAAAGAGTTGCTAGGGTTACCTGAACCAATGGAAAACGTTGATAGGCTGCTTGAGACAGAGTATGTGAACATATATAGAGAGGTGTAAAGGACTCAATCTAAATTAAATATTTAATTATTGAGTCGAGCAACCTCTTAAACCCTCGAAATCGGCATGTGTTCGTTCGATTAGGACCAACAAACATGTATTAAAGACCAACAAAAATTTTCAAAATAAAATTAAACTCTAGTTCCCTCAACAACAACAAAAAAACAAAAACAAAAAAAATTAAATAAATAAAACTCTAGCCGTATTATATAACTGCAAAATCGATCTCAAAATGAATTGACGGCGAAACTTTTATTCCAATCGAAAATAATTTGTTTTCTGCACTGAATGTTTATGTACGTGATCATATTATTTAACACGGTTTATAAATTAATGATTATTACTAAACTTGAAATTAATTCTACCAACATCATGCTTAACATAGTCAAATTTTGATCTGAATTTCCCAAGAAAACTACACTCTGTGTCTATTATAACTTATAAGCACATAAAAGAAAAAAAGGAGAAAAAATATAAATATAAACGATAAGTGTTTATACAGCACCACCATACCGGAACAACAGCAGATATATGAAATCCTGTGGTTTACTTCAGCTTTTTTTCTTTTTTGTAAATAAGGTTCACTTCAGCCTTTGAAGAATTTAATCTTGCTGTAAATATATAACATTACCCATAAACTCAAAATCTTATATAAAATTATATATATATATATATATATTCAATCAATAACACCGATAAAAAAATCAATTATTCATTCATTATGAGAATCATTTATTCATTCGTTTTTTTTCACACCGATAAAAAAACCTTAACACATCATATTTTTTTATTTTCAATTTAAACTTCTTTTTTGCGGTTTGATTATGACCCGATTTTGGGCAGAATACTGAATACTTTACTGATTGAATTTCAGTCAAAATAAAAATAAATAAATAAATAAAATTCAGTCAAAATGTCGATTCTGACCCGATTATGAGCGGAAGGTTTTTTGTTTGTTTGAAAGGTAAATGTCATTTTATTAATAGCGTTCAGCGGCACAAGTGATCATGAGTAGAATGTTGATTAATTACTTTACTAATTGACCTGACCCGATTATGAGTAGAATGTTGATTAATTACTTTACTAATTGACCTGACCCAATTTTGGGTAAAATATTCATTACTTACCGATTGAATTTCTGACAAGAGTATCGTATCAATTGTGTGCTTTTTGACTGATATAAAGCCTAAAATACACCACATCCGAACTCAAATTTAGTTAGGATAAAGAATGTTTCAATTACATTTATATATGAAAAGACTCAGTTTAGAAATAAAGTGAATGTAGTTTTCACCTTAATTACATTATTAATAGGCAAATAAGGGGAGCTTTGTCAAAATATCATTTTTGAGAAATGCCGTTTGTTGGACTACCACTCCATTGGCAAATAAGACTGCGATATGATGAAAAACATTGACAAACCCCAAAACTAAATACTCAACAATCACATTATACAACAATATGAAAAATTACAAAAGAGATGACGTATATTAAAAGGAAGAGTATTAATCAAACAAAGTGAAGGGCTAAATTAGTCCTAATTATTAATAGATTCAACAAACAAAAGGAGTAGCAACTGTTCTTAAACAAACACATGCTTCCATATATAGAAAGTTTTCCTCTGTTGATGGCCTTTGAACCAATGTTTCTTTGGTTTGACCGTGGCACTCGCACCATTTCATACGGTCAACATAGAAAAATCCTATGACGACGTCTTCCGAACCTCCACCTCCCGACGTAGCGAGCAAAAGCTTTGTCGTACCCATTGGCAACATTGACGTTTCTATCTCACATGTCTTGCTCCACGTCTCCTCCTCGATTCCACCATTGTTGTCATTGTTCATCAACCATACACCTTGTTTCATTCGGGGTAACAACAGACACGGACAGTCCATCATGATTAAACGCCCGTCCCATTCACTCAGTTGGACTGATGTCACATCGTCGTAAGTCTGGAAGACACGGTTGTTAGGTGGTAGTTCAATCAATCGAAAACTTTGGGTGGAAACATCAAACGCAATGATCTTAGGGTAAAAGGGTGGAGTGTCGTTTATCTTTTGTATGGAAATCAGGTAAAGAGTGCCCGCAATGAAAACACCAGATCTGACGATGACCCAATCATGATCTTGTTTATTGATCTTTGTCCACGAACGATTCTTCAAATTGTAAATGGATAAAACAAAGCAATTAGGCTTTGCATCTAGCATTGTTACTCTCACCACGTGGTAGTCATCTTTCACATGATCGTATCCAAAATAACAATATGAATCAAAAGAATGTACATGACTTGTTTTCCAAGTATTCACAGGATTATCTGATTCATCTGCCACAACACGATAGATTCCGGTGGAAGGATTCCATAAAGTAAACGACGTAGCACATGGAGGGTATTCATAAAAGACTCTATCGGGTGGAAGATTCGTGTTTTGTAAACAAATTAATCCGTTGCAACTGCCAACCAATTTCACTTTCTTTTTACTATCCGTGTTTCTTGACTTCATTGCTTGTGCCAACCAATTCGATTTCTTTTTACCATCCATCGTAGGATAGTCGAGTTCCTTGACTACACTAACAACCTCAAGATTATCAGACGAATGAAAAACGACAGAGTAAAGCGTAGTCCCTTGGCTTCCGGGGACGACAATAAAGCTGTTATTGATGGATTTATTTCGAGCTGTTTTCTCCACTTCCACTTGAGCTTTGATGAAGAATGAGCTTTGGATTATCTTCAACCATGATTTGCATACAATACTGAAACCGATGAATAGACTGAGCCGTAAACTTGAGAAGAATCTCCGGGATCAAATCATCCGGGATTCTAGGAATTGCCGGGCTTAACTTTTCAAAAATACTTCCATACAACCTCCGGATAAAACCGAGCATGATCGTATATCACCAAAGTAAGCTAAAAACATTAAAAGTCCAACATTAATACATGCTTAGATGCCCAAACAGGCAAACACATAATCACAATTGCAATGACAAACATTTGAAACCTTAAATTATAAGAAGAAAAAAAAGCAATAAAAGAGAACACAAACTTAGATTTAATATATATATATATATATATATATATATATATATATATATATATATATATATATATATATATATATAATCAAAGTTTGATCAGAATTTAAAAAAAACTACAATCTGTATAAACTATAAGCACGTAAAAAGCCAGAAGAATTAAGACTATAGTGCTAAATACATGAAACTCAGATAATAATAATACTAAATAAATATTAACAATAAGAATTTATACAGCACCATACCGGAACAACAGCAAATATATGGAATCCTGCGGTTCACTTCAGCCTTTGAAGAATATTAATCACGATAAAAAAAAGATAAACCCTGGTGTAAATATATAACATTACGCATAAACTCATGAATCATGATAGTTATATAAACTTAGATTTATTTTTTATTTTTTATTGTCAATCAAGGAGTATTGATCGGAGTGTTGAGTTTTTGTAGAATATGATAATTTTATTCATTTATTATGTTCACACATATAAATACATATATTACCTTGTGATGAGGTCTAAGTATTACGCCAATGTGATATTGAAATTAGGAATAATTCGATATAAATTGTCAAAAAAAAAAAAAGAAGGAATCGTTTAAAAGGACAAAAAAAGATGAGGAAAATAGGAATTGTAAATATAAATTGGGTGATAAGAACAAATTAATACACTGTTTATAACCCTAGATCGACTGTTTATAACCCTAAATCCACTGTTTGCTGCAGTGGAACTGACTTCAAATTTAATGTTTGACTATCACAGTGAAATAATGATATGTCTTTTTTTTCAAAAAAATCTTCTATCCTTTTTCCTTATTTCTATGTTTAAATTGTTTTTTAAAAATAAACCCAATAAAAGGAATAATTTGATATTTTAATTTTCTCATTGTTTTTCTCTCTCCAGACTACTTGTATATTTTTATTGGGTGGTGGGTGGGGGTGGGGAGGCTATTGTATGTTTTAGAACATATATCGACTACTTTACTTTTCTTTTCTTTTCCTCTTTATTTTGTCTATCCTGATCTACGTGGCTCTTATATATGTATGCAATATTTTATTTACTTCTATTTAATTTATGTTAGAAAAATATTAATGCATTTATCGTCACACACGAAAAAAAAAAAAAAAAGACAACTTAAAAACCAAAAGCCGCTGCGCGAGGCCGGCAACGCGTTCTAGTGGTCATTGCGGCAGGCTTAGGACACGGAGGTTCTGAGTTCGAGTCTTACTAGAGATGTGTGTAATAGACCATTTTAGTTTAAAAAAAAAATAAACAAATAGCTTAACTAACATTTTTTTTCTTTTTTTAAAGCCTCCGGTATCCGGAACCAACTGTTTCGAATAATCCGGAGATCGGTCCGGTCGTGCTTGTCGAATCTGACTTTTAAAACACCTGGTATCCGGAACCAACTGGTCCGACTAATCCGAGATTCAGTCCGGTCGTGTCTGCAAAATCTGACTTTTACTCAAAATTAAAACTTGCAGAGTCTGACTAACGTTATTTTAGATACATATTAGCGTTGTATGTACGTACATGTATAGACACGGCCAATGAAGCAATGACCCAATGATCATTGTTGATCCGAAGGATCCGAGGGTCCTGCGTTCAAGCTCCACTGAGGGAAAAACCGGAATTTCTTCGTTCAAGCTCCATCGGAGGCAAAAAGTGTGCGAGCGTATAAATAATAGTGTTATTTGCTTATAAAGACTAGTTTTAAGACTTAATAGGTAATTATGACACACTTAAAAAATTATTAGTTATACGGACAAAATAAGATTGGTTGGACAAGAATAACCCCAATCCTTCTTTCTCATTTTTCAATTCCCATCGTCCCACCCCTCTCCCCAAAAACCCTTTTCATCTCCTTTCTTCCATGGCCGTTTTCCGGCTAACTCAAGTGATATTTTCTCTGAAGTGATCTTTTATCTTTGCATTCTCTGATATATTCATTCATTCATTTTTTTTCTCTTGAATTTCCGAAGAAGCAATTTCCATGGCTTCTCTCTGTTCCGTCAAATTCAAACGGCTGCACTAACACTTCCCATTCCGCCTTTCATTTTGTTTGTCGTTGTTGTGTTTGTATTTATTCCTCAATAGACTGAACCTTAGTGCTCCAGCCTTAAAACTTCCTTACACCGCCACCTCAATTAAAAAAAGTCAACAGCACAAACTCTCGTCGGCCAACGATTCATCTATCCTCTACAGAAGAAATGGAAAGATCCATGGCTGGAAGCACTTCGCTTTCTACTCCAGAGTCATTTTGCTCTTTTTACTGGATTGATTTCAAGAGTTATAATAGTCAATTGGAGTAATAGGCATGATATTTGGCTGCTTTATGGTTGGCATTGCTGCTGTACCACAAGCTTGAGTATGGCAATTTTATTCAGGCTGTACCATAAGCCTGAATAAAATTGAATATTCATCAATTTTAAACAATATTGTCCTTACTGTGTTAAGTCAGATTCAGGCTGTTTCCAAAGCTTGATACAAGCATCAACTGCAGGGTGCGAGAATGCCTTTTTAGTTTATGACAATGTCACATTATTATTGAATCTGGATGGAAGTTTCTCACTTAAGAGTTTGGGAAGATATATTTGAGCACATGTCGAGAGCATTTTTTGAGAATTCGATAGGGAAGTATGTGGATTTTAGGCTTGGAGTTAACCTCAATCACATGAAATAGCATTGGACACCCTATTCTTAGTTACCAATGCCAAGAGGAATGTTGCACATAGTGTGTGTATATATTTTGATTTTGGACCTACATCTAACTGTATGGCAAATGTTGTAGATGTCTTTGGACTTATTTCAGGTGTAATTCATGGGTTATTACGATGCGGACTTCAAACGATAGAGAGCTGCATATCGTGCATCTGGGATGGACACATCCCACCACACAATTTCCTATGTGAGGATGAAACTGTGTGGTCGAGGATGTTCTGCGTATCAGCCTCTCTATCGCTTCTCCCTGCATCAGAATAACCCGTAATTCATAGGCATCAAATGGGAGTTGGTGGAAATGAGAAGAAAATGAAGGGTGCTCTAGTGGCATTTGGATTCAAAGATTTGCACAGTGCAACCAAATTTCTTCTGACTCAAGTGTCATGACTGTGAAGCAACTTGAGAGCATCAATCAAGAAGTTGTTGCTGTGTTCATGGCTGGACCAATAGTTGTAGCAGTATTTTATACAAGGGGAATTAAAGATTGTTTCTTCACCGTTGTTACAAACACTTCACATGGAACTTCAGTCTTTATGTGTGTCGTTTTCTTATTCCGGTTATAACCATGGAATGGTGTGAGATGGTAAAGGCAACTGTTAATATTGGCAGCACCATTTCGGTTGCAATTGCTATGGAGTTTGATGTGTTGGATGAGTATTATCTCTTCTTCATCAACATGGAGCATTTTATTTGGGATCCGGGTTGGTTGTCACAATTTTATTCTTGAGGACAAGAATGTTTTTGAGGGGTGGAAAAGGATGTAGTACAACAGTTTTTTTCCTTATATTTAGGTTATAGTTCAGCTGAAAAAATTTATGCTATGTTTTTTCCCTTATACCACAAGCTTGCATGATGTAATAATGATCAATTCTCTAACTGTAAATACAGTGGCATCAATATCACCGTATCAATTATACCACAAGCTTGCATGATGATATTGATGCTAGCTTATGTCACTGCATATACAATTTACAAAGCTTTTGTTTTTGCAATTTGGGTGTTGATCACTTCACAAAATGTTGGTGTTTCGTTTGACTTTTCACACAAATTAAGAAAGAAAAGTGTAGTTAATGATTTGAATTTCATTAAATGATTGATATTTTTACATTTATGCCTTTAAGTTGTTGTAGTTGGAGCGTTTAATCTACACACTTTATCAGTAAATATTGTAAAGAGTGAAGGGCATTTGAAGAAATTTAACAATACATGACAAAGTGGACACTTATTTTGTGACAAATCAAAAATAAAACGTGGACAAATAAAATGGAACGGAAGATTGATTTTCATGGTGCTATTGGCATATGGTTACTCCGTAAATTGAACGCGTAAATAAATTCTCCAATTTTTATTATATGTATGTGTTGGGCCGTTTGGCGTTTGCCCGGCCTTATGCCGACTATTATTTTCTCCTGCGGCATTCTCGGTTTCATGCCTTTCTTAAGTTTCCTCTGTTAAAAAGGAAAGAAAAGAAAACGCTTTGAAGCGATAATACTGACACAACTTGTCTGTGTAGGAATGACTCAACCGCTACCTGCAGACCGCTGATCATAATGTGTCTTAGAGCATCCGTAATAAGGGCTTTTGGACTATGTCAAGTCTGACATTTAACAATTGGGCTTTTTTTCTCGACCTCAATCAAAATAATGGTGTAATTGTAGGAGTGATTTTTCTTGACACACTCTAATACTACTCCCATTTCTGGCCTTGTCAGTTGATGCAGTCAATATTCTCTCTCATCTTTTTTTATTCATAAAACACATTTACATCATCTTCTCTCTCAGCAAACTCAAAAAATTTGTTCGATAATTCTCTTTTACAGTAAAAGGTTTATTGCATACTACTTCTAATTAAATTCATGGACGCATATGCAAACTCCGGCACCCTTTTTCAATTTTTTTTTTATTTTAATTTTCTTCTTCTTCACATGAAAATGGCTGCTTGGAATGAAATGGGTTTCACCAATATTATTTTTCCGGTGATGAGAGAATTTGGTCTTAGATCTACAAGTTTGAGATAATTTTTCAAGTTCTCTTGACATCATTTTTATGGGTTTGATTTTCTTATAATTTTTTTGCAATTTTCAGCTTTTTTTTATCATAAAGTTCCTTTGTAATTAAACTTAAAGTAACCGGATGCCATAGATTCCGGCTATCTTGGTGCTGGAAAACAAAAGCAGCAACCTGACGATACGGGATTTCACCCCTCCACGTGGAATTATCTAATTGGTCCAAATTTGGCGTGTGGAAAAGTCAAGATATTATCCACATCGGGTTAATACGAGGCGAATCAAATGATCACCACCGCCGCCAAAGCAGATCTTGCAGTGTGTCAACTCGAAGCACCCACGTCGGTGTCATATCACGAGTCGATATCGGAGCTCAAGCCAGGGTTCCTGCGCCCAATAATCTGAGAGGGTTCTTGAAGCGAAGCGAAGCGCCATTAAAGCGAATTATGTCGATAGACCAAACCGCCTGCGGATTAGAGGCGGAAGAAGAAAGCGTGTCTTTTATAATCGTCATTCCGGAATCCTACGTAGCGGCGATTCTCTGACAATCATGCGATATCGTAAGCGTCCAAGATCATTCTTGACTCACCATAGACCCTAAAATCACCCCTAAAATCATCTTTGATTCTATCATCCCTGATTAAATTGGCGCCAAATTATACGTACAAAATCCCGTCGTCGTTGGCGGCTAGAAGGAGGGTCTTCTCGGTGATGGATCGAGGAGTGGTGGTTCGTGATCAATTTAATGCCAAAACGCAATCGAGATCCGAGGTTGATTGCGGAAATTGAACCGTTGAAACAAGATTTCCACCGTTCGTATTCAAGGATAAGGAGGGACGAACAACCCTCCAAATTTCGTGACGATCGAGTCCGTTTAGATAGCCGATCGTCGCCGGAAAAGTTCTTCTTTATAAAGAAAAAAGCGACCCAAAAATGCAGCGAGATCGGCGGCTGATTTATGGAGTTTGAACCGTTGGAATGAAAATCCCACCGTTCGAGTGAAGAATATCGAGGGCGAACAAACCCTCAAAATTTCGTGCCCGATCGGAGTCCGGTTACATGCCCGGCCGTCGCGAAGAAGCGGTCGGATATATGGATTATTTCGGAGTTTCAACCGGTGGAACAAGATTTCCACCGTTCAGATCAAGGATTAGGAGGGGCGAACAAGACCTCCAAATCTCATACCGATCGGAGTTGTTTTGAGTGCCCGATCGTCTCAAAGAAGGCTTGTTTGCATAAAAACGCAGCGAGAACCCTAATTGGGAGCGGATAAGTCGGCTGAATATCCCGACAATTGAACCGTTGGAACAAGATTTCCACCGGTCGATTCAAGAATTATGAGGACCGAACAAGCCCTCAAAATTTTAGGCCGATCGGAGTTCGTTTGATTTCTCGATCGTGGCAAGGAAGTTCTGCAGCACGTAAACGCAGCGAGGATTCTCGGACGGCGGTACGCCGATCGCGCTTATTCCGGAGATTGAGCCATCGAAAGAAAATTTCCACGGTCACATCGAAGGAAAGTGAAGGAAGAACGATCCCTCCAAATTTCGTGCCGACCGGAATCCGTTTGAGTCCGATTGCCACAGAAAGACAACTGCTTTGTGCGCCCCGAGAAAAACTGCGAGTTATCTACCGTATCTAGCTATCCACGAAGCGAGTTCTCGAGCTCCAAAGAGCGAGACGAGCTCTTAAGCTCTTCAGTTCTTACAATTGTTATTTTAAATTCTTATATACTTTGTAAGTCTTTATTATATGTGTAATGTTTTTATCACAATCACATTGCACCACAAAGACTCGAGATATCGAGCACCGGCATTCGAGCTCTACGGACTCGTCTTGCCCAAAACCCGAGCTCGACTCGGAGTCGTATTTGGAGCTCACCGATGGGCAAATCTTTAATAAGTCCGAGATCGACTCGGCATCATCTTCTATAAGTCCGAGATCGACTCGGCATCATCTTTGGAGCTCAACTTGAGCGTATATCTTTAATAAGTCCGAGATCGACTCGGCATCATCTTCTATAAGTCCGAGATCGAGTCGGCATCATATTTGGAGCTCAACTTGAGCGTATATCTTTAATAAGTCCGAGATCGACTCGGCATCATCTTCTATAAGTCCGAGATCGAGTCGGCATCATATTTGGAGCTCAACTTGAGCGCATCTTTAATAAGTCCGAGCTCGACTCGGCATCATCTTTTATAAGACCGAGCTCGGCTCGGCGTCATCTTTTATAAGACCGAGTTCGCCTCGGCATCATATTTGGAGCTCTCTCGAGCGTATCTTTTATAAGACCGAGATCGGCCTCGGCATCATATTTGGAGCTCGGCTCGGCGGTATCTTTTATAAGACCGAGCTCGGCTCGGCGTCATCTTTTATAAGTCCGAGCTCAGCCTCGGCATCATATTTGGAGCTCTCTCGAGCATATCTTTTATGAGACCGAGATCGGCCTCGGCATCATATTTGGAGCTCGGCTCGGCGGTATCTTTTATAAGACCGAGCTCGGCTCGGCGTCATCTTTTATGAGACCGAGCTTGGCCTCGGCATCATATTTGGAGCTCTCTCGAGCGCATCTTTAATAAGACCGGGCTCGCCTCGGCATAATATTCGGAGCTCGAAGGCGACCTTAAGTAAGTCCGCCTGCCATCTAAGCATGATACCAACAGACTACACCAAATAAGCTAAGCCTTATCTCAATTAACTTGCTTTTTACATTTTTATGTCTTGTAATAAGTCCATGTGACAATTTCATAGATATTCTACTAAGCATGTCTTTCCTCGAGACGCTTTTGTGTTTGTTATGATTCTGACCTTCACATTGCAAATCTACCACGATACAAAATGGCAAAGGCAAGAAATTCGACCACCTTAAAAGCAAAAGAAGTCCATGTGATTAAAAGATAAAAGAGGCAAAAGTCAACCACAACTACAAATCCTCGACACGATGAAGTCGGAATAATATGGTGAATAAAGCCAAGTCACCGATAAAGCTTATATCACCTCGACACGATCTGATAGAAATAAAACAGTGAAAAAAAAGCCAAGTCAGCGATGTGAGCTTATATCACTCCCGACCGCCAAGAAGCCACGATGCTAAGCGGTTGGAAGATCCCACGATGGATACCCTATTCGACGGTTCGAAGCACCACGAAGTGCGGCGAAATGAGTAGGATTTTTCAATTCGACCATGTCGAAGCCCGTCGAGGCAAGATAATCGATTCGAGCTCCGACCAGATAGCCAAGTCAAGCCGATAAAGCGATGATGCTAGAGTTAGGTCGACTCATATCCAAGTGTACCATGAGTCATGTACTCATACTACACTTTGAGGGCCACAGGGGAATTAAGTCCAAGGACTACACCCCACAAGGCGACTTTGCAAGGGAATTAAGTCCAAAGGACTACACCCCACAAGGCGACTTTTGCAAGGGAATTAAGTCCAAAGGACTACACCCTGAGCAAATATTCAACAACACAAACAACATTCAAAGGAAAGGTCGAATTCAAAATTCATAATTCAAAAGTCCCAGGGATCGAATCGTGAAAGACAGACAACAAAAAGCGACGAGCAACATATTGCAAAAATTGAAGCAAAATAAAACTAGGCGTCATATTTGGAGCTCACCGATGAGTGAATCAGTAATAAGTCCGAGTTCGACTCGGCATCTTACCTCGGAGCTATATTATTTTGGAACTCACCCTACCGAATCAAGCGGGTCGAGCTATCCTATTTTGGAACTCACCCTACCCGAATCGGGCGGGTCGAGCTATTTTTGGAACTCTCTGGCCGAGCATGGCGGGGACGAGCCTTCTTATTTCGGGAACTATCCCTATGGTTATTGCGACTTTTTGACTAGTGCCTGGCGTATCTCGAGGAACCACTCCGCAGGATCTACTCAACGGTCTCACGAGGATCCGCAAGTCGGATGCCTTCGATGTCGGCGATCCAACGTTTACAAGTCCTAATAGGGCCAAACGCAATGGCATCGAAGTCCGAGTCGGCAATGGCGCGTAATCGACTCCCAGAGAGAGAATTTACTAGGGCATCGAGGCCGGGCAACATGATCATTTCGATCGACGACCGGTGAAGCTAAAAGTTCCATGGAACCAAAAGGCTAAGGCATCGAGTTCGGACCAAGTCCAAAACTCTCGGCGATCATGTGTCGCGAGTCATGAGCGACAAAGAAACACCACGACACCGAGATCCAGAGCGACATTTACGTATTACCGGTCTTATTAGGCGGTAAGTACTAGGACATCGTAGGCGGAAATATCTATCGACAGAGAAAAGAGCATCGATTCCGACAAACGAAATGAGACAACCAGGGCATCTCTTCTACCACGCAACAACAAAGAAAAGTCCAAAAATGCTAAAGCATGGAAGACAAGTTACATATGGTCGACAAATGGAACTCACCGAAAGTATAACGAAGATGATGAATCATTATACTTTGGAGGCAACAACGAGTCGACATTGAATACTCGAGAAAATGCGAGCAAAGGAATGGGAATCGACATGCAACAAAAGTGTTTGACACCAAATACTTGTAAAAATTTCAGCATTTATAACAAAAAGCCTAGTCACAAAGATCGCCAAATATGATCCAAACCTAAGGTTCTCATGATACTTGGAGGCGATATCGACATATATGCATCGACATGAGAGAGGCCGATGTGCAAATAAGGCCAAAGGCATGATAAAAGCAAGATGGTCTACTTCAAAGACCAAAGAAAAGAAGGAAAAATGTAACAATTTTTCAAGGAAAGAATAAGCCAAGTCCAAATGACCGGCTAATTGTTTTTACTGATGGAAGCCAACGACAACGATGGTTAAAAGGGCAAAGCCTAAGAAGAAGCATCTTTTTGGCGTTAAGGCAAAGTCTCAAGATGTTAGACTAACATTCGAGATCCGCGTGCCGTACTCCAAAATCCAGGCAAATCAGATTCTTGAGAGAAGTCGACCTCGACCGAGACAGTCCCAAGTTGGACATCTCATCATTCCTTCGCCGACTTTCTGACATCAAAGTCGATGTCAACTTAGCCACACGTTATAAGTCCTGAGGGACGAGATAATGCTAAGATAAAAAAGTTTACCAAAGCGAGACATGGAAAGGCCGTATGTCGGACTCCACAGGAAATAAGTCTGCGGGCGATTTAAATTCGAGCATGGATGACGGTGGCGAGATACACTTTGACAGATCGGACGACCTCAAGAGCTCGAGGCAGATCCTGGGGGCTTATGACGATACGGGATTTCACCCTCCACGTGGAATTATCTAATTGGTCCAAATGGCATGTGGAAAAGTCCAAGTATATTATCCACATCGGGTCGAATCGAGGCGAATCGGTGATCACCACCGCGCCAAAGAGATCTTGCAAGTGTGTCAACTCGAGCACCCATGTCGGTGTCATACGAGTCGATATCGAGCTCCGACCAGGTTTCCGTGCCCAATAATCTAGAGGGTTGCTTGGGCGAGGAGCAAGGCCCATTAAAGGGCAATTATGTCAATAGACCAAACCGCCTTGTAGGATTAGGGGCGAGGAAGAAGGAATGTGCCTATAAATACATCATTCCAGGAACTACGTAAGGCTTGATTCCTGGACAATACACAGGATACGTAGGCAATCCAAGAAACATTCTTGGACTCAGCCATAGAACCCTAAAATCACCCCCAAAATCATCTTTGATTCTATCATCCCTAGATTAAATTGGCCTCAAATTATACATGACAAAATCCGGCATCGTCACAACCCATATGAGAGGAGGACGGTGGTGTTTGGGAGGAGGACGGTGGTGGTGGTGGAAATAGTTGCTTCAAAATATATATTGCCATTACACCATCTTGTCAAAAATAAATCCACCTACAATTTTCATACAATCAGCTTTCTACGTGGATCGCCTCTGTCATAATCGATTCAAAATGGCCTTGAACCACTACGGATGCTCTTAATGCTGGATAAGTTTAAAATTGTTTTTGGTTTGCTCTCACACACCAAAAAAAAAAAAAAAAAAATGTACACCGATACTATCAATGCAACTTTTGGTATTTTGATGCATTGATAAATGAAAAGAGTGTTAGGAATTACAAAAGCCATTATTGAAAACGTAAAATGCATGAATGGTGTGCATTTATAAATTTCCTTAACCTAGCTACTATAAATATGTTGGCTAGAATTCGGGTTGCCCGACTTGTCATCGGGCTGGAATGGCGGATAGAAGATTTACCCAAGGCGAATCTTCACATTCAAAGTCTGATCCTTTAAGTTTTACGGGTCTTCTTGCAGATGAAGTGTTTGATGAGGATACCTTTCTATGTGATATTTGTGCAGACGAAAAACCAAAATCCGCGAGTTTTCGTATAAGGGGTTGCGATCATTCTTATTGCTCTGATTGCATCGCCTTGTACGTGGCTTCAAAGTTGCAAGAAAATGTTAGTGACATCGAGTGTCCGAATGTAGAGTGTAAAGAAAAACTAGAGCCTCGGGATTGTAGATCAATCTTATCGCCTGAGGTGTTTGATCGGTGGGGTGATGCTTTGTGTGAGGCTTTGATTCTGTCTTCTGAGAGATTCTATTGTCCTTTTAAAGACTGTTCTGTTTTGTTGATCAACGATTCGAACGTGAAAACGCAATCTGAGTGTCCGGAATGCCATAGATTGTTCTGTGCGGAATGTAAAGTTGCGTGGCATTCGGAAATATCGTGTGAGGAGTATCAGAAAATAGACATGAATGAGAGAGGATTGGAGGATATGAAGTTTATAAAGTTGGCTGAAGACAATAAATGGAAAAGATGTCCTAACTGCAGGTTATATGTTCAAAGGTCTGAAGGTTGCTTATATATGACTTGCAGGTTAGTTCTAATTATAACCAAAACAATCTCATTGTAAAGATTTTGATTGTTTCGAATAAATTTTTGTGAATTATTGATGATCGAATATTTTCCTAAGCGGCGGACCTACCTACATACAGCTAAGGGGGCAACTGTCCCTTCAATCCGAAAAAAAATCTACTAATATATTTAATATGTATCTTGTTTGCCACCTTAATTTTTTATGTCTCTTAAAAAAAAATTATTGCTCTCATTGTCCGAGATCATGCGTACGCCATTGACTGTCACGTTGCGAATCTATGTTTCAACCTAATAACTTCATGCTCTTGCAGGTGTAAATGTACATTCTGTTACAATTGTGGAGCTGTAACAAAGAAAGATCATTACTGCGAGAACTGCAAGAATTTAGCAGTCTTTTAATTTGATTTTCACAAATAGAATTGGTATTTTGTATAAGAGGATTGGCACTTTTTTTTTTTTCTTTTTTCTTTTTTCGTAAAACCTTCGGTATTCGGGACCGAGTGACTCGACTAATTCGGAAATCAATTCGGAACGTGTCTGCAGAGGTTGATTCTTACTCAGAATCAAGTGTGACCAACAGGATAAAGGGCCAAAAAGACATACTACCTCCGGTCTAAAATATAAGTCATCCTAGGAGTTTTCACACAGATTAAGGAATTGGTTGAATGTCATTAATTTGAAGGTTAATGTCTAAAATACCCTTTGACTATCATTAATGCAATAGTTGTTAAGTAATGAAAAGTTGTTGAATTCATAATAAATTAAGGGTAAGATAGAGAAAAAGCGAATAAATGTTGCAGACGGTAATGTAGAATGAAACATATTATGATACGGCATGTAAAAATGTAGGATGACTTATATTTTGGACAGGAGGTAGTAGTTCATAAGATATGTGGCAAAAAGGACAAGGAATATTCAATTTGTCATTTAGGACAATCTTTGTAATTGGGTTACATTATTACCCTTCTTTTCACTTTCACTAATTCTCTGGTGTGTTCACTGTCGGTTGTTTCCCTCACTAATTATGTTTAATCGGATAGTTTTATAGTAATCTTTCTGCATTAGAATTACGAAATGGGTTAACAATGCGAAACAAACAACAAAAATGGATGAGTATCTTAAATAGCATTCACGTCGCATTATTTCCATAGCACATTCGACATTTTTTTTTTTGCAATTTTTTCTTCACCATTAATTCAGAAAGTGATGAAACCAAACAACGAATGTCTGCAATTTTTTCTTCGCCATCATTTTCACAACAATGAATGTCTTAAATAGTAGGGGGGAAGCCGCACGACAAAAAAATTAATAAATGGAGTGCTGAAGACAAAAAGTAACATTTTCAGCGATTATAAAGAATAAAACCACAATTGTTCTTTAAAATTGTTCTTGGCGTGTTAATGTTCTTTGTGTTTACAATTTTTACTTCATATTTACTCCAATCCACATTTATTCTTTCATAATTATTCTTTTGTCGCTTATTAAATTACGCTTCTTTATCCCGATTTTTTAAATAATTTTGTCATTCTGGATAAAAATCTATAAATGGTAATGAAAAGTGTGTCTTATTTGCCTAATTAAGTTAAATTATGTGTCCTTTTGGCCCCTTAACCTATTTTTTATAGGGATTTTCGGAAATTACGTTAGAATATTGTGAATGTTGTCTCAAAATAATAGACCATTAAAAAAAATTCTGAACGAATTTTCAAATTTGGATTTCTAAATTGAAAGAAATGGATAAGAGAGAAATTGAGTTTTTTTTTTTTTTTTTTTTTTTTTTTTTGGGAAGGAATAGCGTCCAGAGTTTAAAAAAAAAAAAAATAGCTTTTATATATTATCAAAACTTTTGAAATTAATGAAATATTTATGCCATTTCTCTTCAATTCACTTTTTTATTTTTAACGGGATCAGTGACTCCAATCAATCAGAGCTATATGTAACCGCCCACATAAATAAATGTATATTTTCTACAAAAATAAACGTCTCTTTCAGTCAAATAATTTAAGAATCATATAATTTGATTGAGGTGATTTTTCCTGCATAATGAAAAATTGTCGTCTTAGTTACAATATCTTTTCTCCAAAAAAAAAAAAAAAATAGTTACAATATCTTTTTTTTTTTTTTTTAAGAATTACAATATCTTTTAGTGATAACCTTTATATCGTTTCCATTATGAAATATTGTTCTTTTAGTAATGATTGTAATAGAACTTTTATTGTTCTCTTTTCACTCATGCCGATTCTCTTTTGTCAAACGCTATGAGTAATGCTACTCTGTGACTTTCTAGCTAGGTATGGTGTGACTTTGCTTGGTCGAGTGGTTTGAAGTACTTCTGCATGAATCGATGTAATTTATAACCGTTGGCGATTTGCGCTAATAAAATTGTTTGGTTTTTTCAAAAAAAAAAAAACTACACTTCTATTCCTAAAAAATAATATATATATATATATATATATATATATATATATATATATATATATATATATATATATATATATAATATAAAGTCTTTTTCACAAAATCAATTCATTATTTATTACCTTTTTTATTAAAGAATTATTCACTAATGATACTTAAAGAATATTTCAGACTTTTTCGATGTAAAGTTTATTAAATTTACCAATTATTATTCTTACATATTTTATAAAGAAACTTATACAAAGATTGATACGCTATATCCTATATATATATATATATATATATATATATAAGTAACATAACACCCACTTTGGAATCCCATTATATTATCACCTTTTTTTTGCACCAGGGAATAGTGCTGGCCTAGTTAAACGCTGTAAGTTTTGAATTATATGTATACTAATGAATTTCGGGTTTTTTTGTTTAGTGATCCTTGGTGCGAAGGTCGTCGTATTTTGGATGGTAACAAACTAACAATACTGATGTATTGGAAATCACCCAAAAGTTGTTGAAAAATACGACAGTACCATCGTCTATATTTCAATTCCGAAATTCGTTGGAAATCACCATTTCTTGAGAATGCTTATGCCTTAGTGATCCTAAATTTGCTTGCAGATGGATTTTCTCAAACAATTTGCTTTGGAAATAACAAAAATTGCCTTGGCAATAGTGTTGGCCAAATTAATATTTGTAAGTTTTTAGTTACATATCATCACATCAGATATATATTAGTGTAATTTTTCGGATCAGAAGGGTAATTGTCCCCTAGTTGTATGTAGGTTCGCCACTGATTATAGAGGTTGCATCTAATCGTTATCGGTTATCAACTCTTTGCATTGGCGGATCCATAATTTTTTTTTTCCAGAAGCTTCATAAATACAAAATTTTCAAAGTAAATTTATCTTTCAAGTAATTTCCATTTTCCTAAAAAAAATCGTAATTTCCATAAATTTTTTGTAAGTAATATTCTTTTTAGCAAAGTCCATGGCCATATATAACATAGATCTGTCCGTGATTCTCTCTTAATTGTAAGAGTTTATTTGTTCTTCGTTCTTCATTTAATAAAATCTAATAAAATCATATAGATCTGTCCGTGATCTCTTTTTATTTGTAAATTTTTTTAAATATTCAAGTTACTTATTGTACAAGTAATATCGTGTCGTGTCATCAATCAAAACTAAAAAAAAACCAAAACCTCTACCGAACTTCCCAAAAAATGATTAAAATCAATTTTTATGAAAAAAAAAATTTGAAGTATATATAGATTGTCAATTGCGGTTGGACTAAGTTAAATCCTTTTTTGTCCGCTCTCTATTTTCTTCTTTCCATATTTAGTCACAATGCTGCAGTTTTTTGACTTCATTTTAGTTCGAAAGTATTAAATATACTTACAGACCGGTATTAGATTTGAATAACACTTAACATCTGACTCGAATTGAGTAAAATAATTATAATTTTGTGTGACTCGAATTGGGTCAAAATATGCACTTGCTATGCATAATTTATACTATTGTCTAATGTATTCATATTGTTTGCAGGAAATGAAATTATTTAAATTTTTATTGGGTATCCAATCCACAAAAGTAGCAATGACAACCACTAGAGATGACTATGACAATTTTGAGCTAGACAATGGTCAAGTTGTTGGTCCAATTTACATGAACAATTTTAGAGACAAATCTTCAAATTCAAATCCCATGGCTTTTAATGGTGATATTGATTATGAGGTGGTTGATGAACCAAGTTTTTTATGTAATTATTGTTTAAAAGACTGCCCAATGTCCATGATTTTTCACGTAAATGGTTGCGGTCATTTCTTCTGCTCTGATTGCGTTGCCAAGTACGTGGCTCACATGTTAGAAAGAAATATCATCAACATCCGCGTATGTCTTAGGTCAAAGTGTGTAGTAAAACTAGAGCCTCAACATTGCAGGTCGATTTTGCCACGCCAGGTGTTTGATAGATGTACCAAATGCATTATATCGTCGGGTGATGTTGAAGTTGGAGATTCGGATTTCAGGGTCGAACATTCAATTCAAATTGCATTGCTTCAAACCGTGAGATTCATTATGACTCTCATGATGATGCGGATGGATGTGTTATTTCTTCAAAGACTAATGTTTTCGATCGTCGTGTTAATGATTATGTGGTTGATGGCAACCCTAAGTTCACCTCGCGATATTTGTGCCGATGAAAACCACTGACCGCGGTTTTTCATGTATTAGGTTGCGATCATTCTTACTGCTCGATTGCGCTGCCATGTATGCGTGGCAACAAAATTACAAGAAAACGTCGGTAATATACGATGTCCGCATACATGTGGTGTGACGGAAAACTAGAGCTTCAACATTGCAGATCGATCTTGCCACCCGAGGTGTTTGATAAATGGGGCGACGCCTTATGCGAGGCAATGATTTCTCCTTCCGAGAGATTTTACTGTCCTTTTAAAGATTGTTCCGCTTTGTTGATTAAAGATGTTGCCGTGACAATGCAAAGCGAGTGCCCGAACTGTCGTAGATTGTTTTGTGCAGATTGTCAAGTTCCTTGGCATTCAAATTTGTCTTGTAAAGAATATATGATATTGGAGAAGGGTAAAAAAGAAAAGGAGAATGATATGAGGTTGATAAAGTTGGCTGAAGAAAATAAATGGCAGAGATGCCCTAAGTGCGAGTTCTATGTTGAGTTGACTGAAGGTTGCCAATATATGACATGCAGGTTAGTTTTATTTGTCAATTTAATTAATTGTATATATTTACTTATAAATCACTGATTACAGTATTGATATGAGATCTGATTGAATAATATTTAATTATATATGTGTTTCAACTTAATTAATATTTTTCGTGATTGCAGGTGTAACTGCAAGTTTTGTTACCTATGTGGAGCTGTAGCATATTTTAAAGACGGACACCCGTGTCGTCCCTGGGTCCGCAGACCCTGTTAATAATAATACATTTTAGCTATATAAAAACATTCTAGACCCCGTGAAAAAAAAAAGTTATTTTGAAAAAATATTACGAGCCCCGCTGAACAAAATTTATGGATCCGCTTCTGGCAGCAATAAATCATTATTGCTAGAAGTGTAACAAAAAAAACATTGTTTTAGTATTTTGTATTAGAGGATTTGGCATTGTTATTTTTACTTTCAAAATAGACTATGCATATAAAACTTAGTGTTTGTTAAAAAAAATAAGCACTTATTCTTAAAATGATAAGAGATTGTTACGTTAAGAGGTGTTTGATAATGATTTTACATCCATCTTATACGATTCAGTGCATCTGAATGTGTCTCTTGAAATATATTAAAAATTAGGGGAAATTCGATTTATACCCTTTTTTTGAAAATTTATCCGAAATATACACCCCTTGAAATTCAAAATATCTCTCTATCCCCGCCTTAAAGTGAACGAAACTCACCCATTTTAAGCGAAATCGCCCATTTTTCGCTTTTTCCCCTTGATCATTGTCCATCCCGCCCACTTACCCGCCTCGTCGTCGGGCTCGCCATGGGTGGTGGCGAGCTCACTACTTCTCTTGATTTTTGAAAGCTCGCCCATTTTCTGAAAATTACTTTTAAGTGTCGGATTTGCCCCAATTTTTCAGATTTCTACCCTCTCATAAGAAAAAGAAACAAAATTTACCTAAATTAGGGTTTTTATAATTGCAAACATCCGGTCAGAAATTAATTAACCAAAACAAGAAGCAAATTGATAGAAAAAATTATGTTTGAAAATTAGAGGAATATAATTAAACCTTAATATCAGGAAGCAAATGGTTATGCCACCTCTCACGACACTGTTTACCAGCTCTACCAACCATTTTCTCTGCAATTTGTGCCCATTTCTTCACTCCATATTCCTTTACCAACTTACTTAGCTTCCTGCACCCAAAATTTCAACCAATAATCAAATTTAAAATATATATATATATATATATATATATATATATATATATATATATATATATATATATATATGAAATTGAATAAAATTAACTTGGATTGTACTCCTAGTTAATTAGCCCTAGAAAAATTATTGGTTAAAGTCTATGATTTCTACAATTTCGTGCACATTTCCATTTCTTGTTTCGTCTTTCTGCAATTGTATGCGAAATTTTGTTTCTTTTTCTTATGAGAGGGTAGAAATCTGAAAAATTGGGGCAAACCCAACACTTAAAAGTAATTTTTAGAAAATAGGCGAGCTTTCAAAAACTCAAGCGAGAGTGGCGAGCTCACCCATCATGGTGGCGAGCCCCGGCGGGGGCGGGGTAAGTGGGCGGGATGGACAACGATTGGGCGGGGAAAAAGGCGAAAAATGGGCGATTTCGCCTAAAAATGAGCGAGCTCGTTCACTTTAAGACGGGGGATAGAGAGAGATTTTGAATTTCAAGGGATGTATATTTCGGATAAATTTAAAAAAAAAAAAGGGTATAAATCGAATTTCCCCTAAAAATTAACGCTGAATCTGATTTCACTATTTTTATTTTATTTTTTATTTTTTCTTTTCTCCTACTTCTTCCTCCGATATCCATTACTCCCTCGATCTTCATTGATCCATTGAATAAAAAAAGCCTGCACCTCTCCAATTGCATCAGCGAGTCTTCACCAAATAGAAAAACTAGTGATTAATTCCTCTCTAAAAATAATGGTTCTTCATTGTTTCCTCGTGAAAAACAATTCGATGATCTTTATTGATTCTCCTCTAGAGAAAAGAAGCGATTTATTTTTTTAAAAAAATTCAGTGATTAGTCAATTTGTAATAGCAAATAGAAAAAACACAATAACCTTTTTTTTTTTTCCTGCGAGAATAGTACAATGGTTTTTTGAATTAGTAAATTGAGCAGATATTGGAAAAATGAGAATGACGATCTCTCCTTTTTTTTTTGTTGAGAAATGATGCGTTCGATTTTGATTTAATAAGGACAATAGTCTGCAATTCAATCAACATTTTTTTTGGCCTTCATTGATACTCCAGTGTTAAGCTTTGATCATTTGCATTTCTTGCTCTGCTGCATTTTTTTCTCAAGCTATAAAGGCAAATCTGAGTATTCATTTTATCTTGGATTTCTATATTTGTTATATAAATATTTAAATCTGAGTATTCATTTTATCTTGGATTTCTATATTGGTTATTTAAATATTTATTTTAAGTTTTGTGTGGATATGTGTTGGAGGTTTTTTTCTGATAAATGGACTATTTTTTAAATCTAATATCATTGATTTAAGAATTTCAGACTTTAAGAGTGTGATGTTATCAAACGATCTAATTATGTTAAGAATTCAGCTACTTATCCTATTCATACTTCAGATTTAACAAACCGCCCATTATTCTAGTATTTTGTATTAGAGGAATTGTTTTAGTATTCAGTGATAGGGAAAAACATAAAAAATGGCCATTGAGGACCGTGTCTTTTCTTTTTGACGATCAGGACATTTTAGCCATCAAAAATACCAAAATACCCTCATTAGTTGAAGTATCTTAACTTCCGTTCGGACCGTTCCACTCTCCTAAATTGTAGGTATCGCTTAATCCGCTCAACTGAAATTAATCGTGAAGGAAGTATAAACCCATCAAACTCTGAAATTGCAAAGCAAGACAATCGCTTAAAACACGATCCAAATCCTTTTTTTTTTTTTGAATCGTTGAACCAAAGCAGCAACATAATTTTCAAGTTGCTGCAAGTCCACTGTTTTATTATTTGGATATTTGTCTATAAGAATTAGTTTGCCTACTTAATAGGCATTAAGGACATTAGGGAATCTTATTTGTTTATAAGAACAAAAAAATGAGTAACTAGACAAAACTATCCTTTCTTTTTCCTGGAGCTAAAAATGTTTTTTTGTTTTATTTTTTTTTAAATTTAATTTTCTGGACATGAATTTTTTTTTTCTTCTTCTCGGAGCGTGTTTTTTTTCCCTGGCCGCATTTTTTTTTCTTTCTTCAAATGCTAAAGAGACATCGTGGTGTCTCTTCATCACGGTATCTCTACATCGCGGTGTCTCTGCATCGGGTGTGTCTCTGCATCGGGGGTGGTCACTGCATCGCGGTGTCTCTGCAATACGGTGTCACTTCATCGTGGTGTCTCTGCATCACGGTGTCTCTGCATGGCGGTGTCACTTCATCACGGTGTCTCTGCATCACGGTGTCACTTCATCGTGGTGTCTCTGCATCGCGGTGTCTCTGCAATACGGTGTCACTTCATCGCGGTGTCTCTGCATCGCGGTGTCTCTTAATCGGGATGTCTCTGTATCGCGGTGTCTTTGCATCGTCAAATGTTATAACATCGTGATGTCTCTGCAATGCGGCGTCTCTGCATTGTTGTGTCACTTCATCGTGGTGTCTCTGCATCGCGGTGTCTCTGCAATGCGGTGTCACTTCATCGCGGTGTCTCTGCATCACGGTGTCTCTTAATCGCGATTTCTATGTATAACGGTGTCCCTGCATCGTCAAATGTTATAACATTGCGGTGTCACTTCATCGCCGTGTCTCTACATCGGGGTGGTCACCGATCATCATGGTGTCTTTGCATCCGGGTGGTCATTTGATCGAGATGGTCAATGGATCCGGGTGTGATGAGTCAACTTTACGTGATTCCGGTGCATTTTCTACCCCGCTTACCACACTTTTAGCATGTTTCTTGGTAATTTAGACCGCTTTTAGGGGTAATATCGTGAGTTTATAGCACGGGGAGTAAATCCGTCACTTTGATGGTTTACTACCTCCTTTTATTGATATTGACCCTATTCCGAGCACTTTTACCCTCCGGAATGTTTTGGTTGTTTTTGGTTGTTGTGATGATGTAGGGTATTGGTGTCTCGAGAACCCGGAAGGCGAAGATTTATGATGATAAGTGTGATCAAGGTGCAAGAATGAGCCAAGAAAGAAGAAAGAATAGGAAAAGGAAGAGAAAGAGTTGGTGCCCGAGTGACTGTTCTGATTCAGAAGCATTTTGACCCATGATGGAGGCATTTTCTGGTCATGACTTCTTCATGAAAGTTGTAGATAATTGAAAAAGCTTTCCAACGCATCTTGAATCACCCAAATCGGAGCTCGGATGAAGAAGTTATGAAGGTTTTACTGCAGCAGAAAAAATTCATCATGCGAAACGCACGTTTGGAGCTTTAAACGTGCGTTTGGACTGTTTTTTCTGCTGTACAGAGTGTTAGAGGCTGAAACGCACGTTTAGGAACCTTCCAAACGTGCATTTGGCTCATTTCCTGCTATAAAAAGCTGCAAATTTCACTATAACATTTCATTGGGCAAAAATTCGATCTTTTGTATTCAACTTTTGTGCTCTTCTTCTCCAAACTCGAATTTCTGCACTTTAATGGTAAATTTCTTCTCTCTTTTACTTGTTATGTCTCTTATTTACTACTTTCATTGCATTTCAACTAGTATAATGTGTAGCTAATTCCTCCCATAGTCGAATCATGTGATATGTGGTGAAATCACCCTTGGGTGATGAAATCGGGAGTGGGTAGTGCTTTTATTGTTGTATCTTGCTCGTTTCACGCCTTAGAACTTGTTATAACGGATTTGGGCTAGATTGATCACCTAGGTCAAACATCACACACACCACTCTTGAGAGTTGTTCGAGAGAGAGAGGGTGTGGGAAAAGGGTTCTGTGGATCGTGGTGTAGTCTCGGTTTAGTTGTTAAACCGAGCACATCGTGAGGTTACTCGTTTATACGCTTAAGCGGCTCGAGTGCAAAACATGACTTGTTAGGAGAGAGTTGTTCGAGACCTTAACATGGCATAAGGTGTTAGAAGAGAGTTGTTCAGACGCTTAGCACCGGGTTTAGGAGTTCGCACCCGTGAAATTGAATGCAAGAGTTCGTTTAGTATAATGCACACTCCCGGTTTTGTCTACCTTAGGGTTGAGATTAGTCACATTGATCATGGTTCGGCTATGTCCCTTTCTCCTTTAGACTTGTTAGTTTAATTTACTTTAGTTTAATTGAAGTGTACAAACATTCCAACAACTTGTTTGCCTAGACTAAGCAATAAGTTTACTTTGGTACTTACAAGCACATCTTCTCTGTGGGATCGACCTCGACTCCTGTAGCTATACTAGCAATCGACCCGTCCATCGCCGTTAGAGAGCTTGTTTAGTCACCGTTGTCTTGAGTATTATAAATTTGTTTGGTGAAAACGAGCTCATCGGGTGGTCAATGCATCGCGGTGTCACTTCATCGAGGCGCCTCGCATCGCGGTGTCTCTGTAATGAGGCATCTCTGCATTGCAGTATCTCTGCATCGGGGGTGGTCACTACATCGCGGTGTCTCTGCATCTGGGATGGTCACTACATCACGATGTCTCTACATCACAGGTGGTCACTGAATCGAGGTGGTCAATGGATCTGGGATGGTCAATGCATCCGGTGTCACTTCATTGAGGCGTCTCTTAATCATGGCATCAATGCATCGAGGTGGCCACCGGGAAAAAAAAACCGCCCAGAAAAAAAGATGCCATTAAAAAAAAGACCAGGAAAAAAAATCGCCCAGAACAAAAAAAGAAAACATTAAAAAAAAAAAGCAAAACAAAATTAGGGTAGTTTGGTCTATGTGCTAATTATGTGTCCTTGTTTGGTTTCGGGTGGGGTTGGATCCATTTGGATCCAACCCAATATTTTATTCATTCAATTATCTTATTTATCAATATTTTATTAATTCTATTATTTTATTATAAATTCTCTCATCAATCATTCAACATCAACAAATAAAATAATATTAATCAATTCACTTTATTCACCCATTATACTATTTAACCATTACTTTTTTAATATAATATTTCATTAAAATTTCTCTCACCAATCATTTCTTCAACTACACAAATTTCAACATAACATTTCAACTTTATAATCATTATTTCACTATATTTTATTTTACTTTCTCTTTCTTGAATCCATTCAACCTCAATCCAATTTATTTGCCTAATTAAGTCTAATATGTGTCATTTTGGACATTTGCCCCTTTATTATTATTATCGTCATATATTTGGTTTGGTGCAAGATTTTTGCTTGGATTTCGATACCCAGAATGAACTTTACGGATTGGAATTCTTACTTTTGTTACCTTGCCTTAACAGCAAGGCATGGTGAGAAAGCTATAATATGGGATGCCATTAAAAAAAGTTGTTTTTTTGGGTCTTTTTGGACGGTTAGAAACTCTGTTGTTTTTAACTCCAAAGTTCTCAATGCTGACAATTTATTTGGGGAGAGTCAAGGAAGAAGATTCACGTGGATAACTATAAGAAAAAACAGTATCAACAGTGATTGGACGACTTGGACAATTAACCCCCTTTCTTTGAGCATCGATACGAACTAGTTGGGTAATGAATAGTTGTCTGTTCGGTTTGGAGTTGTTGAGTTTGTCGTGTTTGTTTTTTAGTTGGTTAGTTCATTTTTTTAGCTTGGATCTTTTGTTTTGTAATCTGAACATTTTACTATCTAGCGCCTTGCTAGATTTTTGTAAGAATTTTTTTTGTTGTTCGAAAAGAAAAACGGTATTATTTTTATCGGTATTACATTTAATCTTTTTTTTATCTTATTAATAATGCCACGGCAAAATGATATTTCAATATGTCCAATGATTATACAAATTCAACACCGTGGTTTTTTTTTTAAGGAAAAAGGAATTTTATTAAGCCAAATCTGCAATAGCGGCGGAGATTACATCATGAGGGGGAAGCTTCCCAAACGGTACGACCAGTATGACCTAACCCATGTCTAGCCAATAAATGCGCCAGAAAATTGCCAGTGCGCTTGACAAATGTAAAAGAAGAGGAAACAAAGGATGACAAGAGCGCAAGACAGTCACGCGCTAAACAGCTGAAGCCAGACAAATCATCCGACAGTCGCAAAAAGTCTTGAACATATGACAGACAGTCAGTATCGAAGGTAACTGCGGAAAGTCCCAAGTGAATAGCCTCTTCCATTGCCATTAAGATCGCCTGCATCTCCAGAGTCTCAGGACTTATACCAAGGTCGAGGTGGAACAAAAAGACAGCAATAATCGAGCCGAGCGCAACTATGAAGATCAGACCTACACTAGAACCCGAGTCCGTGACAGAAGCATCAGAAATGCATTTCCAGCTGCCCACGGGAGGAGCACTCCATATGATCGGGGGGGGGGTAGACTCATCGGATTCCGTGTGAGAAGTACAAACGGCCATACGATACTCCATCGCCCTCGCTAAGGATGCGAAACCACGCGATACATAAATAAGCGCATCATCAAAAACCGCACTGCATCGGGCTTCCCATAGATTCCAGAGAAGCAGACAGAAGGTGGAAACCTCATCCTTATGAATAAATTGATTCTCGAACCTTTATTCGATCCGATCTTTCCACTTGCTCGGTCATTCGATCTGGAAACTCCAATTCATGCTCCGCTATCCTCATTATCTGTCATACCATAAAAACATACCAATGTAGTCACTTTTCTGAACAAATAACGAATTAAATACAATATCGGGGTCATGAGCCACTAAAGGTCAAAATCAACGAGTTTAGCTCGTAAATCTGTCTCTAGATCATGAGAATACATCCAAAATATAAGGTAAATCGATAGTAAAAAAAAAAATCATAAAGTTGAAGTACGTTAAGGGCCATTGGCGTTTATCTCATAAAGAAGTCTATATCTCTTATTTGAATTTAACCATGAACAATGTGAAAGATATTTGCCTATTGGGTGGATACCTAGCTCGAAAGGGATTGGGAAGCTCGAAGTGTAGACTCATGACCTAGCATTAAAACACACACACACACACACTTAGATGATATCGACCAAGATTGTTTGTGTGGGAAAAGGGTAAGAGATCGACCGATAGGTAAAATCGACCTTAATCTGAACTCGGTTTCTTACGCGAGATTTATAGATTGTCTATGCAACCTTAGAGCTTAATCATGTTGAATCATTAGGTTTAAAGTGTCTTTAGACCAAGAAGAAGACATAGAGTACTTGCAAACACTTGTATAAGGGGCAATTACTAGAATAGAGGTTTGCATCATTAAATTAACACAAAACCACAACAACTACTCTATCACTATTATCATTGTCTTGGCCAGCATTAGATTTTACTTCTTTTATTTTCTCTTTGGGTGGAAATTAGGTGGTGAGTGGTGTAGTGATATCATTGTTCACTTTTTATATAAAGTCTTCCTTTTTTTTAGTCTTTGTTGCCTGAACCAAACGAATAAGTGATTTTTATACTTAACCGGCATATTTGTGGATACGACTTAGATTCATCCTTACTAGACCACAATTGACTCGGTATACTCGCCGGAAATTTCGGGCACCTAGAAAAAGACTATCAGTTTGCTTTCACACACACAAAATGTATTTGGATACAACAATGCACGGATATTATGAATGCAACCTTTGATATTTAGATGCATCGGTAAATGAAATTGTGTTATGAATGGTACAAAAGCGATTATTGAAAATGTACTCCCGCCTAAAATTAGGTCAGGAAGTACAATAGACACTTTCTGTATTGGAAAATGATATGTGCATTACACTTGTGTGTAGTGCACAAACCACTATATGTGTCTAAGCCCTTGATTAAAGTGATCAATTATTATTTGTGATGGGTCCTAATTGAATATGTGGTGTTGATTGTGTTGTGTAAGATGTTGTGGTTGAAAAAGTAGTGGATGTATCACTACTCTTCTGTATTACAACAACATTGTGAAGTTATAAATTTCCTTAACTAGTACTTTTTCCGTTTTTTTTATCTGTCACATTTTATAATTTATTTTTTTCTTCTTATTTATCTGTCATTTTATATTTCCAATGCAATATAATTTTTTTTTTTTTTTTTACAAATAAAATATCTACATCTCCAATAAAAAATGGCATTTCCAATACTGTACTACCTCCATCCAATAAAAAGCGTCCACATTTTACTATTCGCGCATATTAAGCATGTTGTGTCTTAGTAGTAGTAATAAACTCATATATCCCTATCTTATAATTAATTTTTGATTTGGAATATGAAATGAACATACAACAATAAATGTTAGGCTAGGGGTATGTTTGAAAAAATAACATTAAATGATGTGTTAGTTTTCTAAATGGACACTTTTTATAGGACAAAACTTTTTTTAAATTTAGATACTTTTTAGGGAATATTAGGTTTTAGTCCACTTTCCGTCCCATATATAAATTTTAATCCAGTTATTATTTTTCTTTGTTTATTTAAGGACAAAACATTTTCCTTCGGACTATTTTACCCTCTCATTTCGAAGAGAAGTTCAAGTCAACGTTAGTAACTGGAATTAACACATGCACCTAAAGTGCATCATTCTATTCCCCCAGATGCAAACCAAAACAGAGTCGGGCATTTCGATTCCTGTGATTGATTTACAAGATTTTCCACGACAATCTTCAGAGCTAATTGAGGGATGTGAGGATTGGGGTTGTTTCAGGATGATTAATCATGACGAGATTCTCTCTTTATCGCTGGCATCGGATTTCTTCGCCGGAGCTTCGAATTGCAAAAGATATGCCATATAGCTCAGAGACATAATCGATGGCCGACGAATTCAATTCAGCAAATAGAGAAATCGAATCTCAGACTCCGCATCCCCATTTAGTAAAATTCGCTTCTCGACTCTTCAATTGCTCTTTTTTTTTTTTTTTTTTTTTTTTTTTCTGTTTCATACACTTAAAAAACGATTCTTTGTGCTTGTTTTAGTTCCTTATTGTATTTGAAATGCTTGCTGCTAGCTTAAGATATTCATCACCACTTTTTTTTCATTGATTTATGTCCAACTTTTTTGAGGACTTTTAGCTTTTTTTGGGTGGATTTAGCTGAACATGAATACGGCAGATTTTTTTTGTTTAAAACAGTGAGTAAATAGTTTGCAAGGTAAATTGATATAAAATGACAATCTTGATTTGGTATATGTTAGTAATTTAAGTGTTACCATGTTCATTTATGTAATCGGGTTTGGTACAAAGATGGGTGAACTCGAATGCTATAATATGAGTTTGGAGGTACAAGTGTACACTTATATAAGTATCTACGAGTTTACTGGATTTAAATGATCAAGTATAGTTCGGAAAATCACTTAAAGGACTGAAAATCCACTTAAAGGACCAAAATTCAGAATTTGGAGAAACAGATAGTTATCCGTACGGATAAGAATCTATCCGTACGGATGAAAGGCTGAAACGGTGAAAACTTTGATACTGTGATATATCCGTCCGGATGATAACTTCATCCGTACGGATGCGGTCCGAAATTCTGAAATGGTGTGTCTTTTCAGTCCTTTTCAACTGTTTATGTATATAACTTATTTCCAAAGGTTGCATACATAAGAGGTCGGTTTTTCCATCAATATATAAGATCCTTTTGAGTGCTTTAAACATATAGAAAAGATAAGCACATTCATCTTTGGAAGTAAAAACACCTTAAACTATCTCCAAGAGTAATCTTCATCTTTTGTGCCTAAATTTGAAGGGAAAACGTAGTCTTATCTCACAAAAGTATTTGTGTCACCCTAGGCATTCAGTAAGGGGCAAATAACTTTTGTAGGAAAGTGTTTACATGATTCTACGTTCATATCAAGTAATCATTTTCTGCGTTTTTAGTTTTCCTGCGGTTTTGACATTGTTGTTTTCCAAACCTCAATATCTCTAACAATCTACAAAATTTATTAGTTTAACAATGTCAAGTGTCAAGGAGATGACTGCAAATTTTGGGAAGTTGGAAAAGTTCGATGGAGTCAATTTTCGAAGATGGCAGAGAAAGATGCATTTTCTGTTGACAACTTTGAAGGTGGTGTATGTACTAAGTACACCGATGCCGGAAGTGTTGGAGGACGGACCCCTGGAAGAGTTGAGGAAGAAGAACAAGTGGGAGAATGATGACTACATTTGTAGAGGCCACATTCTAAACGGTATGTCCGATGCTCTGCTCGATATTTACCAAAATGTTGAATCGCCAAAGAACTTTGGGATTCTTTAGAATCAAAATACATGGATGAAGATGCATCTAGTAAAAATTTCTTGGTTGGTAACTTCATGAAATATAACATGGTTGATTCACGTTCGTAATGGAACAGGACAATGAACTTCTACGCATTTTGGGTCAATTTGCACAAAGATAAAATGGAAATGGATGAGTCTATTTCTGTTTCTAGTATAATTGATAAATTGCCACCCTCTTGGAAATATTTTAAACATTTTCTGAAACATAAGAAAGAAGAATTATCTCTGGTAGAACTTGGTAGTCACTTGCGTATAGAGGAATCTCTGGCGCGCAAGAGAACGGTAAAACCAAGGGTAAAGAGGTGATGGATTCGACTTCCATAAATATGGTGGAAACCGGGGAAAGTTCTCAAAAGAACCAGAAGAAAAGAAAAGGGCAATCATCTAAAAACAACGGCAAAGATGCCAACAAGAAACCAAAAGGTGCTTGTTGGGTTTGCGGGAAAGTTGGGCATTTTAAGGCTGATTGTCGATTTGGCAAAAATCAGAAAAGGCCAAACAACAGTTCAGGGCAAGGGTCTAAGGACCAAGGTGCTCCTAAACATCAAGGTCAGAATATTGTTTGTGAATTTAATTCGGATATGAATTATGTACAACTTATTTCTGAGGCATTTTATGTGCAGGATGATGATGTTGCTTGGTGGATTGACTCGGGTGCGACAAGGCATGTCTGCAAGGATCAACGTTGGTTTAAACAAGTCTTTGAGTCTGACAAATACATTTTAAGTAAGTGTGGTGTATTTATAGGATTTGGTTATCTTTGTAATGGTATGTTTATGCTTAATTCAGCATGATGTTGTGGATAATGTTTGTATGAATCATGAAGTTAATGTTTCTGTTTTATGGCATGCTCGGTTAGGACATGTTCATTACAAACGTATGTTATTAATGTCTAAACATGATTTAATTCCATCTTTTGATATGAATGTAAATAAATGTGATACATGTATGTTGAACAAAATTGTTAGACAACCTTTTCATGGTGTTGAAAGGTCGTCTTCAGTTTTGGATCTTGTCCATAGTGATCTATGTGACTTTTGTGCTACACCTTCTTTTGGCAACAAAAGATATGTAGTGACTTTTATAGATGATTGCACTCGGTTCTGTTATGTGTTTTTACTTCATTCTAAAGATGAGGCAATCGATAAATTCAAAATCTATAAAAGTGAAGTTGAGTTGCAATTAACCTCTAAAATTAAAAATTTGCGTACCGATCGAGGTGGTGAATACTTTGATCCAACCTTTTTCGGTTCATGTGGGATTATACATGAGGTTACGGCGCCTTACACGCCACAGCAAAACGGTATAACGGAAAGGAAAAACCGTACTCCATATGAACTTTGGTTCAAAAAGAAGCCAAACTTGAGTTATCTACGAGTTTGGGGATGTAGGGCTGTTGTAAGGTTCACCATGCCTAAGATTAAAACCTTGGGTGAGAGAGGCATTGATTGTATATTCATTGGATATGCTATGCATTCCAAGGCTTATAGGTTCTATGTTATAGAGCCTAATGATTCAGTTGCTATTCATTCTGTGATTGAATCAAGAGATGCTATCTTTGATGAAAATCGGTTTTCGTCTATACAAAGACCGAAGGATATAACTCCTATTAATGTTGGAGTGGAGAACAATAATGATGTCGCTTTCTCAAGATGAGCCTTTGAGCTTCGTAGAAGCAAAAGGGCTAGGAAAGCAAAATCTTTTGGATCCGACTATCAAACTTATTTGGTAGAAGGAACAAGAGATGAAGTAGGATTCCAATATTCATAATGTTATAATATTGATGAGGATCCTAAGACGTTTAAGGAGGCTATGGAGTCTCGAGACGTGTCATTGTGGAAAGAAGCCGTCAATGATGAGATGGATTCCATAATGGGAAACAACACGTGGATCCTTGCGGATCTTCCACGTGGTTGCAAACCTTTGGGTTGCAAGTGGATCTTTAAAAGAAAGATGAAAGTTGACGGCACTGTCGACAGGTATAAGCCAGATTGGTAATTCAAGGCTTTAGGCAGAAGGAATGTATTGATTATTTGGATACCTATGCACCGGTTGCTAGAATCTCCACAATAAGATTGTTGATTGCATTGGCAGCAATTAACAATCTGGTAATCCATCAAATGGATGTTAATACGGCGTTCTTAAATGGAGATTTGGAAGAAGAAATTTATATGAAACAACCGGAAGGTTTTGTTTTGCCAGGAAATGAGCATAAGGTTTGTAAGCTTGTTAAATCATTGTATGGTCTTAAACAAGCAACTAAACAATGGCATCATAAATTTGATGAAGTTATCTTGTCTCATGGATTTATGATTAATCAATCAGACAAGTGTATATATAGCAAATTTGACAATACCGGTAATGGTGTGATAATTTGCTTATATGTTGATGACATGTTGATCTTTGGAACCAACCAAGATCAAGTTGACCTTTGCAAAGCATTTTTGTCATCAAGTTTTTCTATGAAACACATGGTAGAGGCGGATGTGATTCTAGGAATCAAGATAAAACGGAGTGACAAAGGGTTCTCTTTGACACAATCTCATTACATTGAGAAAGTGTTGAAGAAGTTCAATTGTAAAAACTCCACTCCGGCTAATACTCCTATGGATCCTAATGAGAAACTCATGCCTAATACGGGAAATCCGATATCACAACTTGAGTATTCTCGGGTAATAGGATGTTTGATGTATGCTATGACTAGCACACGTCCGGATATTGCTTATGCGGTTGGAAAGCTAAGCAGGTTTACGAGTAATCCGAGTAGTCATCATTGGCGTGCGGTAACTCGTGTGTTAGGGTATCTTAAGTTGACCAAGGATTTTGGCTTGACTTATGTGGGACATCCTTCGGTAATAGAAGGATACTCAGATGCTAGTTGGATATCCAATGTAGAGGATCATTCTTCTACTAGTGGTTGGGTGTTTTTACTTGGAGGAGGTGCCATTTCATGAGCTTCCAAAAAGCAAACATGTATTACTAGCTCGACTATGGAGTCTGAGTTTGTTGCCTTAGCTGCAGCCGGAAAAGAGGCTGAGTGGCTTAGGTTTGATTTATGAAATTCCATTGTGGCCGAAACCAATATCACCTATTTCTATCCATTGTGATAGTGCTTCTACCTTGTCTAAAGCTTATAGTCAAGTGTATAATGGTAAGTCACAAACTCAGGCGTTAGACATAGCGCGTTCGTGAGTTGATCACTCACGGGTGATTTCGGTTGTGTTTGTGAAATCTCAACATAACTTAGCCGATCACTTAACAAAAGGATTGGCTAGAGACTTGGTACAAAAGTCTCATTATCGGGATGGGTTTACAACTCATTTGAATATTGGTGATAGGATACCCAATTCCTTTCTAATACAATGTTGTGAGGCGTAATTCAATGTGGAAGGCCTATTATCTAGATTTGAGCACATGATATTATCCCGAGGTATGTGCTATTACCTGTAAGTTAAGGATGAAGGGATTCTTCATAATGAGTCTTTGACAAAGTGCTATTGCAGGTGCATGATTATATAAAGGCTCACCTATATGAGTATGAAGTTTGGCCGCTTTAAGAAAGTTCGAGAGTTGGCTTTCTATATGCTCATGAATGGATATGGACACAAGACCTGAATAATTAGTGTCAAGAATAAGCTTTTGGAGTTATATTAACTCATGTGTATGTTATCTTCATGTATTCAAAACGTGTAAAGGGGTTCAATGCTTAGACACACCCTAATACTCGAATATTTGAAATGTGTAATTTTACTAAGTGATAATTCAATCTTCGTGACATTATCATTGATGCATGAGTTGCTATGTTTTGACTCATTATTCAAATAAACCAAGGATTACACTTAAATGGGGAGGATTGTTGGTAATTTAAGTGTTACCGTGTTCATTTATGTAATCGGGGTTTGGTATAAAGATGGGTGAACTCGGAATGCTATAATATGAGTTTGGAGGTACGGAGTGTACACTCATATAAGTATCTAAGAGTTTACGGATTTAAATGATCAAGTATAGTTCGGGAAAATCACTTAAAGGACTGAAAATCCACTTAAAGGACAAAAATTCAGAATTTGGAGAAACAGATAGATATCCGTGCGGATAAGAATCTATCTGTACGGATGAAAGGCTGAAACGGTGAAAACTTTGATACTGTGATATATCCGTCCGGATGCGGTCCGAAATTCTGAAATGGTGTCTTTTCAGTCATTTTCAACTGTTTATGTATATAACTTATTTCCAAAGGTTGCATACATAAGATGTCGGTTTTTCCATCAATATATAAGATCCTTTTGAGTGCTTTAAACATATAGAAAAGATAAGCACATTCATCTTTGGAAGTAAAAACACCTTAAACTATCTCCAAGAGTAATCTTCATCTTTTGTGCCTAAATTTGAAGGGAAAACGTAGTCTTATCTCACAAAAGTATTTGTGTCACCCTAGGCATTCAGTAAGGGGCAAATAACTTTTGTAGGAAAATTTTACATGATTCTACGTTCATATCAAGCAATCATTTTCTGCGTTTTTAGTTTCCTGCTGTTTTGACATTGTTGTTGTTTTTCAAACCTCAATATCTCTAACATTATACTCATAGGATTAGTATGATGAATCAAATAAGCAGTGCTGCCCAATTACCAACTCATGATTTGACAGACTAGACCATATAATCTGTCACTACAAAAAAAACAGCGTTTTTGCGACGGAATTTTTGCGACGGACCATACTTCCGTCGCAAATTTACGTTTGCGACGGATGTTTTATTGTTAGCGACGGGACACTTGGCGGGATCGATTTTACCATTTGGCGGGCAATTTTGCGACGGACATTTTAATAATTTGCGACGGACTATTTAAATAAATTTTCATTAATTATTTTATTAATCTGGATTTTTGATAAACTTTGCGACGAAATTAAATTCCGTCGCAAAATGCCTCTCTTGACGGAGTTATTCGTATTTTGCGACGGAAAATTGTATAAAATTTTATACAATTTTATTAATTATTTTATTGTTCAAATTATAATTTTGCGACTGACGGACATTAATGTCCGTCGCAAAACGGCGGATATGAGTCGATTTCCCTTTTCTTCCTCATTTCTCTTTTCTCTCTCTCTCTCCTCTCCCGCCGCCTCCCCTCGCTGAACTGTTTCCGGCCACCTCCGAACCACCACCGCCGCAGCCCACCACAAGGTAAACTCTTCCTCCCCTCTCACCCCCTCTCCCCAGATCCGATTCCCCCCTCCCCTCCCCCCTTGCGTTTATTTATGTATGTATATATTTTTTTTTCGTTTTATGTAGCATTTATGTATGTATATGTAGTATGTATTTTTATGTATCTTTTTTTGTATATGTAGTATATATATATGTATGTATGTATATGTAGTATGTAATATATGTATGTATGTATATGTAGCATTATTATGTAGTATGTAATATTTTTTTTTTTTTTTTTTTTTTTTTTTCCGGTATGTAGCATTATTTTGTAGTATGTAATATATGTAGCATTATTATGTAGTATGTAATATATGTAGCATTTATTTTTTTTATATAGTGTATCATATGTAGTATAGATTTATAGATATATATGTGTAGTAATTATAAGTTAGGAAAATGCTTATTTATGTGTATTAGTTAGATAAGTTAGAAAATTGCTTAAGTATGTGCAAAGCCGGATGTTGGTTGAATTGGTTGAATTGGTAGGTTGAATTGGTTTGTTGAATGCTTAAGTATGTGCAAAGCCGGATGTTGGTTGAAAATGCTTAGTTTAGAAACCGGATGTTGGTTGAATTGGTTTGTTGAATTTGGATTGAAATGATGATAAGTATGTGGTTGAATTGGTTTGTTGAAAAGGGTGATGTTCCTACCCGCTTGGAAAATGGTACTGGGGGGACTTTGTTATCCGGCAAAGCCTCCGAATTATTTTGACGTCGAACCTTTGACCATGAATTAAAAATTTAGGTTAAAGTGTTGTTAGTTTCATAGTAAGTTGAGTAAAACTGAGTTTGCAAAAGTGTTGAGAAAACCTTCAAAGACTATTGTTAGTCTCATTTTTGTATGATATGATGTGTAGGATTGAAAATGAAGAGAATAGAACGTAGTTGGATGTACGAGAGGTTGGATGCTAACAAGAAATTTAACCCGGTATTTGTGAATGGTGTGGAGGAATTCATAAAACATGCAAAGCAGTTAGATTCGTTTCGGGCAAATAATGGAATGATCAAGTGTCCATGTAGTAAATGTAAGAACACTAAATTTTCGATCGAACATGACGTTAGATTACATTTAACTAAATATGGGTTTTGCGCAAACTACTATGATTGGGTGTGTCATGGTGAAGAGTTTCCCATTCCGATGAACGTTCAAAGAAAGACGGAATGTGAACCCTTATCGTGACATGGTTAATGACGATTACGTGATAGGATTGATCACGTAAGAGAAGAATTGCTTAACCAAGAGGAGAACAATGAGACACCAAACCCTGGTTGCATCGTTTTTTGAAATCTTTGAAAACGCAGAGGAACTCAGTATGTGATGGAAGTAGTGTCTCCGTCTCGCAGCGGCTTCTAGGTTGCTCACTTTGAAATGTGATCACAACCTCTCTCACAAATGCGTTGACGGGGTTACCGGTTTGATAGGAGATATTCTTCCGAAGAATAACTTAATGACCTCGAACTTCTATCAAACAAAAAAGTTGTTAAAGGCATTAGAGCTACCCCACGAGAAAATACACGTGTGTCCCGCGGGGTGTATGTTATTTTGGGAGGAGGACGCGAATCGACAAGTGTCGGAAGTGTGACCATGATCGATATAAACCGAAACGAACGCAAGAGGTCAACGTGTGCCTAACAAAGTGATGACTTATTTCCGATTGGACCTAGACTCCAAAGGTTGTACGCCACGAAACATATAGGCAAGGAAATGAGGTGGCACGCGAAAACCCCGGAGACAAGCGGTATAATGGCCCACCCAAGTGACGCTTGAAGCTTGGAAGCATTTTGACCAAATGCACCCTGAGTTTGCTAAGGAGCCTAGAAATGTGCGGTTAGGACTTTGTACAGACGGTTTTGCACCTTTTGGTAATTTTGGGAAGAACTACTTGCCGGCGACCATGGTTACACCATACAATCTTCCGCCTGGTTGTGCATGAAAAGACAGCTTTATATTCTTATCGATTGCTTGTACCGGGCCAAAAATCCGAAGGAAACCTCGATGTTTATTTGCAACCATTGATTAAGGAGTTGAAGCAAATTGTGGGAAACAGGGTTGTTTACTTACGATGTATCCACAAAACAGAATTTTCATATGAGGGTCGCACTAATGTGGACTATCAATGATTTTCCTGCGTATGGCATGTTATCCGGTGGACTACGGCCGGTGTGAAAGCTTGTCCCTATTGTGGTGATGGAAACAAGTCATTCGCTCAAACATAGTGGTAAATGCACTTGGTTTGATTGTCATCGCGCTTTCTCCTGAAGACCATATTTTTCGTGACCGATAAAGGTTTTTTGAAGTCCAAACAAGATGAACACGCGACTCCACCCCGTAGATTGAGTGGTGAGGAGGTATGGGAATTTGTACAACACCTACCAAGCATCATTGATGGCTCGATTCGGACTTGAAACGGCTTAAAAACTTCAAGAATGGTTGGTGGAAAAGAAGCATTTTTGGGATCTTCCGTGATTGGAAAACATTGTTTGCTTCGACATTGCCTGGATGTGATGCATATTGAGAAAAACTTTTTGAAAAACTGATTGACACGGTTATGGACGTTAAAGGCAAAAGCGCTTGTGGTCCAAAATCGCTAAAGATTTGAAAGAGCTTTGCGTAAAGCGCCCGATTGTACACTTGTTCTTGACAAGCATAAAAGAAAAGTGTTGTGTGAATGGGTCACCAAGTTGAAATTCCTCGACGGTTATGCTTCAGACCGGTAGGTGCATAGATCATGATCAATACATTCTACGTGGTTTGAAAAGCCATGATTGTCACGCTTTTATGGAACGCTTGTTGCCGCTTGCCCTTCGAGAATTGATTCCGAAAAATGAGTGGAATGCATTGACCGAGATAAGTCAATTCTTTCGAGACTTGTGTGTCGCTACCCTAAAAATAGAAGACGTGATTCGCTTAGAGAATAACATTGCCGAGATTATTTGCAAGTTAGAGAAGATTTTGCCTCCAAAGCTTTTTTAACTCGATGGAGCATTTACCGTACACTTGCCGTATGAGGTCGAGTTGGTGGTCCTGCAATATCGATGGATGTATCCATTCGAAAGGTTTTGAATCACTTAAAACAAAAGATTGGTAACAAAGCTTTAGTAGAGGATCAATATGCAATGCGTATTTGTTGGAAGAGATTTCAAACTTCGCTCTATGTATTACGATGATCATATTGAAACAAAAGCAAAGAATCTTCTTTGTTGGTGAGACTTCGCATCGAAGAATCGTTTCAGATTTACCTGAGTTATTCCGTGATCATAATGGTACAACAATCGGGAAGAGCAAGACGAGGTTCTTGGATAATAAAGAATATGACTTTGTGCACAAGTACGTATTGTCTAATCACAAATCATGAAACCGTATGAACTGTAAGTACCTCATTACTACATATATACAATGCTTAATGCTTTTTTTCGAACAAATATACATTAATCGACAAAATGATTCATTCTTAGATTGTTCGAGCAATTTATTCGTGTTCAACAAAATTTCAATTGACCTCGATGGATATTTGGAATAAACATGAAAATGAATTTACCGAATGGTTTGCACAACAAGCATCATTGTTGAATGATGATTTGCTAAAAGCTTTGGCAAGTGGTCCTTCTCGTCAAGTCAAAACTTGGAAACGTTATTCGATTAACGGCTACAACTTTCGGACATTCAACCGGCAAATCGATATTGGTAAATCTTCACCAACAACGGAGTTTGTGTCAGTTCCACGGAAGGTGCCGACTATTATGGCACTTTAAATGAAATCATTGAGTTGGTGTATTATGGAGCTTCGACTGTCTACAAAGCCGTATTGTTCAAATGTGATTGGTTTGATAATTCTGAATGGGGCATGAATGTGCATAAAGATTATAAGATAGTTGAAGTTCATCGTGGTAGAAATATGGCGCTTATGATCCATTTGTTCGCTTATCAAGTCGAGCAAGTCTACTATGCTCCATATCCAAGTTTGAAAAAGACAAAGATCAATGGTCGGTTGTTTTCAAAACAAAGGCAAGATCGACTATCGATGCTCCCGCCGAGGAAACCGTTTTCCAAGAACAAGTGATCAATGATGTTTCCGATTATCTCGATCCTCTTAACATTGTCCACCAAGATCTTGATGTCGATGTTGACTCCAATGTTGGGGATAATGACTTGGATGATGATATGATGGCGGATTTCATTCAACAAGAAGATGGAGAGGAAGAAGAATCGGTTGATGATCTAGATATCGATGAAGAGGAGGAAGAACTCTTCCATTCTAGTAGTGATAGTGAATAATAATGTATTAAATATTTTATTTTGTCATCATTGTTTGAATAATAATGTATTAAACATTGTAATTTATTATTAATTAGTATAATTGCATTTAGATTAGTATAAACGCTCATTTTCTCGTGTCAAATAGATGTCGTGGTAGAGGTAGAGGTAGAGGTAGACGCGGTAGGGGTAGTTCCCCTTCCCCCGGAGCGTCTTCCTCCACACAGACAGCAAGTTTGGATGATGAGATACACCAGATGAGCGAGGAGGATTTTGGTGTCATTGTCAATGGTGACCTTGGATTGCCGGTTTTGGATCCCGAGGAGATGGTAAGTTAATACATATCTTGCGTTAATTTGTTTGTATTTTTATTTATATTTTGATTAACCAAATATATTAACAACTTATTGTTTTCAATATGACAGTTTACCGACAACTATGTCAAGAAAATGGCCAAGAACGCCATAATCAAGGCTTAACACTTTTGCCACCACGTGGCATAATGCCAGCCGGGAGCAGCAGGATAGGTGGTGGCACGCATTTAGGGTACGTCGTTCATATAAATATAACTATATATAAATATAACTATAATTATAACTATACATATAACATATATATAACTATGTTGCGAGGTCATTTCAAATTTTTCGAGTTACGCCACGGCGCTGGTTAGTGGAAGCTTTTGAGCGGTATGCTATCAACAGGTCCGTGATTATATGTATCGGGCTCAAACAAACCCCGTGCTCGGCTTTGGATGACCCCGGATATTCTCCGTCAGTTCGAGGAGTGGATTGGGAGTCCCGTAAGCAATTATTCAATATTTAATTAATAATACTTGTGTTTTATATATATGTGTATGTACTAACTTGTTTATCTTATGTCGGAATAGGCGTTCCAGGAAACATCTGAGAAAAAGAAGCTAAACCGAGCTTGGATCCGGTGAGGAAGGGAAGATCCCCGGACACATGCTGCGGGCGACGCGCGCGTTATCGATTTCGCTCGGGCCATGGAGGACAATAGAGGAGCGCCTATCGGTCGGTGATCCGGTGAGTAGTTCAAGAAGAAGAAGTTGGGCAACTTCGCCTCGAGGAAGTTTGAGAAAATCATGGTACGTTATGTATTGTAAATATTATATATACATTATATATATATCATGTAATTATTGTTACTAACAAATTTATATCATACTTTGCGGGATGTCTTCACCTCGAAGAAGGCGAAAGCCTGTGAGACGCAAATGACACCCTCATCGACGAGTCGCGTCTTTATTACTGGCTTACCGGTGGTTACGACAAGAAGGAGAGAGTTTTTGGCATGGGGTCACCGCTTCCATGTACTACTACGACAGCTCGGCTTTGCTCGACACTCATCCGCCGAGACATACTCTCGGGCATAATCACCCGCCTCACCCAGAGATGGCGAGAGATGATGCACTCACTCATAAACCCAGGCGCGAGGTTGGAGGAGCTAGAGAGAGACAGAAAGCGTCGGGATGACGGACTAGCGCAGATGATGAGGCGTGGATTACCCAAATGGTTAGGCGGATCCTCCCGGAGGATGCAACCCGGTACGAGGCGACACAGAGATGACCATTCGATCATGGATCCGGAGGAGGTGACGTGGGTTTAGGTAGTACACCGGTCCGACTGGGTGACATTGTTTTGATACATTTTATTTATTTTGGCTTATCGTATCCCTTTGACATATCGTTTTATTCATTTTTGACATTTCCTTTGACGTATTTTTGACATATCCCTTTGATATCGTATTCCCGCTTATATTGTTGTTGTTGATAGCGGTAGCAATTGTAATGCTACCGGGAAAATTAAGGTCGCTTTGCAATGTGGTTTGGCAGGTCACGCAAAACAATGACCATAATTTTCTGCTTAATTTTATTTTTGCGACGGAATATTTCCGTCCGTCGACTATGGTATTTATGACGGCAAAGGCTCATTTGCGACGGATATACAAAGATGTAAAATAAATAAATTATTTAATAAAAAAGTTGTGACGGATTATACATTTTTGCGACGGAGTATACATTTGTGCGACGGAATATTTCCGCCGCTATTTGTTATTTGCGACGGAAAGGCTCGTTTATGCATTTAATATGCAAAGATCTAAAATAAATAAATTATTTAATAAAAATAATTTGCGACGGGTTATACATTTTTTGCGACGGATTATACAAAGATTTGCGACGGACTATACATTTTTTTGCGACGGAAATTATAATTAAAAATAAAATAAAATACGTTATTATCCGTCGCCAAAATCCGTCGCAAATTGTTTGCGACGGATAAACCGTCGCAAAACCGGGTTTTTTATGACTAAAAAATGCGACAAAGAAAAATCGTAGCAAATCCGCCGCAAATTAGGGTTTGCGACGGAATACCCCTTGTTTGCGACGGTAATCTTCCGTCGCAAAACTGCTGTTTTTTTGTAGTGTGTGCAGAGCAAAGCCTCGGGATCAAGTGCAACATCTTCTGGCCCGGTATGTTCTGTGAATGCCCTTATTAGTCTTTTGATAAAGGAATATTTGGTTCTAATCATGTGATATCTTCTCCCTATGATTGTTTTTCTAAACATGTTGCATCTAGTGTTGCACAAGTAGTGTTCCTACTCTCGCACTGCGCTTTACGCGCACCGTAAGTTGATGTCTTAGTTTTGTGCTATCAACTTGTATGCTGTTAACCTTTTTTTGAGATGGTGTCTACTGACTTTTTTTGGTTGATAAGAGTGGTGATCCCACGGTTTAAGGTTTGGTTTATAAATGCATCTATGATGTTTTAAAGAAGATTGATTGTGTTTTTTACTTTACTTGGTTCATATCATTAAGCTTTCTAATACACTAGTGTTACTTTGTTAATGTATTACTTTGTTAGTGTGTTACTTTATTACTGTGTTACTGTCACAATGTCATTTTCAGCCATATATAAGCCAAAAATAAGGCTGAAAAATAGATTTTGGAGCAAAAAATCAAGTGTTTAAAGGTTGAAAAATTGAAATATTTTTATTGTTGGTGTGTTACTTTGTTGTTGTGTTACTTGGTTGGTGTGTTACTTTGTTGAGAACAAAAATAGACTAGTGTGTTACTTTGTTGGTGTGTTACTTTGTTGAGAACAAAAATAGACTGGTGTGTTACTTTGTTGGTGTGTTACTTTGTTGAGAACAAAAATTGACTAGTGTGTTACTTTGTTGGTGTGTTACTTTGTTAGTGTGTTACTTTGTTGGACTAGTGTGTTACTTTGTTGGTGTGTTACTTTGTTGAGAACAAAAATAGACTAGTGTGTTACTTTGTTAGTGTGTTACTGTGTTACTTTGTTGGTGTATTACTTTGTTGAGAACAAAAATAGACTAGTGTGTTACTTTGTTGGTGTGTTACTTTGTTGGTGTGTTACTTTGTTGAGAACAAAAATAGACTGGTGTGTTACTTTGTTGGTGTGTTACTTTGTTAGTGTGTTACTTTGTTGGACTAGTGTGTTACTTTGTTGGTGTGTTACTTTGTTGAGAACAAAAATAGACTAGTGTGTTACTTTGTTTGTGTGTTACTTTGTTAGTGTGTTACTTTGTTGGTGTGTTACTGTGTTATTGTGTTACTTTGTTGGTGTGTTACTTTGTTGAGAACAAAAATAGACTAGTGTGTTACTTTGTTGGTGTGTTATTTTGTTGAAAACAAAAATAGATTGGTATGTTACTTTGTTGGTGTGTTACTTTGTTGATTCAAATGATTATGTTTGTGTTTTTTTGTCTTTAGAAAATTGGAGGAGCCTAGATTTTCGATTGATGAAGCCGAGCCGATGCTATTTGATGTATTTTCTGCTATCTTTCATGGAGTTTGATGTGGTGCGGGTTTGAAGGATGAAGGTCCATATATGGTCAAACAGACTGCTTTTGTCTTCAAGAACTTGAAGAATGTTTTAGTTTCATTAATATGCTTTTTGATTACATCCAATAGTATTAAGTTTTTATTCTCTTGATTCCCCCGGAGTTGCATCTTCATAATGTTTTCATAGATTGTTTCATTAGGATATGAAGCATTTTTTTGATAGATTGTTGTATTATGCAATGTTAATGGTGATATTTTGGATGTTAATAAAACGTGTCACTGTTGCTGTGTTACTGTGAAAGCTGCGATAAAATTCGGCTTTCAAATACTACGTCGAAAAGGTATTAAACGTTGTCTCAAAATGAAGATAAAAAAATATGAATTTCGGTGAAACAATTTTTATGATTGGTGTTCTAAATCAAAAGTTACGGTCGTTTATAAGAAAAACACGCTCCGGTTAATACAAATATTTTTCGGCTTTCAAAATATACATCGGAAGGGTATTGTGTTTGGGCTCAAATTAAAGACCAAAAAAATTTATGAATTTTAGTGAAAAAAATTTCGATGATCGGAGTTATAAATCAAAAGTTACGAGTGTTTGAAAAAAAAATGAAAAAAAGAGCAGGTTAGCCGTTAGCAGCGACTGAAGCTGAAACATCAAGCGTATGCATATGCACGTCCCTTTTATTAAAATGGGTATTTTTGTCCGTCTGATTTTTTTTTTTTTTTCCTTTTTTGTAACTAAAAAAAAGAGTGTGTCATATTTATTCATTTTGTAAATATTTTTATCCTTTTCCCTCAATCCCTCTAATTTTTATGAGACGGAAGTAATATTTTAGATATATTAATTACGATTATTCTCTCTGCGCGACAGATAAAAAAAACGGAGGGAATATAAATACGTTGGCTTTGCAAATGGGAGAGCAAAACTCCTTCTAGGGTATTGATCTGATCCATATATACTAAGACGGCAAGGTGACCGCATCTCCGATTACTCCCCTGCCAGATTCATCAGTATTTTCTGTTCTCATATATGGGTCGCTCAAGAGACACCTTGGTAGCGACCATGCGAAGAATGGCTGAAGATGCTGAGAAGATGGATCTCGAGAGAGAGAGAAAGAATAAGAAACCAGCTAATAGGGGCAACAATGAGCTGGAGGACAGTAGTAGCGATGAGTCTGAGACTGAATCTTTTCAGAAGTTGTTATACAAGGAAAGCGGCGCAAGCGTAAGTTCCTACGAAGGTTTAGTAGTCGATCTTAATTCCAGGGAGCCGCCTGTAGTCTGGTATGATGATGCCCCAGGTAAGAGACCTACCTATTTCCTAAAAAAGATTGATAATTTCGAGTATCTTGATGCTCTAGGTAGGGAAACTTTTAACAATTTAAGGAGAAAGATTAGTCCGAAAGATGTAGGAAACTTGATGTTGCTGGCTTTTAACCTTGTCAATAGTGACAATGTGAGAATATTTGGGAGGGTTTCTCCTCGCTTAGTTGACAAGGAGGATTTACAAGAATTTGAGGACATGGATGATACACCTTTAAGGGAAGTAGTTGCAGGTAGAGCGCGATTTCGTATCGTTCCAATCCCTCTAAGCGATGTGAGAATGAGAGCAATAGGTTATTGCTATTTGGCTGCTAGTTATCTGAGGCTTTACACAAAGTCTGTTGAGAACTATACATTCATATCTGATCACCTAAAACTTCGTTTCCACAATCTCTACTCGTTTCCATTTCCCTTCTCTAGCTTCCATCCCGATAAGGAAACTGTCACAACTATCAAATCTGTGATCGACTTTAATGAAAGATTGAGGAACACTTTTTACAATTTCATATATGCAGGAGAGATTGAGCCAACTGGCAGAAATATTAAAGACTTTCACTATGCCATCCACATCAGTTATACAGGACTTCATGCTTATCAGTTGTTCTTGAAATGCATGGTTGCTTACAAAGTAGTACTACTTATTTTAAAAATGAGTTGGAAGCAATAACTTTTATTTTCAACAGTCTTTATGGGAACACTAATGGGAAAGAGGCTCAAATGTGGAAATTTGCTCGGATATTCGATAGCAAGTTTTTGAGTCCACTCCAGACTAAGAATTGCATTGTGTTTGTTTGCACTCTCGCTGATTTGTACAAGATGGGATCCACAGAAACTGATAGTAGTACTGGTAATGTGATGAACATTGTCCAAATAAAGACTGCTTCTAGGAAAGATAAGAAGCTTGCGAAATCAATTGCCGGAAGAACACGTCACATAATTGATCAGACTAAGATGTTTGATCAAGAGCATGAGCCTATTCCAGAAGCAGTGAAGTCAGTGTCAAGGAAGAGGAAGGATAGAGTCTGAAGATCGGGGATCGAGATTATTTTGTGGCCAAACTTGAATTGTCTTGATTTCTTTTTGTGTTATGCATGTGAAAGTATCATTTCTATGCTATTTCTTTTGTCTATTTCCACATCACTCTTGCTACCAACTCATCTCTTCATCTGTTTAAGATGTTCACATCTTAGACCAAAAATATCAGTGTCTATTAATTGGTTGCCATCATTCATTATGTTCTGATTGTATTGCTGAGTATGTAGCTTTAAATTTAGAAGATAATGTTAGTAATATAATTTGTCCTAAGCTTGGATGTGAACAAAAACTAGAGCCTTCGCTTTGCAGTTCAATTTTGTCACGCGAGGTGTTTAATAAATGGACCGATGCGTTATGTGAAGCTTTGGTATTGAATTCTGAGACTATATATTGTCCTTATCAAGATTGTTCGTCGTTGTTGGTCAATGATTCAAAGGGCGTCATGGTTCTGAAATCTGAGTGCCCGGATTGCAATAGATTGTTTTGTGCACAATGTAGAGTTCCGTGGCATTCGGGAATATCTTGCAGGGAGTACCAGAAATTGAAGAAGGATGATGTACAAGATCTAGACTTAAAGCCTGAAAGAAGGAGTCAGAAATTTTTGGTTCGTTTCGATAGGTTGGCTCCTATATGGTGTAGGTTGGGTTAGGATGACTTGGTGGACCGACTTTTTAACCCTCGTAAGGATTGTGCGTGCCTACATACAACGCACATTCCTATGTGATAAGTTTTTAGCCCTCCTGAGCCTTGTACGTGCCTACCTACAAGGCACATTCCTATGTGATATTTGTGTAGATAAAAAACCAATGTCCATGAGTTTTCGTATAATGTGTTGCAATCATTCTTATTGCTCCGATTGCATCGCCTTGTACGTGGCTTCAAAGTTGCAAGAAAATGTTAGTGACATCGAGTGTCCGAATTTACGTAGTGTGTCAAGGAAAACTAGAGCTTCATCATTGGAGATCAATCTTGCCACCCAAGGTGTTTGATAAATGGGTCGACGCCTTATGTGAGGCAGTGATTTCGCCTTCTGAGAGATTTTACTGTCCTTTTAAAGATTGTTCCGCTTTGCTGGTCATGGATTTTGACGTGACGATGCAATGCGAGTGCCCGAATTGTCATAGATCGTTTTGTGCAGGATGTAAAGTTCCTTGGCATTCTAATTAAAATGACTTGTGTGAAAAGTATAAGAAATTGTATAAGGGTAAAATAGAAAAGAGGAGGATATGAGGTTCATAAAGTTGGCTGAAAAAAATAAATGGAAGAGATGCCCTAAGTGCAAGTTCTATGTTGAGAGGACTGAAGGTTGCTTATTTATGACATGCAGGTTGTTAGTTTTATTAATTATCAGTTTAGTATAATTCGTAAAAATTGAACTGATTTAATTGTATATTTATAAATCATTGATTTTTATTTGAGATCCGATTAAATATTTTCTTATGTATGTGTTTTAACTTAATAATTTTCTTGATTGCAGGTGTACATGCATGTTTTGTTACCAATGTGGAGGTGTAAAAAGATGATTATTTTAGTTATTTTGTATTATTAGAGGATTGGCATTGTTTTAGTATTAAGTACGGGTCAAATCCTAAGCAGAATGGCTGCTCTGAGACATTTTTAGTTTCAAAACAGACTCTATGCAAAACCTATTTTTGAGAACTTCTTTTAGTGAGCTAGCACTTGACTATGATTTTATCTCTGATTAAGAGTCAAACTCTACGGACACGCATACGCATCGAACTCCGGATTAATAGGACAAAATCATTTCAACATTAATAAATCCACTTACTAAAGAACCGAGTCTGCCACGGATTAAAGCCGTGTTATATAAAAATTTGTCTGGCATTATGCATGCACAGAATCCTAATCAAGTATTTCACTGCAAACCCAACATCAATGATAAAAATTAGTACTAATGTACTCCCTTTATCGGTCTGTCCTAAAATACAAATTCGTTTTGGCTTTTGGTTTTGTCAACCTTTTTTTATATAAATTAGTCCATATGCGCTTAACAAAATAAATTCTTCTTTGAACAGCTAACAGTAATGGAACAATAAAGAGATAAACGTCTCAAGAAGAATGAAGTAGAAAAATGGGTCTGTTCACAGATTTCAGATCCGTCTCTAAGCCTCAAGTAAGAGTCCAAAATGCGGCAAAAGAAAAGGAAGGAAAATCAATAGACCGACCCCAGCATCTCCACCCTGTAGGAACTACGATATCACCCCAGCCCAGGGACGCCTTCGGGATTTTCAGAAACAAATGAAACAACTTTGTTGACAATTACATATACATATTTTTTGTCAGAAGAGTCCTTTAAATCAAAAGAAGGATAGCCATACCGATTCAAAGATATATACTCTAAAGACGCCCTCGGTACAATTTTTATTTTATTTTTACAATGAACTTTATTAAACACACTAGCAAGTCTGCTAGCAAGAAAAAGAAACCAACGTACAAACAAACTAAAACAAGACCAATCTAAGCAAAGCTAAGCTCCCCTAACCTACAACATACTTCTAACTTCTAACTAAGTTATTCCCAAAGTTTGCATTGGATTTGAAAGCCAAGCCTCCCAACCTATATCACAGTCTACAATATTGATTGGTCTCATAAAATTGACGATATCACAAAATATAAGTTTTAGTGAATTTCCAATATTTACTGATCTCATTGTATAAATCAATTTAAAATACCGATAGAGTGTTTATTGCATTATTTTCCATTTAACTCCTTTATTGCTACCAGTTTACTAACTTCTCATTATTTTATAACTATTACATTAATTAACGAATTCTAATGTTCTTGATCAAGGAAAGAAGAAAACAAAACTAGAATTCACATGAAGGAATAAACGGGTAAACTTGATCATATGGATTCTCATTAGATTATTGGCAGCTTAAATAAGACTTTTTTTTTTTTTTTTTGGAAGGTGCTAAATAAGACTTCTATGAGCTGAATTTCAACCATAATCAGTTACGGTACAACGGTTATAACTACTCTCAACTAACTTCCAACTGTATTTTGTCAAAGGTGTTCGATCTTATGCCTAGGCCTGTAAACGAGCCGAACCCTACCGAACCCTGGCAGGGTTCGGCTCGGCTCGGTATGTTCGAACCTTAGGTTCGGCTCGGCTCGAAATGGCCGAGCCTTATATTTTCATTATTCGGCTCGGGTTCGGTTTGGTATTTGGAGAAAAAAGCTCGGCTCGGTTCGGCTCGAACATGTCGAACCGTTCGAACATGTTCGGCTCGAATCGGTTTAAAAAAAACCGAACATGTTCGGCTCGGTTTTAAAAAACATGTTCGCCTCGAATCAGATATGAATTTATGATATCCGAGCCGAACATGTTCGAACATGTTCGGCTCGACCACCGAATATCTAATTTGTAAGGTTCGGCTCGAAGTTCGAACCCACGAACCGAGCCCGAATCGAGCTTTTTCGAGCCGAATACTCCGGATCGAATCGAATACTTAGGTTCATTTACAGCCCTACTTATGCCTAAATGATTGTTCTCATTAGTGTTCTTGCTTTAAACCGTCATGAAAAGTCTAAATAGACTTATATTTTATAATTATAATCCCTCCTGGCTAGTTTACATTCGAGTTTTCCAAAGTCCATCGTAAAAGAAAAAATGGATTCTAAATCAGGCTAAATTACAATTTTGGTCCTCTAACTAGACACGTTTTTCGATTTTGGTTCTGGTTTTTCTCCGGCGACAATTTTAGTCCTGTAAGTGGTCTTTTTTTTACAAAAATAGTCATGAACACCGGAAAGACCACTTACAGGGCTAAAATTGCCGCCGGAGAGACCATTTGACTAAAATTGTCTCCGGAAAAGACCAATTTTAGTCCTGTAAGTGGTCTTTCCGGCGTTCAGGACTATTTTGCAAAAAAAAAAGACCACTTACAGGACTAAAATTGTCGCCGGAGAAAATCCAGGACCAAAATCGAAAAACGTGTCGAGTTAGAGGACCAAAATTGTAATTTAGCCTTCTAAATCATATACTCCTCCTTTTTTTTTTTTATAGTAGTCACTTTTGGAGTAGTCATACAAACTAAGAAAGTGATTAATTTAAGGAAAAATTAGTTTATAGTCCTTTTTTCTCCGCCTTAATTAAGTGCTAATCCACTTTCAAATTTTTAGTTGCAATAAGGACAAATAATTTGAATGGACTAAATTATCCCTAATTACCTTACTTCACGATAAACTTCCTTCCTTTCCTTTCCTTTTATCATTTCAGATCGTAAGTTGAGTGAGTTCATCATCAAAATCAATCGGCGATGGCGAAGTCCGCTCTACTCGCTTTCTCTCTCTCTCCGTCTTCCTCCTCGTGGCGGCGGCGACACCCCATCTCTTCCTCTTAGCCTTACTCGCTATCTTCTCTATCCTCCTCCACCACCTCACCATCTCCGCGATCGGCTAATTCTCCTTCCCTCACTTCGAGGGTTTCGATGCCGATGATATTGACGGTGATGAGGAACTCTTATTTTCCACCGAAATTCCCCTCCGTTCTCCTCCGCCGCCGACCACTCTTTCTCCCAATGACCCGATCGAGTCTCACCATGGTCCTCCTCCTCCTCATCGATTGCCAACTTCCTTAGAAACACCTACCCCGAATTGAAAACGATTGTTTTGCGTTCTAGGTCTTTTTCAGAATGGGATGAGGATGAATTTGAAGGCATTCCCAAACTCCTTCGATTCCGGATGTTGAATTCATTGGTTACGATGCTACTTGAGGCGGACCTTAAACTAGAGTCCCAAGTGAAGATGCTTCGCTGCATCGTAGATGCTCAAGTCTATCAAGTCTTTCACGGTTGAAATTTTGTGTGTATCCTTTTTGATTATGTTCGGTATCAATTATTTTACTGGGAAAAAGGAGAACGAGAATATTGCATTGGCTTGGGCGGCCAAATTTGCTACTAAAGACACAATTTTCGATAAGAACTTGATTTACTTGGTGTAGTGAGTCCGATGACTCGCCATTGTTGCTTAAAGAAGGCGTAATGTGTTCAAATTCTATGCTCTTTGGAGGAGATTTTGCCAAGGATGTTAGCCACAATGGAATTGAAAAGCCGTCATGACTTGATATCAAGGTTATACAATATGGTTGTACCTTGTAAAGATGAGATAACTTTTGAAGTTTATATGAATGATGATGCCATGGATCAGGTTATATTTGCTTTAGCAAGAAAGAAATTAGCCAAGACAATGCAAAAGGATATTATAGCATGTGGAAAAGTAGAAATTCAAATGGATTTTATGACAAGTAAAAATGACGACGAATGGAGAGTGTGAGGTGTAAAGCTTAAAAGACAAGTGTCATGTACTGCTTTTGACATTGCAAAGCCGAGTAAGACAAGTGTCATGTATCGACATCGATACTCATACCGATCTCACGATATTGATACTTATATCATTGACATCGATCATCGATATTGTGTCCCTTAATGCAATAGATAGGCTGGTTCAAAGGGTTAGTTTAATCATCGATTCATTCAAGCCGTGATTGAGTGAGTAGCCGAGTTTGTAAATTCGGAAAAGTATGAAATGACTACTTCACATGTCATTCTTGTTCCCAAGCTTGATATTGGATTTTTGTTCGTAAAGATGTCAATGTTTATATTCGATCATGGGGTAGATCCTTATACCGTATGGGCCGTCATTCGTTCAAGGTTAGTGGTGATAAGCAAGATTTTGATTTTTGGGCTAATATGCTTCATGTTGGTTCTAGTTATGCTATTAGTATTTATTAGATTTGGGGTGCATAGACCTTGCAAAAAAAAAAAAATGGAGAGTCCTTTTGAGTGATATCTGACCGACATCGACATCACGATCTCGATATCGACATCGACATCGATCATCGCGATCATCGATACTTATCTTGTGTGCCTTAATGCAATAGATAGGCCTAGTTCAAAGGCTTATTGTGTGCCTTGGCGTCTTTGAGGTTTTTGATCTACATTGTATCATCATGTAATAGATAGGCCTAGTTCATAGGTTTCTTCGAACTTGTAATTCAAACCTTTTTGAATTCGGGCATGATAATTTAGTTCTTTGAACTAGAATATCCTTCTTATAAATTGGTGATAGTTCGGACCTTTTTCGGACTTGTATTGATCTTCATGTATTACCTTTTGTTCTGATGTACCTATTGTACTAAATCTATAGTCTGTTGTATTGATCTTCTATGTATTACCTTTTAGTCTTAATTCAAGTTCAGTTTGTCTAGAATTCGTTTCGATACGATACTCACGATCATCGATACTAACCGATCATCGATCATCGATATCGTGTTAGTGTAAATGCTGCGATTAAATTCGGCTTTCAAATACTACATCGAAAAGGTATCAAACTCGGTCTCAAAATGAAGATAAAAAAAAAATATGAACTTTGGTGAAACAATTTTGATGATCGGCGTTCTAAATCAAAAGTTACGGTCGTTTATAAGAAAAAGCGCTCCGGTTAATACAAATTTTTTTTCGTCTTTCAAAATATACGTCGGAAGGGTATCGTGTTTGGGCTCAAATTGAAGAGCAAAAAAAAACATGAATTTTGGTGAAAAAATTTCGATGATCGGAGTTGTAAATCAAAAGTTACGGATGTTTGAAAAAAAAAAAAAAAAAGAAAAAAAAAAAGAAACAGATACAAAACAGGTTCAAAACAGTGTACTAATGTATAATATAGCTAGGACGCGCGCGCGGTAGTTTTATCTTCTTGAAAATGTTTTCTTTTGCAACTAAAAAAGAGTGTGTCACTATTTATTTATTTTGTGTCAAAAAAAAGACTTTTGCCTCTTTACCTCTTAATTTATCTGAAATATAGTATGATATGTCGAGTTTGTCCTTGTCTTTTTTCATTGGACTATTTTTTTAATTATCATTAAATAATGGTATTTATATTATTTTATATTCCCAAAGTTCTTGAAAAATGCACATCAATGATGTATCCCATTCCAGCCGTCCAGCTTCATTTGTCAATTTTTTTTTTTTTTTGTTAAAGCTAACCTCTCAAAGACTATAAGGACTTTAAAATTAAAAAAAAAAAAAAAGATAAAATTTTCGCCTCTTACGATCCTGATGTTAGGAATTGAATTTTTTATTTCCAATTTTATGGATATTGACAATCAATTTTTTTATAGTTATTTTAATTAAGATAAGGATAAGAGTGGGGAAAAAAAAATAAATGGTGTATTGGTAATTTAAAATGGAGTGATTTTATGGTGCAACGGTTGTATGAAGGTTGTATCAAGTGGCATACTTTAGAGCCATTTATTTTAACTCTCTTTCACATAATACACTTTTGGCGTGTGTGAGAGGTTAGAAATGAAAGGTGGTAAAGTATGCCACTTGGTACAACCTTCATACAACGGTTGCACCGTAAAATTTTTCTTTAAAATGACAGATAAATATTACAAAAAAAAAAAAGAATTTTGAAAAGTGACTGTTAAAAAAAACGGAGGGAGTACCACTTCCGTTCAAAAATGTAAGTTCATTTAGATATTTTCACACAGATTAATAAAGTGATTAATGTAATTAATTTTAATGGTAAAAATTTAGAATACATTTGATTCTCATTAATATAATAGTTGTAAAGTATATGAATCTACAATAAATGAGGGTTAAAAAGAAGAAAAATATAATAAATACTATATTGGTATTATAAATGAATTTATATTATGTACAAATCCAAAAGTTCTCAACGCGAAATTATATTTTGGATTGGACGTAGAAATTGATTTTCATGGAGCTATTGGCATATAGTACTCCGTGAGTTGAACATGGTGTAAATAAATTCTTCTTTTTTTGTATTATACGTATGAATAAGAATGAGTGGCGAGGCTCGATCCTCTGCTGTGTTGAAGCATCACAGCAATGCTGTGATAAAGGGGATGGGTAAGAAAGTAAATTTAGCAGAAAAAATTGGAAGGAAAAAAAAGAGAATGAAACAAACTAATTAATTTATATACATACAGCAGCAAACACGGCAACTTGGGACAATAGAGGATCCCAAGTCGGGCGCAATTTGCCTTATGCTGACTATTTTTCATGGACCATCATGTCACATATATTCCATCAATAAAAATTCTTAAAAAATAGTAAAATTGTAATGGAAAATTAGGGATAAGGACACAATCTGAAATATTTTTAAGAATGAGACAAATTTACATATTTTTTATAGGAGAAGACAATTGCGTAATTTTTATAAGCGAGAAGACAACAAATGAATCCCAAAATCGGTGAATCTTCCTAGTGAATCCCGAAATCAGTGAATTTCGATAGTGAATTTCGACAGTGAATCCCGAAAATCAGTGAATTTCGACAATGAATTTTGAAAATTAGTGAAATTCGACAGTGAATTTCGGCAGTGAATTTAAACAGTGAATTTCGAACACAAGTGAATTTCGACAGTGGATAAATAGTTTTGTCCTTTATGCAAAAGTTTCAAAAGACTGTCCTTCTACTCAATTGATAAAATATTTATGTCCTTATCCCTCATTTCCCCAAATTGTAAAATATGACATTTATATTTTACACGATAGAATGTGATTTTCTGATTTTCTATTGGTGTTGGATCATCAAATTGGACGATGACCATAGTAAATTTTTTTTTTATAAATTTTTTTTTATTTTGCTTAAAGCCCCCAGTATCCGGAATCCACTGATGCGACTAATTCGGAGTTCGGCTCGGGTCATGACCTTAGTAAAATTTACGTTCTTTGTTTCACGCCTTATTTATTTTATTTTTATTACTTTTTATTAAATTCTTAGTAATAGTTAATACTGAATAAAGTAAAATTGTTTTTTGGTTTGCTTTCACACACGCGGAGAAAAGAAACTGTATTTGGATAAAAACAATGCACGGATATTATCAATGCAACCTTTGGTATTTTGATGCATTGATAAATGAAAGATTGTTATGAGTTATAAAAGTCGTTATTGAAACTGTAAATTTAAGTGCATGAACCTTAACCTAGTACTATAAATATGTTTGCTAAAATTCGGGTTACAGGACTTGTCGACGAACTGGAATGGATGGAAAAATTACCGACGGCGAATCTTCATTTTCAGTGTCCGATACATTTGTATGTGATATTTGTGTAGACAAAAAACTAATGTCCTCGAGTTTTCATATAAGGAGTTGCGATCATTCTTACTGCTCTGATTGCAAATCCTTGTCCGTGGCCTCAAAGTTGCAAGAAAACGTTAGTGACATTGAGTGTTCGAATGTAGAGTGTGAAGAAAAACTAGAGCTTCAACATTGCAAGTCAATCTTGCCACCCAAGGTGATTGATAAATGGGGCGACACCTTATGTGAGGCAGTGGTTTCGCCTTCTGAGAGATTTTACTGTCCTCTTAAAGATTGTTCCGTTTTAATGATTAATGATAGTTCAGACGTGATAACGCAAGCTGATTGTCTATATTGTCATAGATGGTTTTGTGCACAATGTAAAGTTCTTTGGCATTCGGATATATCGTGCGAGGAGTATCAGAAACTGGAGATCAGTGAGAGAGAAAAGGAGGTGGATTTGAAGGTTATAAAGTTGGCTGAAGACAGTAAATGGAAGAGGTGTCCTAATTGCATGTATTATGTTGAGAGGTCTGAAGGTTGCGAATTCATGACATGCAGGTTAATTAGTTTGTTTTAATTAAATCATTCTGAATCAAAAAATTTGGATTGTGGTTGTTCTAACAGTTTTGAATAAATGTTTATGAATCGATGGCGATTGAATAACGTCATGTATGTATATTTCAACTTAATAAATTTTATGATTGCAGGTGTAAATGCATGTTTTGTTACCATTGTGGAGGTGTAACGAAGAAAGATCATCATTGTGAGAACTGTAAGAAGGATTAAGCATTCAGTTAGCTACCAATATAAATAATTCAAAGGTCATCGTTTTGATAAATAATGTATTTTATATTCATTTTTCGTTTTTACTTAAACTACAAAGCCTTTTAGACCTCTGTAAATTTTTACTATTGGTCCAGATCAAATCTTACTTAGTGGTCCAAGCCAGTAGAATTTAAGGAATTTCTGATGGTCCCTTATGTTTAAAAATCAACCACCAATGATGTATTCTCAAATTGATGACATGGTGGTCCAATTACTTAGTCCAGGACAACCATAAAATCACTGTTAGACCTAAATTATTACCTACAGGGCGGACCTACGGAGGGCCTGGTGGCACGCGTTCCCTATGTTTTTTAAAATGGCTAATATATTCTTGATAATTCTTAATATTTTATACAAACTCATATATGTAATCTGTTGTCTTCTAATTGTCAAACATTTAATAGCTTATTTGGTGAATCGCGATCTTTTAGTTATACGTTTTAGGTTTAATTACGAGCCATAGCATATTATTTTTATTCATATATATAATATTATGTCTAAATTTGTTACTTTCTTATAAAGATATGCGACATTTTCTCCGTGATATTATATATAAAACTAGGCTCTTTGATTAAAGTCTTGCATCGTCTACCATGTTCGCCCGTGTGTTTGACTGCAATTTACGTCCCAAATCGTAGATCTTGGCCCGCCACTTATTACATATATCTAGTTATAAGAAAAATCTAGCTTAATTTTGTTAATTTTTTTACACCCCTTCGACCACTACAATATAAAAATAATAATTATCATACCATAATTCTTTGAGTTCAGCCGCTTTTTGGCCTTTGCCCCTATATAATTACATCGGGTGTATTCGTCCTGATTCTATAATTTTTCTTTATATTTATCGCATTCTAAAAATAGAAAGTTTGATTTTTTTCATCTTGAATAGCGATTTTATAAATTTGAAAATTGTGTATTTAAAATTTTAAAATAAATAATTCGTTAAAAGAATTTGATGTAAGTGCTCTCATAAAAAAACCAAAGGAAGCCAGAAAAACAATAGATAAAATATGTTATTTTTGGGTTTGGGTGAAAAAGAAAGAGAAACTTGAGAAAATATGTCTTAAAAGCATAATATGCAGTATGCTCCGTAAATAAAGTTTTGAAAAATATTTTTCGGTAGCACACCACGGAAATACGAGGGTTTTAGGTGGTTGTCAAAAAAAACTCGCTAATTAAAATTAAAAGAATACCCACGTAAAACCCACCTAAATCATACGTATAAGTAACTTATTTTTAACAACTTGATTTGCGTAAAGGGGAAGGGTCTACAAGGACAAAAAAATTAATAATTGGGTCTGAAAGGACAAAGTAATATTTTCATGATTATAAAGGACAAAAATCACAATTGTTTATTTAAAATTGTTACTTCATGTGTTAATGTTACTTTGTGTTTCACAATTGTTACTTTATATTTACTTTATTACACATTTGTTATTTCATATTTGTTACTTTATAATTGTTAATTTTGTCTTTATTAAATTACGCTTTCTTTTATCCCGATTTTTTGATAATTTTATCTTTCTGGACAAAAATCTATTTGCGTAAATAACCTAACCTACTCAAAATTCACTCAATTTCCACTGAAACGCTGCTGAATTTTTGTTTATCAAGTTTTAAAATTATAAAAAAAAAACCTATTCATTCACTGGCATTTTTTTTACTTTGTGTGATGTTACCACCGATGACTGGGTAGTCATCTTTTCCAATGTAATACCGGCCGCCACAATAGTCGCCTATTGCTGGCAGTGGCGGAGCCGCATACAACCAAATGGGGCATGATCCGAAAAAATTACACTGATATATGTGCAAAGAATATCGTTTAATTCTGAGCCATAGCATATTATTTTTATTCATATATCATATTATGTTTAAATTTGTTACTTTCTTATAAAGATATGCGACATTTTGTCCGTGATATTATATATAAAACTAGGCTCTTTGATAAAAGTCTTACATCGCTTACCGCGTTAGCGACGCGTCGTTTGATCGCAATTTACGTCCCCAAATCGTAGATCTTGGCCCGCCACTTATTACATATATCTAGTTATAAGAAAAATCTAGCTTAATTTTGTTAATTTTTTTACACCCCTTCGACCACTACAATATAAAAATAATAATTATCATACCATAATTCTTTGAGTACAACCGCTTTTTGGCCTTTGGCCTATATAATTACATTGGGTGTATTCGTCCTGATTCTATAATTTTTCTTTATATTTATCGCATTCTAAAAATAGAAAGTTTGATTTTTTTCATCTTGAATAGCGATTTTATAAATTTGAAGATTGTGTATTTAAAATTTTAAAATAAATAATTCGTTAAAAGAATTTGGTGCAAGTGCTCTCATAAAAAAAAAACCAAAGGAAGCCAGAAAATCAATACATAAAATATGTTATTTTTGGGTTTGGGTGAAAAAGAAAGAGAAACTTGAGAAAATATGTCTTAAAAGCATAATATTTATGCAAAGATGCTCCGTAAATAAAGTTTTGCTTGTATCTGGAACAAAAATGTCTTTACCAAAATTGATTGCTTCGAGGGTGAAGGCTTCGTGGTGTTGCGAGGCTCGTGGAACGGTATCTCGTAACCTCTTTTGATTGTCAATGTTTATGCCCCTCATATAAACCTTCGCAAAATCTGTATGTGGGATAATATACTCGCTTACTTCGTAATTGGGTGGGTTTGGTATGTGTGATTGGTGATTTTAATTACATCTGTTTTAGTCACGAGAGGAAAGGCGTTACTTTTATCAAAATGATGCAAATATGCTTCAATTTTATCTACACACCGTGGCTTGATTGATCTTAAACTTGAGGCGAAAATTCACTTGGATCAACAAAGATGGGTCTAAAATGAAGCGAGAATAGATAGAGCTCAGTATCTCCTAACTTCTTGAACTTTTGGCGGACACTTCCCTTATTTCTTTACAAAGAGGCCTTTCGGACACCGCCCCATTCTCCTTAAACAAATTCAATATCGATTTGGACCCACTCCGTTTAAATTCTATGACTTGGATGAAACATCCCGACTTTAGTGATGTAGTGGCAAAGGCTTGGAGCGAAGCAGAACTCATGGTAATCCATTCTTTACTTTTAAGGAGAAACTTAAGCGGGTTAAATTTGCCTAAAAAGAGTGGAGTCGTGCTACTTTTTGGAACCTTAAAGATGAAGTGACCCAAGCAAAACTTCTTGTAGAAGAATGGGACAAGCGCTACGAAGATGAGGTCCTAAATCCTATAGAAACGGAAGATAGAATCAAGGCAATTAATCTTATGTATGAGAAAGATAATCGGTTGGAATGCATCTTTGTTGGGGAGATTTTGCATCATTAAAACAAAAGAAAATTTATAAACCTATACTACCATGCAAAACTACCTCCTAACCGGCCGATACCGGGTAGTTGCTAGTAAAGTTGGATAAGTGCAATTATCGATCCTCGTGGAATTGGGTCATCGAATCTAACTTCATTAATTCCTCTTTATTAACTAATCTTAAACCTAAACTAAAACAGAAAAGTAAAGCCGACAGAGGATTGTTAGTCCAAAGCCGTGGAAAGATAGTTGCGATCAACATAAAATAAATCTAAACTACAACTAAGAAAAACGAATAAATCTATCTAACGAACATGATAACGATCAAGCGATTAAACATGGAACAAATCATAATCCACCATCCATGACCCCTTAATTTCTTCCCTAGATTATCTTATAGTGATTTAATTCAAGTTGTGGTTTCACCTATCAAACGTATGAATTCCTACTTTCGTAGATGAATTACTTTATCAATCTCTATCTTTCGATTTACGGAGATTAACGCATCATAAAATAAACCAAGGTGCAAGATTTTCTAGATCTAACAACCTAGACATTCAACCTATCAACTTTCGCTTGATATAGATCAAAACGCCTATTCTTTCCTATGGTGATCTCGCGTTTACACCGACTTTCGTCCACGGTAAACATCAATAACAACATCTTTCGATATAAATTGCATTAACAAATAATCATAGAAAGATCTGAACTTGGAATTTAAACTTACAAGATATCCGGAAAAAGAAAGTAAAAGCGCCTGCAGAAAGATATCCATGGCTGCTCCATGTTTATTCAACCTCAAAACATCATCATGGTTCAAGAAGCGAAGGAAAAACAAACAAAATAAAAGACCTAATCTAACCCGATCACCCGAGCACAAGGCTCGGGTGATCGCCCTAAAATCGCTTTCGAGTGGCCGCCGCCTTCGCTTGTCAAAAGTCGGCTGAAAATAATGTTGTGTTTAGGGTTCAATTCGCTGCTGTATTTATAGAATTTTCAGGTCGGTTGCTCTGATAAAAACGCTGGACGCCCGTTTGAAGATCCGGACGCCCGTCCGCTATTTTCAGCAACAGCATCCAAACTTGTAACGCTCATATCTCGGGCCTCGTAAGTCGGAATGGAGTGATTCAAAATCCTGTAGAATCCTCCCTTCAAGACCTACAACTATTCTCTTGAGGTCCAGAGTCAAATCGGTTGTTATCATATCAAGAACTTCGTTGCAAGGTCGTCACTACCCGGAATCCTGATTTTCCGACATTTATCTTGCTTGATTTCTTTCCTTATCCCTTCCAATCTTCCATAACTTTGATTGATCCTCCCTCATCTCGAAATTAGCTCTTTAGGATCACCTTTTCCACCATCAATGAGTATCTACAAGAATAGGAAAACATACCAAAGCGTAACGTATTTCCAAAATATCATAAAATCATCATTTAAGCACATAATTCGTTACGTTTTGCAATTAACCTCTTAAAAACATCATTTACTAAATATTTCGATATAAAGCCCTACTTCTATGAAAATAATACATATACGGGGGAAATTGATATAAAATATATCTATAAAAATCATACAATTTGACCCTGAACACATGCTGAAGCAAAAAGCACGTGAGAAGTGGGTTAGAGAGGGGGATGGGAACTCCAAATACTTTCACAACTTCATTAAAGGAAGACAGAGTAAAAATAACTTCACTGGTCTCTTGTTGAATGGGATTTGGTGTGAGAATGCTCAAGTTATAAAGGAAGAAGTTGTGAAATATTTTAGTAATCATTTTAGCGAAACTAGATGAGAAAGACCTACCTTTTAGTCGGATTTATTCAAGAAGCTTCCTATGGAATTGCGCTCCTCCATTGAGCTTCCATTTTCAATGGAAGAAGTGAAGAATGCTGTTTGGAATTGTGGAGCTAACAAGGCACCGGGACCGGATGGCTTCAATCTCGGATTCTTTAAGGCACAATGGAATCTGGTGAAGGATGATCTGATGAGATGTGTCAAGGATTTCGAACGTTACGGTAGATTTGGAAGAGGCTGCAATAGCTCTTTTATTGTTCTAATTCCCAAAAAGAACAACCCCACATCTTTCAAAGACTATCGTCCTATCAGTTTGATCGGTAGTCTTTACAAAATTATTGCCAAGTTGCTTGCGGAGAGACTCAAGATTGTCATGCCTCTTCTTATTGATCATTGCCAGTCCGCCTTCATCAAAGGAAGGCAAATCCTTGATGGTGTGTTGATTACGAATGAGGTGGTTGATTATGTAAAGAAATCCAATCGTAAGGCCTTTATCTTTAAAGTGACTTTGAAAAAGCTTTCGACTCACCAATTGGGGTTTTGGACTCTATTTTGGATCAGATGAATTTTGGATCTACTTGGCGGAAATGGATTTTGGGTTGTATTTCGTCGGCCTTTGTATCTATTCTAGTAAATGGGAGCCCTACGAGCGAATTTAAGATGGAGAGAGGAATTCGACAAGGTGACCCTCTCTCTCATTTTCTCTTTCTTTTTTGTGCTGAAGCACTTAATGTTCTTATCAAGAGAGCGGTGACCATTGGCAAGTTTAGAGGTATTGATATTGTTAAACAAGGTGTTTTCATCAACCTTACACACTTGCAATTTGCGGACGACGCCATATTTTTTGGAAGCTGGGACTTGGATAATCTTAAGAACCTTGGTAGGATTCTAAAGTCTTTTACTCTAATCTCTGGATTGAAGATAAACATGAATAAAAGCAAAATATACGGTTTGAATATCCTTGATGGTAATTTAAATGAGGGTGCTCTATCCTTAGGATGTAATGCAGCCTCACTCCCTTTTACGTACCTTGGCTTACCAATCGGTGAAAATATGAACCGCATCAATGCTTGGCAGCCCGTGATTGATAGATTCAGATCAAGACTAGCTGGGTGGAAGGGTAGATTACTATCAGCAGGAGGAAGGCTTGTCCTTCTCAAATCAGTGCTTGGCAGCCTTCCCTTGTACTACTTCTCGCTTTTTCAGGCTCCTATTGCGGTAATCCACACCTTAGAACAAATGAGAGCTCGATTCTTTTGGGGAGGGACAGGGGATGAGCGCAAAATCTCTTGGATCTCATGGTCCAGTATTCTCAAACTTAAACGCCAAGAGGGGCTAGGAGTTGGAGGGTTGAGTGAACAAAATATTGCTCTGTTGGGGAAGTGGTGGTGGAGATTTCTTTCGGAAAATGAGAGCTTATGGAGGAATATCATTCAATTGTTATATGGCAATGGGGGAGGTTTTAATCATGAAACTGGGACTGGCAGAAAAGGAAAATTTTGGGGTAGTATAATAGGGAACTTGGAAAAGATTGAAACTAAGGGAGTGAACCTTGTTTCGTCCATTAGATGGAAGGTGAGAGATGGAAAGCATATTAAATTTTGGAGGGATGTTTGGGTTGGGGATGAGCCTCTTTGTCAACGTTTCCCACGACTGTTTAACCGTGCTAGTGATAAGGAATGTGTAGTGGGGGAGCGATGGAAAATGAACGATGGCACTTGGAGTTGGGTGTGGGGCCCGAGAAGAGATAAAGAGGAAGGGAATCGGAGAGCTTATTGATCTTTTAGCTTATCTTCCCGGTCTTTTCTTGGGTACAGATCATTCGGATGCTCCGTCTTGGACCCTTGATCCCCGTGGTGTCTTTTCCGTTGTCAGATTAAAGAACTTGCTACTGGAAACTGATGTTCCTCGCCTTTTGGGTGTCTCTTCAACTCGCTGGAATAGCTTAGTTCCTTCTAAAGTAAACATTCTTAATTGGAAAGCAGCTAAATGTAGACTTCCCACTCTTAATAATCTATTGATAAGAGGCATCAGTCTTACTAGCCTTGTTTGCACGTCTTGTGGGTTGGACCGGGAGGACGAAACTCATCTATTCCTACGATGTCCTTTTGCGGCACTGACTTGGAACAAAGTTTTTTCTTGGTGGCATGTTTCATTACATACAACTGTGGATCGGGGACCGTTTTTACAGCAGGTACCTTTGTGCATGAAACAAATGAATTTATCAAAGGTATGGGACGCTATCATAAAAATCACGTGTTGGAGCTTATGGAAAAGAATGAACAATCTCATCTTCAACTCAAATCTTGCTTCGGTAGACGATGTGCTTGGAGAAATTCAAACTCTCAGTTTTTTCTAGATCAATTTGCGATGCGACAAATTTTCTTTAGATTGAGATATTTGGAAAGATCAACCATTAAATAACTTTAGATAGGCGTTGATTGCTTGGTTTAACGTTACTTTTGTTAGGAGTTTGATTTTTTACTGTATTGGAGTAACTCAACCTCTGTAATCTTGGTAGCTTATCTATTAGCTTAATACATAAGTCTTTTAATATTTATATATATATAAGTTGTTGTTCAAAAAAAAAGTAACTTATTTTTAACAACCTGATTTGCGTAAAGGGGGAATGAGCCACAAGGACAAAAAAATTAATAAATGAGTCTGAAAGGATAAAGGAACATTTTCATGATTATAAAGGACAAAAATCACAATTTTTACTTTAAAATTGTTACTTCATGTGTTAATGTTACTTTGTGTTTTGTTAAGGGTGATTTTATACGTTTTATAAGGATATGTTTTATATCAATTTCCCCCATATCTGGATGTTTTTCATAGAAATCGAGCTTTATATTGAAATATTGAGCAAGTGATGTTTTTAACGAGTTATTCGCAAAATTGGTTAATTTATGAGTTTTATTGGTGATTTTATGTTTATTTGAATATTACTACATTTTGCGATGTTTTTGTTGATGTGTAGATGCATAATTGCGGTTCAAAAGATGATTAAATGAAGATAAATGTCGGATTTAATGGATGAAAAAGAGATAAGGATGGAATTGGATAGAAGAAAAGAGATAGAGATGAAGATTTCGAATTTGGATCCAGCTGAACTGGCGTCCAAGTCCCGTCCAGTCTGGACTGGCATCCATGAGAAGATTTTTGATTCAGAGAGTTTGGACGCTGAGTGGACGGGCGTCCACCTCCGTCCAGAAGAATGGACGGGCGTCCAGAGGCATCGGGCGGGCGTCCAACACCGACTTCAGCACAGCCGACTTACTTTCCCTATAAATAGCAGCGGGATTTCAACCCTAAAACATACATTATCGACTCTCATTGATACATACTCATAAGAAGAAAACCCTAGGCGGCCCCAGCCCCTTAGGGGAGGCTGGGGTTGCGATTTTCCTTGTTATATATTCGCTTTTATTTCTGTTTTAATTGCTGCTGTGTTTTATGCTCAACGCTTGGGGCTGAACATGTTCAAACGATTTGAATCTTTTCCAATCAGGTTTTTCTATTTCCAATCTGAGTTTATGTTGTGATTTTAATTCAAAGTTGTTATCTTTCCTTTGATTATTTGTTATGCAATCGAAATCGAAAGATGAATTGTTATTGATGTTTACCGTATGACGAGAGTCGGTGTAAACCCTAGATCACCATAGGAAAGATGGGATTTTTAACCTTGACATAACGAGAGTTGATAGGTTGAATATCTAGGTTGCTAGATTGAAAGATCTTACACCTTGTTTTGATAGCGTCAATCTTGTATATCGAGAGATGAGAGATTGATAGGCGAATTATCTACGAGAGTAGGAATTCATACTTTTGATAGGTGAATCACAACTTGAATTAAATCATCATAAGATAGTTTAGAGAGGAAATCGAGGGTTGCGGGATTGGTGGATTATTGTTTGTTCATTGTTTAATCACCATGATCATTGTCTTGTTTATTTTCTTTGTAGATTAAATTTTATCTTTCGTTTTCGCTTTTATCCTTCCTGGCTTTGGTCCGACAATCCTCTGTCCAGTTTATTTTATCGTTTTTAGTTTCGTTTTAGTAGTAACAACCTTAGGAAAATTAATGAACTAGATACCCCGATCCCTGAGATCGACTCCGGTATTAATCGCTATACTACGATCCCTACACTTGGGGTATACCGGATTTATAAATTTATTACTTGTTTGTTTTCATTAGATAAAATCCGTGACAAGTTTCACAATTGTTACTTTATATTTACTCTATTCCACATTTGTTACTTCATATTTGTTACTTTATAATTGTTACTTTTGTCTTACTAAATTACGATTTCCTTCTATCCCGCTTTTTGATAATTTTGTCATACGGACAAAAATCTATTTATTGTAAATAACCTAACCTACTCAAAATTCACTCAATTTCCACCTTTGAAACGATGCGAGAATTTTTGTTTATCAAGTTTTAAAATTATAAAAAAAAAACTATTCATTCACTTGCATTTGTTTTTACTACGTGTGAAGTTACCACCGATGACTCGGGTAGTCAACTTTTCCAATGTAATACCGCCGCCACAATAGTCGCTTATTCTTTGGCGAAGCATGAGCCGCATACAACCAAGGGGGCATGATCCGGAAAAATTTACACTAATATATGTGCAAAGAATATTGTTTGCCCTCCCCCTCTCCCTAAAATTTTTATTTGCCTTTAAAAATTTTATTGCCCCTTAATCGAGATCCACTTCCGCCCCCTAATTGCTTTGGGTGGTCATCTTCTCCGCGCTTGTTTAAGATACTAACCAATGATTCTGCTAAACTATTTTTTTTGGTTTACTCAGAAGGAAATGCGTGCAGCATCTAAATACCTTTCCTTATTATTCTCTAGATTTGACAAATTAGTGTGCTCATAGTAGTAGTATTTGTCTAGTGTCGTCTGTAAAAATCGTTAACTGATAAAAATGAGATTGCACCTTAATGCAAGAACTTCATATGTTCTTCAAAATAATGAATATAAGAAGGATGCATAGACTAGGCATTCAAAACAATGATTATCAGACTAGGCGAGTTCATTAGCAAGCTGGTACCATAAAAATTCAAATGCGTCATTTCTTGGACTTAGGTTGTTCGAACGATTTGAAATAACCCTTGAGGATCTGGGTATAAAAGACTCAGAGTTAATACTTTGCCATACATTACATTTCATGATCTAGTCTGTTTTAAATTTCAAATAATGTGTGACATGTATTAGTTCAAATACTATGGAATTGAGGAGGTCATAACTTTAACCCACCCACCCACCCTTTAATATCATCCGAGTATTTGTTTTGACTTGTTTTAGTGCACCATTGCTTTCCCAACAACTTATTTACACTCACTTTACATTGAGGACAATGTAAGTTCGTAAGTGGGGAGTGGAGTCGTTGGTCTAGCAATGGAATTAATGTTTATTTTGTATCAATAAATCCCTTAGTTTTAGATATTTTTCGAGCATTATTTAGTTGATTAAAATAAATTGTATAAGGTATATATTTCATGGATTTGAAGATGTAATGATCAATTTGGATGTGTATAACCAACGTGAACCGTAAGTGCATTGTAATTCCAAATATATTTGTGTAACATGAATTCCTTCACGTAAAGCCTTTGATATTGAAGCGGAAAATTTTAAACTGTATCCATTCAGTATCCTAGTGGTTATTCTAGAGAGATTTGCAGTAACTTAGTACCTAACTTTTGAACGTATACTGTGAATATCTAAAGGTTTGAATGTGATAGAAAGGATATAAGTTAAGTGGAATGAAAGGAAGAATATAAAAAAAATAAAAATAAAGATGAACTATTTATATATCGGATGTAGCTACCAATGATTTGAGTGCAGTAGGGCGTTATCACGAAACGTCCTATATCACTATGAGGTTTAAAAGCTCCCGACTGCCTGATGATAGTAGTCTAGCTAGGGTGTTATCACGAAACATCCTATTGCTGGGAATGAGGGCATATGCTACAAATGTGAAATTAAGCTCATCGAAAAGAAAAAAAGAATTTTTTTTTGTTTAAGCATGGTTGAAAACTTAGTTATCTTCTGACTATCCCCAGTATAAACTGAATGATATGCTTTAGGGATTATCCTAATAAGTACACGGGATAACTTTGTGTGGAAATGTTCCTGCTTATACCTAGGAAAGTCATTAGGACTGTCTGAATGTATATTTGTGCGTTTGCTTGAATTATTCAAGAGAGGATAGTGGAAATTGAAAAGGCTTGTCACACACACACTCTGTTATACATTTATATTGAGGTTAACGCCTGGTTGTAATTCTAATGGTTGCAGCATCTGGTTGTCCCTTATATCTTATATCTTCATGAATTTATCTCTCATTCATTTTGTTTTATCGCTTGTTTTGCTCGAGGACGACCAAAAGCTAAGTGGGGAGTTGTGATGAGAGACAAATTAATGATCGTTATTACGACATTTTACCCCAATATTGATACCACTTTGAGCATTATTGTACCAATTTAAGTCAATAATTACTAAGTTTTATCAAAATGTATAAGTAGTAATTATTATATAAATTATCGTGTTTTTATGGTATTTTTATAAGTTTTTTTTATCGATTTAATAACCGGACTGTCGTGATAAAAATTACTATATTTTATAAACGTTTTATTTTTCACTATTATGTTAGATCTAAAAATATCATAGCTAAAGACTGTAATATTAACCTAAAAAGAGTCAGTAAAATTCAACGCAGTTTACGAACTTTTGTTGTCAGATTTATTCGCGGTTCGTTTCTTTGTGTTCGTGTAAAAGATAAGATTTACTGCGAGGCGGAATTGAAGACGAATAACGAGGCGAGTTATATGCGATTGAAGAAATGGCCGAATGGATATTTATTATCCTTGGCATATTCCAAGCATATTCCCTTGGATATTTTCTTGATCACCAAAATAAATATCCTTGATATTTTGCTCACCAAACTTGGAGCCCAAGGCCAAGTCAAAATACATCACTTTTGGGCTTAAAAGATGTCTTTTGAGGGATAGAAGAGTGTGCCCGAAGCATAAATGTTCAAACGCATCAAAACGCAGTGGTACTACAACTATACTGTCATTGATCTGCATTTCGACCCAACTTAGAGGCGTTTTCAGGGGAAGAGTCCTTGATGAAAGTCTTAGATCTTCAAACGAGCTTTCCAACGGATTTTGAATCACGTCAATCGGAGGTCTACAACTCAAGTTATGGTCGTTTTACCAAACAAATGAATAAGTTCGATTCGGTTTCGACTCGGTTCGAATATTTTGCCTATAAATACAAGCCAAGACCCATCACTTTCCTTTGCCCCTTCTTGGCCTCTTCCATGGCCAAGAGCCCCTCTCTTCTCATCTCCTCCCCATTTCTTCTATTTCCCCTCTTCTTCCATCTCCTTTCTTCTCTTTTTCTTGTTTTCATTTTGGGCCTATATATATATATATATATATATATATATATATATATATATATATATATATATATATATATATATTATATATATATATGCATATGTGTATAAATAAATAGAGTAGTATATCGTTGTAATGCTTGGATTTATTATCGAGGATTGTTGTCTCGGAAGCCGTTGTTACTTTCATGAGGATTAGGCTCCGATTCAATGATTTATAATCGATAATTTTCTAATGTTATTATGTTTATTATTTCTATCTATTTATATACATATATATATTAGTAGTAATAATATCTAGCCAAGATATGAATCAATTAGTTAATCTTTTTGGTAAAATGGATGATCGACTCTGGTAATAATGATTAAAACCAATTATAATGAATCTTTTTCTACCTGAGCTTAATGAAACGTTAATATTGACATAGCTAATCAATATAAACAGAATCGTAACCTAATGACGAACTAAACGGTGAAGTTAGGATATGAGCAAAAAAGTAGAAAAACCGGAGGTTAAAAATGGCCGAGTGAAAGCGTGACAACGGAATCCTATTTCCTACCCGAAGCGATTTGTCTTGGGAAAGATGAATCTTATTAAATTTGTGCTCAAGATCGTAATAATGTTAAAATCAACGGTTTAATTGAAACTAACACCGGAAAGTTAAATCGATCCGCCGACAACCGGAGCCTTTTGAATAACATCGGCCGTCGACAAACGGAATAACCTCTTTTATCCGGGGTAGATTTGTACTGTAATTACTGCTTCGACTAACCGAGATTAGCATGGGGCGATTGTGGAGATTAAGCGATGACAATTTGACATATGACAATTTCATACGCTTTCGTGTGAGGAGGAATTGTCTAGCTTAGAGTACACCGTTCATGTATAATTGACCTCCTTGCATCAAGGAAAAGATCATCTCATTTATTAACTAAAAAGAGATCATGGTTTAATAACATTATCTTGGTTAGTTTTTATATATTATATTAGTTTCTATACATTATATTAGTATTTATATTATATATATCTATATAAGTATTTATTTACTGTTTTACTAACATCTAACTAATCTAACGATCTAACCCGATAAAACTGATAAAACTGCGACTTAGATCGAGTTAATAATAGCTTCTTGGTGTTTAACCACACTTTGAATTAGATCTTCATTTCCCTGAGGATACGACCTGACTCACCAGACTAGCACTACAATTTGACCCGGTACACTGCCGGTAAGGATTGATAGCCTAGAAACAGTCCGTCAGCTTTCTGGCGCCGTTGCCGGGGAAACGACGCTAATTCATTGTGTTCGAATGGTTTCTACTTGTATTAGCTCAAAATTCTCGAGGATAAGTCAACACTCTTCTTATCACATTTCTTTTTTATTTTCCATTGGTACCTACCTTCTTTTAGTTACCAATTTTCTTCTTCTACCAATTTCGAGTTATTTTCTATTTTCGATAGTAGAAAGTAAACGCAGTTCGTTTATTTTTGTTGGTACCTACCTATTGGTAAGATACCAATTTAAAAAAAAAAAAAAAAATACACTCGGTAAATACCGAGTGGAGTCGGTAATTACCGAGAGAAAAAAATGTGGTTTTTTATCGATTTAGTATTGTTTTCTATTCGATATTTTCTATTCCACAAGAATTGTCAAATCGAGTTACGAAAATGGCCGAAACCGTTGGTGAAACACCTGAACAAGGGATTGCCATGCTCAAGAGCATGGCCAAAACCTTAATCAGAATTTACCTCAACCTAATAACCAGAATCAGAATAATAGAAATAATCAGAATCGGAATAAGCATAATCGTAATGAGCATTTTCTATTTTAGATAGTTGATGACCAGAAGTGGTAAGGCCCCACTCACTCCTTATAAGCCTGACATAAAGGCAGTTAAGAGTAGAAAGAAAACGAGGTCATACTAGTCAGGGAAATCCTGACCAAGGATCATCTTCAAATCGAAATAAGAAAATGGCCGCTGAGAGTAAGGATGAGGAATGGGTCAAGGTGCCTAAAATATTGAAAAATCCAAGAATGGGTAGGACCTTGTCCAATGAGCAGGTTAAAAAGGAATCAAGTTTGAAAGGGCCAATTCAAACCGAACCTTATCCGGCTCAACCCAAATTCACCTCGGTTCAATCTGATAGGGTAGCACCATATCCAAAGGCATATTTTGAAGAAAAAGTGCATCAATGATGACACACAATGTCCTCAAAAGGCACAATCATTCTAGGAAGCTTTACCATCTTCGTCTAACGATAAGGGTAAGGGAGTTATACATTCTAACCCTACTTTAACTGATCTTGAATTACTTCCCTATTCCCCGAAAAAGGAAATCAAAGAGATAAAGTTGGATAAGAAGTATGCACATTTTTTTGACACTTTTCGGCACTTAACAATTAATAGCCCTTTCATCGATGTTTATAAGGGAGAGCTTAGTTTGGGAATGAATAATGAGCGCGTTGTCTTCAACATTTACAATTCATTGAAATATCCATGCACTACACTAGAATCATGTTCTTGTGTGGACCCTTTGTGTCCTTTTGTTGTGGATCGTACTAACACGCAGGTAATTGAAGAAGATGACTTCAGCAATAATGTAAAAGCTCACAAACCGAAGGCTCGAAAATCAAAGGAAAAGGTCAAGAATCGTTTGGATTGGTGGAAATTGTCTAACCTCTGTTGGAAACCGGTATTGAAGAAGGATGTGGTGCATGAGGATGACTCACCAGACTAGCACTACAATTTGACCCGGTACACCGCCGGTTAGGATCAGTATAGCCTAGGTAACGTCCGTCAAGATTTTGGCGCCCGTTTCGGGTTAGGTTTTGGTCATCACTACTAGTGTCGTCAGTAAAATCGTTAATCGATAAAATGAGATTGCACCTTAATGCAAGAACTTCATATGTTCTTCAAAATAATGAATATAAGAAGGATGCATAGACTAGGCATTCAAAACAATGATTATCGAGACTAGGCGAGTTCATTAGCAAGTCGGTACCATAAACACAAGAAGAGGACTATTGCACCTTCTCTCCAGAAAACGAGGCGGTCGAGACTATTACGCCGATACTATGCCACGATCGTTGGTGGTAAAATTCCTATAATGCAAGAATGCTTTGTGAGAGATGAAGTCAACAATTATTTCAATTTTTTTACTTTTGAATAGGTAATGCATGAATCTTAAAAATACGCAGCATGCTTAAGTGGGATTTGAGTAGATTTTGGGCAAAATTAGGATTTTAGTCCTCTAACTTGGTCTATTTTGGATTTTAGTCATGTTCTGCTCTCGGTGAGGAAAATGGTCCTCTAAGTTGGCTTTTTTGGATTTTAGTCCTATCCGCCGAAATAGTGATTGGGCACCGAATTTTTAAAAATAGTCCTCTAACTAGGCTGCCACGTAAGCGTTTTTAAAGATTCCGGTGCCCAATCGCCTATTTCCGGCGGATAGGACTAAAATCCAAAAAAAAGCCAACTTAGAGGACCATTTTCCTCACCGGAGCAGGACTAAAATCCAAAATAGACCAAGTAAAAGGACTAAAATCCTAATTTTGCCGTAGATTTTGGGTAGGTTAGCTCATTTACACACATCGAAAACAGGTTTTTAAAAGTAAGTCGCTTATACATAGTATTTATTTGGATTTTGCATGGATATTACTATTGTTATTATTTTTTAATCAGCGACGGTTTATTTTGCGGCTACCGAAAACCCGCATATTTACGTGGCATACACAAATCCTACCGAAACATAGTTTTCAATACATTATTTACGTAGCATACCACACAAATCGTATGCCTTTAAAACATATTTTCTCAAGTTTCCCAAAAGTGATGTTATTTTTGGAAGTAAAACTATATCGGATAAAAAAATTAGGATAGTCATATCGGAACCACAATCATTCTACTTTTAGGGGTACCATAGCGAAATTCGACTTCTTAATAGTCAAATTATGTTCAAAACTCGACTTTCTGGAGATGTTGAAAGCAATTTCGACCTCTTTAAAATCGAAGTTTTTTCTAAAAAAGGATTTCGGATATATCGACTGTGGTCCCCATTAATTTTTGAATCACTGCCTAGTCAATTTTTTTCCGAAATGTGGTGCCCATGCATAGTCCAAATTTTGACACATTTTACAATACAATCATATATCTGAAGGTTGTAAAGACATCTGTCAATAAAAAGTGTCAATTTAAAAATATGTGCATCATTTAATACATTTTTTTCTAAACATACCTCTATTCTAACCTTTTTTTTTGCCCCTAACGGTATTTGAACACTAGTTTCCATGAGACATTATATTCTAGCTCACCACTAGACCGATACACCTTGTCCTTATTCTAACATTCAACTTTTCTATAATCATTTCATATTTCAAAACAAGCATTCATAATAAGATAGGGGTATATATGTCTATTTTAATTTTAAAACACACCACATTAATTGGTTTCTTAATTTGTGTAAAATACAAAAAGTGAACATTTTTGTGGGACAGAGGTAGTAACAAGTAGCACATCACTTCTAACCTCTTACATACGATCAAGTGTATTATATAAAAGATAGTAAAAATGAAAGAGTTTAATGTATTTCACTTGGTACAACATTTCTAAAACCGTTGCATCATAAAATCAATTCCAAATTTTTTGAAGATATTGTGTCCGAATAGATTGACTAAGGTATTATTAATATTTAAATAAAAAAAGGTATTATTAATTTAAAATAAAATAAAAAACATTAGTGAAAAAAGAGTTAGGATTGACGTGGGCTCTGTCTATATCATATGTAACTGACATCCACGATTGGAGGAAGCGAATATAGGCATGAATTAAGGAGTATCATCTTTGCTAGTATTTTTTTTTCCAGGAAATATTTGCAGTTAAAATATCATCTTTTGGTTTATTCATATCATCTTTTGGTTTACAATCGCTGTAAGTTTTTTATTAAGTCCAGTGATTCCAGTCAATTTTTTTTGATTATACCATCTGATTTCTATAATAAACTAAAAAAGAAATCTATTGTCAATTTTTTCTTTTTGCCGGCACCGCAGCATTTTCCGATGCACGTACCTTCAAATTTTCCTCATGCTTCAATGTTTTACACACTTTTTTTTATTACACGGTTGAAAATTTGAATAAATTAATGTAGAAAATAGCTGTATTTTTCGATCTAGCTTCTCCGGGTTAAGAAGAGAAAATAATTTCGTCTTTCAATACATTTTTCTCCTTCCACATTCATTGTTTCATGAATTTTCTTTTTTAATTTGTTGATTTGCTACCGGTAGTACTGTAGAATATGAAATTCATAGAATTTCTTAATTTGTTAATTTATGGTACATTTGAAAAATTGAAGGAATGGTTGATTCTTTACTCCAATTTAGTAATCAATTGAGAAAATAATTTCGTCTTTCGGAAATGCACGAGTCATATATATCACAGATTAATTAATACACTACACAACAAAGGAGGGTGAAGGCGACCACAGTGGTCACCAAATTTAAACCCCAAAAAAATTTGAGCCGCTTTCTTCTCCAATGTACACAAACACTCACCCAACTCTCATTTTTTTTTCTACCCTCCTTGATATATCGGGTAGTGCCTGGGATCTTTTAAATCCAAATAATTTTTCTCTCTCTACTTTAAGTCATATCAAAAGGCTTTTTTTCTTTTCTTTTTTTTTTTTGAATATCCTACAAAAACTAATTTTACAGAAGAAGCATTTTTTTTCTTCTAATTATGATAGAAAAATATAAACAAAAAGAGGGAAATATATTAATAATTAGGTAGGTTAGTTGAGATGAAAGAGAAAAGTTGTTTATTGGGTGTTGTATAGAGGTTGATTATTGTAGTGAAATTTTTTTTTTGGTGATGAAAATGCCAGAATCGAAACTAAAATGATGTGTGCAGAGGCCAGTAATTGGGGCAACGATTGGGGTCGCTCTGACGGCAAGAATTTCTCCAAGTTGCGCCGGCGCCGTTTTCCCTGTGCCTTTCATTTTATTTTTTCTGCAGACATTTTTTGTTTCATGGATTTTTTTCTTTTTTAAATTTTTGATACTTTTGCAACAGGTAGTACAGCTGAATATGAAATTCTTGAATCTTTTTCCAATTTTCCGATCCACAAAAGTAGCAATGACAGCTACTACCTAGATCATGACCATCACATGAAGCACAAATCTTCGAATTCAAACTCCATTGATTTTAACGGTAGTACTGATTACGAGGTTGACGATTCTCGTGAGATATCTATGCGGTATTTGTGAACACGAACACCCGATGTCCACGGCTTTTCATGTAATCGGTTGCAACCATTCGTTCTGCTCTGATTGTGTTGCTAAGTACATCGATTCGAATCTACAAGACAATATCAGTGAAATCAGATGTCCTGAGATTCTATGTAAAGGGAATCTAGAGCCTCAACATTGCAGTTCAATCTTGCCACGTCAAGTGTTTGATAAATGGACAAACGTGGTATCCACTCACGGGCGTGCGTTTTTGTGTGATATTTGTGAAGATGAATACCCGATGTCCACGGGGTTTCACGCAAGTGGTTGCAATCATTCGTTCTGCTCTGGTTGTGTTGCTTGGTATGTGGCATATAGTCTACACGATAACATCGGCAACATCAAATGCCCTAAGATTGGATGTGAAGTGAAACTCGAACCTCAACATTATAGTCCACTTTTGCCACGCCATGTGTTCGATAGATTGACCATATGTTCAGATTTTGTATTCCAATGCGATATCTGTGTCAACGAAAAACCCTTGTCCTCGGTTTTTCGTATAATCGGTTGCAATCATCTTTACTGCTCTCGATTAAATCCGCCAAGTACGCGTGGCTTTCAAATTGCAAGAAAACGTTACTAACATCAAGTGTCCTAACACGGGTGTAAACAAATACTTGACCCTCAACAATGCAGATCAATCTTGCCACCCAAGGTGTTTGATAAATGGGGTGACGCCCTATGCAAGGCATCAATTTTATGTTCTGAGAAACTCTATTGTCCTTATAAAGACTGTTCCTCATTGTTGATCAAAGATTGTGATAACGTGACAATACAATCTGAGTGCCAGGATTGTCATAGATTATTCTGTGCACAATGTAAAGTTCCTTGGCATTCAGAAATATCGTGTGAGTTGTTTCAAAAGCTGAACAACGACAAGAGAAAACGGGAGGATATGATGTTGCTAAAGCTGGCTGAAGACAATAAATGGAAAAGGTGTCCTAATTGTGGGTTCATTGTTGAGAAGACTTCTGGTTGTTTAATTATGTATTGCAGGTTAGTTTGATTCATTCATCAATTTTAGTCTAATTCTATATATATACATAGATGTAGATATATAACGTACTGATTGCAGGTGTAAATGCACATTTTGTTACGGATGTGGAGCTGCGATGAAAGATCATTCGGCCAGGATGTGTAAGTATTAATCAAAAATTTGTAGGAGAGGATTGGCATTGTTTTAGTATTAATTACTCCATATCCATAAAATTAGACGGTCTTGTATTTTAAGTTTTGACTCAATTTTAAAAAAAATTGATTGATGAAACAAGTATGATCACTCATGTTTTTTATTGCCTTATATATTGTGACTTGTTCCGAATAGAGGACTGACACTATTATTGATGGTTTTATATATGATAAAATGATGTGTTAATTATACTTTTTTTAGGGTGTTAATTATACTTTACAATACCAAATTTATTCTATTTTCTTGTTCTTGATGAAAGTATGGGCACATTGCAGTGACATGTCTAGTTTCAAAATTTAAGAGTATGGCATATCATTATCGTAAAGTGAATATGTGAATATCTAAAATGAATCTTTTTATTTGGCGAACGATCTTAAACAGGTAACCCATTGTACCAGCAAGGTCTCAACAGGGCTAGGGCAATTCCTCAATACAGGGAACGTCACCTACAATTCCAACAAGGTCTCAACGGGGCCAACCTTCAAAACGGGGCAGGTCACCCACAATTCCTAAACGGGGCCAACCTTCAAAACAGGGCAGGTCACTCACAATTCCAACAAGGTCTCAACAGGGACAGGGCCAGGGCCAGGGCCAACCTTCAAAACGGGGCAGGTCACCCACAATTCCTAAACGGGGCCAACCTTCAAAACAGGGCAGGTCACTCACAATTCCAACAAGGTCTCAACAGGGACAGGGCCAGGGCCAGGGCCAACCTTCAATACATGGCACGTCACCCTCAATTCCTACAAGGCCTCAACGGGACCAACCTTCAAAACGGTCGGGGCAGGTCGCCCACAATTCCTACAAGGTCTTAACGGGACCAACCTTCAAAACGGAGCAGGTCACCCACTATTCCTACAAGGTCTCAACAGTGCTATCCTTCAAAACGGGGCTTTCTTCTTTTGATCCGCGTGCTTTGTCCTCTTTACCATGTTCTTTTCCATATGATGTTTTATTTTCGGCATTCCGGGTTTGAACTGGGCACTACTACTCATCGATCTTTTTCTGCTTTTGTTAGTCAACATTGCTTGTGATGTGTTTTGTTCCTTGGCCTTCGCATTCTTTCTTTTTTTCTTTTTCCGTTTGTGCTATGTCTGGAGTCCTGATCCTGTGCAGTGAAAATGCTTCCTATGATCTCTGCGGTGAAGTGTTGGTGGGATTTGTCTTTGAGTGTTTGGTAAACTTTAAGATGAATGAATTGAAGGGAATTTGGGACGAAGTTGAATTAATAACTTTAAGATAAATGAAAATGAATTTGTTTTTGAGGGAGAAAATGAAATTCAAAATAGGATAATCTGTTGAGAAGGAATGAGAGATTTTCTTGTTAATGGTAACACATTATCACTCCTATCTTCGCAAGATTTGTGAGTTTGTGAGTCTAATCTGTATAAACCACTACCTATATAGCTACTAAAATTTCATCAAAACCATTTTTTTTAACAGGGAAAAAAGTTATATTTACATAGAGTCTGCACTTACGTCCGAGATTACATCATTTGAAGGCGAAGAACCGTAATATCGAGAAGAAGAGCTACTTTGAGTGTGCCATTAGCATCGATCTCAAAAACATATCTTATATTTAGTTATACCCATATCTTATATTTAGTTATACCCTTTGGTGCTGGTGGGATTTTTTCTAGCTTAAATCCTCCAAGCAGAATATTTTCCTTTGTAAATGAACTTCCCCTTATTACGTAGATTTGATTGACATTATTATCGACCAAAGTGTTTAGGTCCCAACTTCCGGCATGCTTTATTGGGATCTTGGTGTTTTCGGAATGAAAACACATCTTAATTTCTTCCACCATATATAATACCATGACTATGATTGTTCATATCTGAACAACGAATTGGCTTATCAAAACCAATTCCTTGTTCAAATATTGACAATTAGAGCTTAGTAATAATCAAGCAGTAGTAAAGATGCGTGTTTTCATTGCGAAAACACCAAGATCCCAATAATGTGTGTTGGGACTGACCTAAACACTTTGGTCGATAATAAGTTTGTAATCTATGTAAATGTGTATAAGGGGTAAAGTTAATTTACAAAGGAGAATATTTTGCTCGGAGGATTTAAGCCGAAAGGAATTCCACCAGCACCAAAAGGGTATAATGCTAAGTAGAAGATATGTTTTGACATTGATGCTAATGGCACAGACAACGTATCTGGTGTAGACACGATTTCTTGTACGTTGATGAAGGAATGTATATTTCTTTATGATACTCTCGAGTGTCTTATTAATGTATGGTGTAACAAATAACAAGAGCCGCCTCGGGATTGTAACTAGCTAGATCAATCTTATCACCCGAGGTGTTTGATAGGTGGGGTGATGCCTGCCTCCTTGGCATACGGAGGTATCTTGCAATGAGTATTAGAAGCCGGACATGGATTGATTAACACTTATTATTTTTTTAATAAGAGAAACCTTTTATTAATGAAATTATTAAAAAGATCGTACACGGCCATAATCTGGTTCTCTCATTATATCGAAAGACATAGTCGAAGCATAGTTCTGGTTTCTTAAAACCTATTCCTTAACAAAATGTTCATATAACAAAACAAAAGATCCAAACTCTAGAAAATGCTAATTCACTAAACTAAAAAACAAACAAGGCAAACCCAACAACTCCAAGGCGAACAAACAACGATTCAATACCAACTAGTCATTACCGATGCTCAATGAAAGAGGATTGATTATCCAAGTCGTTCAATCGTTGTTGATACTTTTTTTTTCTTGTAGTTATCCACGCAAAACTTCTTCTTTGAATCTCTCCAAATAAATTGTCGGCATTGGAAACATTGGAGTTAAAATCAACAGAGTTTCTAACCGTCCAAAACAGACCAAACAACAACCTATTTAATGACATCCCATATTGTAGCTTTCTCACGTGCCTTGTCGCTAAAGGAATGTAATAGAAGAATGAATCCCAATCCGTAAAGTCAATATGGGTATTGAAAGCTAAGCAAAAATCTTGCACCAAATATATGAGGTAAAGGAGCCAAGAAAAACAAATGTGAAATATCCTCATCCAACGCCTTGCAGAAGGGACATAATTGATTGTCAACCACAATACCTCTGTTTGCATCCGTGTGGGACTCGATTGTGTGCAACATTCTAATTAAAAATGTTAACTTTTGATGGAACAGCAACATTCCATCTCCAAGGAAAAGAAATAGAACGATCGCCAACTGCTGCCACATTAAGCATGATCTTCTTTAACGGGGCCACTGAAAAAATATAAGCCTCCAAAAGGGTGTGTCAACATTGCCTACAATGGGTGAAACATAAGAGAGCAAAGCAATAAGATCAATGAATTCCTCCAACTCTCTCCCTCTTAACTCTCATCCCCGGGAGTGGATCATCTCAAACACTTAAGGGTCAAGTGGATTTGTTTTTACACATTATCATAAAAACGATGTAGTTTTGAAAAAATAATCTACAGTTAGATGATTTTCACATTTTGGGTGTGTGGTTAGATCACTATTACTTGAGAGAATATTTCCTCAAGTACTTGAGAGGATCCTATTCCCTTTTCCCCACTCCCAATCCCAACACCAAACCCCCACTACAAACCTCCCTCTATCACTCACCACACACTCACTATCTTTTTCAAGTCGAAAAAGTCTCGGGAAACATACTTCGAGAGTACTCTCCCCAACCCCAAAATCTTTCCAAAATCTCACCCTATCTCCCATGCCTAGCTTCCATCCAAGTATTACTTATTGAATCGAGCAACCTTCTTAAAATTGCGATACTCGAACTCGGCTTGAGATCGCTCGAGCAGGAAAAGAAATTGCTTGAGATCGGTTAATCATGCTTGAGTTCGGTCCGGTTATACTCAAAAATATTGAGCACTTTCAAACTCATAAAATAAGAACCGATACACACATAAAATATTAAGTCCAACAACATAATAATAAGAACCGTAATATATATATATATATGGGACAATTATCCAAAAGGACGCATATTGGACTTAATTAGGCAAAAAGGACATCCAAAACAAACACTTAGTTATAAGGACACAAATTAGATAGATAGACCCAAATACCCTTAATTAAGAAAACAATAAAAAAAATTATAAAAAATGCTACAGGCGGCTCATATACTTGAATGTTAAGTTTAGTTTTTTTTTTTTTTGTTTTTTTATTATTTTAAATTGACGCTGTTTACTTTTTTTTCTTTTTTTTTTTAAATTTTTTTAAAAATCTTGGATGGACGTTGAAAGGGATTTTTTTTTCTGGACGTTTATTTTCCATTGACCACCCCGATGCATTGACCACCGCGACGTATTGACCACCCCGATGCATTGATCATCCCGATGCATTGACCACCCCAATACATTGACCACCCCAATTAATTAACCATTGCGATCACGATGACCACCGCGATCAATCCTACCCCGATTAATTAACCATATATGCAAGTGACATCGGCAATCATATATGCGTGACATCAACATTTTATGCAATGAAATCGCTAGAATCATATATGAATGACACCAACAAATTATGTAGTGACATCGACAATCATATATGTAGAGACATCGCGATCACGGTGGCCACATCCGATCTGAGAGACACCGCGATGAAGTGGCCACCCCGATGCAGACACACCGCGATGCATAGACCACCGGATGCAAAGTGACATTTGATGAAGCAACACTGTGTGATGACATTTGATATTTTTCCGACTTAATTTCATAAAATCGACTTCAAATGGTTATATCGTTTGATATAAAACTAAGATCAACATAAATCTTTCACCTTAATTCATATTTTTATGTAGTGACATCGACAATCATATATGCAAAGATATCAACATTTTATGCAATGACATCAAAGAATCATATATGTGTGACATCAACAATTTATCGCAGTGACATCAAGAATCGATATATCGCGATGACATCAACATTTTATGCAAAGTGACATCGGCAATAATATATGCGTGACATCAACAATTTATGCAATGACATCAAGAATCGATATGTAGCGACATCAACATTTTATGCACCCTTCTTAGTCTTTGGTCCGTCCCTGGCGTGACATCAACAATTTATGAAGTGACATCGGCAATCGATATCAGGTGACATCGGCAATCATATATGCATTTCATCAACAATTTATGCAGTGACATAGGCAATCAAATATATGTAGAGACATCGCGATGAAGTGACACCGTGATGCATTGACCACCGTGATGCATTGACCACTGCGATGAAGTGACACCGCGATGCACTAACAATTGCGATGCAGAGACACCGCGATGCACTGACAACCGCAATGCATTGACCACCACGATTCATTGGCCACCGCGATGCAGTCACCACCCCGATTAATTAACCATATATGCAGTGACATCGGCAATCATATATACGTGACATCAATAATGTATGCAGTGACATCGACAATCATATACGCAGTGACATCGACGATCATATACGCAGTGACATCGGCAATCAGATATGCAGTGACATCGGCAATCAGATATGCAGTGACATCAACATTTTATGTAGTGACATCAGCAATCATATATAAATGACATCAACAATTTATGTATTGACATCGGCAATCATATATGCAGAGACATCGTGATGAAGTGACATCACGATCAAAGATGGCCACCCCGATCGCAGAGACACCGCGATAAAGTGGCCACCCCGATCGAGACCATCGTGATGCACGATGATCACCGGATGCAAAGTGACATTTGATGAAGCAACACCGTGATGACATTTGATATTTTTCCGACTTAATTTCATAAAATTGATTTCTTTTCTTTATAAAATCGACTTCAAATTGCTATATCTTTTGATATAAAACTACGATCAACATAAATCTTTCACCTTAATTCATATTTTTATGCAGTGACATCGGCAATCATATATGCAGAGATAACAACATTTTATACCGTGACATCGGCAATCGTATATGCGTGTGATGTATGAAAAATATATGATCATATTATAAGACTTTTTATTATTATTTTATGATATTTTAGTATAATTTCATATAAATGCATCGAAAACTTATAAAAATCATAGTTAGTTATAATTAGATGCATAAGTTATAAAAACGATAAAAATGATGGTTTTTTGTCAGATTTACGTTTGGTGTTTCGTTGATTTTATTGCAGATCGATGTTTACCGAGATCCCAAAATATGACATACTTTGAAGTATAAATCATGAGTTTTTGTGGGATAAAAGATTATGCCAAAATCTAACAACTTTGAACAGATCAACTGTCCTTAATGTTTCTACCGTAACTCATCTTCAACGGACATTTGATCTAACTTAGAGGCATTTTCAGAGAAAAAGTCCTTGATGAAAGTTGTAGGCCTTCAAAAGAGCTTTCCAACGACTATCAAATCATGTCAATCTGAGGTCTACAGCTCGAGATCGGTTTTTACGAACATCAGATATGTTGTATGTCCGGCACGCGCCGGAGAAGGCCGGATCTTGCAAGAAAATCTCTGACATTGGGCCCACAAATCTCTGACAAGGGAATATATACTGTGTAGCCGGCACGCGCCGGTTGGTGTCCGGCACGCGCCGGCCTTGTGGTACACCCTATAAATACCCCTCAAGTGCAACCATTTTGAAGGGTACCAATGCATATATCTCTCTTCTATATCTATCTTTAGTTTCGTTTTGTTGTTTTTAGTTAAATAAAAGCTGTAAACGGCACTCTGCCGGAATAATGCTGTAGTATAAAGTATCGTTATAATACTTAGAGGATGTATCAAGGCTCATTGATGTAAAGGAGTTGCTATTTCCGGAGGATACAACTCTGAAGCTTCGATTGTAATCTGGTAACTTTTCTAATGTATTTACGTTGTTATTAGTATCTATATATTAATTATAATGATATTAGGCTAACTTAATATCTAGCCAAGATATGAAATTGGATTAGTATTATCTTTTTAGGGAAATGGATGATGACTATACTAAAATTGGATAAAAATCGGTTATAATGAATCTCTTTCTATATTCGTATTGAATTAGCTACTTGATATGAAAGAATTCATAATCTAATTATGAATTGACGCCTCGTAGTTAGGTTATGAACTCGTTAATAGAAAGACCGGAGGGTAAAATTGGCCGAGTGAAAACGTGACAACGGAATCCGATTTCCTAAACCGGGGGTAGATTTGTTTCGGGAGAAACAAACTCTTATTGTACTCAAGAGATTATTACGTTTAATTCGTTTGTTTAATTGACATACCTTAAAATTGGCCGTATGACAAAACGGGAGTGACCCATGCTTGAGGATGACCTTGGACAAATGATTGGACATATGACAATTTCAGATGCTCGTGTGAGGATGAATTGTTTAGTTTAGGAGTGCACCGTTTCGTATAATTGATTTAATTTAAAATAATGATCGAGCACATCTAATTTCCACTAGAAAGATATAATCATTCAATAACATATTCTTGGCTAGTCTCTAATTATAATATCTATCTCCCTCCCCTAGATATTGTTTTGGTACCTATATATATTTATATCTATATATATGTATTGATATATATATATATATTTATATACTTATATATATCTCTGTTTTAGTTTTATGCTTTGTTAGTTTAGAGTTTGGTTGGATGATAAAATTAAGACTTAGATTGAGATAATAATAGTTTCTCGGTGTTTAATCACACGGTGAATTACCAAGTTTCCACGAGATCGATCGACACGACTCACCATACTATCACTACAATTTGACCCGGTACACTTGCCGGTAAGGATTGATAGCATAGAAAAGGTCCGTCGACTATTTTGGCGCCATTGCGGGACGACGCTAATTCATTGTGTTCGAATGATTTCTACTTATATTAACTCAAAAGTCTCGAGGATAAGTCAACACTCTTCTTACCCCATTTCTATTTTCTTTTTTCGCTGGTACTTACCTAATAAGTAAGTTACCAATCTTTACTTTTATCGATTTCAACTATTTTCGGTTTTCGTTAGTTGATGACCGTAGAAAGAGTAAGGCCCCACTTACTCCTTATAAGCCTTGACATAGATACTTCACGAAAGGCGATTAAGAGCGAAAGGAAACAAGGTCATACTAGTCGTGGAAATCGACGGAGAATCATCATCAAATCAAAATACGAAAATGGTGAAAATGCAAAGATGAAACACACGAACAAGGGCTAGATCATGCTCAAGGGCATGGCCAAAATCTTAATCGAGATCTACCAATACCAAATAACCGAATAGAAATAATCAAAATCGGAACCGTAACAATCGTAATAATAACCCACCAAATCCGAGACCTATTTGTGACCGGACCTTAAGAATAAACCGGACTAATAATCCAGTTCGTTTACCCAATGAAGGAGCAAATAATTTTGAAATAAAATCTCATCTTTTGGTCTAATTGACGCAAGAGCCCAATTTCTAGGAGAGGATGATGAGGATCCACATCACCATCTCTATCTTTTCAAGAATTGTGCAATACAACCAAAAGTCAAGGTGCTCATCGTGAATTAACAAGGATGTCTATGTTTCCTTTTCTCTAAAAAGGAAGAGCACGAGATTGGTTTATGTCACTCCCACATCATTCATTGACTAGTTGGGAGGAGATTCAAACCGAGTTCTTAAAGCGATATTTTACTCCGGGTAGAAATTTGGAATTAAAGGTCGAAATTGCCAACTTTAGACAAGGATCTCAAGAAACGCTGGGAATGCGTGGGAGAGATTTAAAAGTTGTTAAGATCTTGTCCCGATCATGGTTATTCCTTAGATATGCAAATCCAACTTTTCTGTCAGTAAATTAAGGAAAGATTCACGTGCGTGATGTAGATCATGCATGTGGTGGTTCATTAATGATGAGTGAAGCCCAAATAGTTTACGATGCTATAGAAAAGATTTCCAAAAATAACAGAATGTGGGAAACCGGTTCTAGCACCAGAAAGTAGCATTTGCAGGAGAATGCACATCGAATACTGAAGTTCTAGCACATTTGGAGAATTTGAGTAGAAAGTTTGACAACCTACAAAGCTAGTAGGATCAGAAACTAGAAACTATCATACCAAATGACTACTCAAGTCATGATAATGTGTCATTAGGGATAGAAGAACCGGAAGGATACTCAAGGGAAGAGGTGAGTTTTTACAACAAAGATAGGAATTTGAACAACGCGTATTCAAACTCCTTTAATGCTATTGAAGAGAGCACCCAACTTTTAGATGGTCCGAAAACCCTAATAAGCCAGACAACCGCCATATCGATTCATTATAAGAATTGTATAGTAATCAAGTTCATCAAGGAAATACATCAAATCGTAACCTACAATCGTTACTTAAATCTTATCCACAACATACTACTCAAACTATACCAATACCCAAAGTTCAACCCAACCTGAAGGAGTTGATAAATGGGATAAATTAATGGAAAATATGATGGGTGTAGTATCTACTCAAGCTCAGAATATGGAAACTATGATAACTTCTATAGGTTCAGTCTCTAAGGATATGACTATGTTGAAAACGTCTATGGGTGGACATGATACGAGAATGAGAACTATAGAAGCATCATTAAGGAATATGGAGGATCATTTGAGTAGAGAAGGAGAACGTAACAACAGTAGACCTCCAGGAGGATTACCAAGTAATACTGAAAGAAACCCGAGAGAGGTAAATGCTGTGATTACAAGAAGTAGGAAATATTGTGAAGATACTAGAGCAGAAAACGCAGGAAACAATGAGGTAGAAAATGATTTTGATAATATCGTAAAGGAAAAGGACGAACTTGAATTTACTGATGAAGAGGAAGAAATTATCGAAGAATTCTTAAAACAGAATGATGTTGAACCTGAAATTGAAGGTGAAAAATGGGTAAAAGTCCCTAGAATTCTGAAAGATCCTATGGATAAGGACCTGAGAACCCTATTTAAGGAACATGTCAGAGAAAATCGTGGAGAAAAACAGAAGATTTAAAAGTAATCGAGAAGGATAAAGTTGATACAGGGGATGTTTTAAAGGAAAAATCTCAAGATGATGAAACTTGGCGATCAAGTAATGCTCAAGGACTCAAGGAAAAAGGAAAAGAGAAATGACTTGAACCAAAGGTTATAGATTTAGAATCTTTGCCTTATCCACCGAAAGATCAAATTAAAAGATAAAACCGATAAGAAATATGCTCGTTTCCTTGACACTTTTCGTCATATTCATGTCAATATCCCTGTTATAGAAGCTTTAGTCAACATGCCTGCCTATGGAAAGTTTCTTAAAGATATCCTATCTAACAAAAAACGATTAGAAGAATATGAGAATATATGCCTTAATGAAGAATGTTCTGCAATACTTCAGCATCGGCTACCTCCTAAACTTAAAGATCCTGGTAGTTTCACTATCCCATGTGAAATTGGAGGATTTCTGTTTAAGAAAGTATTGTGTGATCTAGGAGCAAGTATCAATCTCATGTCTTATGAGGATTATAAGAAACTAGGAATAGGAGAGCTTACGAATACTGAAATGACCCTTCAGATGGCAGATAGATCAATTAAACATCCTAAGGGAATAATCGAGGATGTGTTGGTTAAAATTGATAAATTTTACTTCCCAGTAGACTTTGTAATAATGGAAATGGAAGAAGGATATTCAGCGCCAATTATTCTAGGTCGACCATTTCTAGCTACAGGAAGAACTTTGATAGATGTTCAAAAAGGTGAACTAATACTGAGAGTTAATGAGGATAAAGTTTCATTCAATATCTTCAAAGCTATAAACCATCCATACAAAGAACCAGAATCATGTTCTTTTATAGATGAATATTCTACTATGTGGGATGCCAAATTTAAAGATTATGAAAATAAATTAGAAGAATGTTTGGCATTTTCTATCTATAAAGAAGATGAAAATGATACTGAAATGAAAGAAGTAATCCTTTATTTAGATAAAGGAGGGTTTGTTAAACATCCATGGCATCAAAATTTGAAATTGGAAATGGAAGGACCAGTTTTAAAACCATCAGTAGAAGATCCACCAAGGAATCTAGAGTTGAAACCACTTCCTTCGAATTTGAAATATGCTTTTCTTGAAAATAATAATCTGTTACCAATTATTATTTCATCAACCTTAACAAATGAACAAGAGGATCAATTATTAAGAATGTTAAGACAACATAAGAAAGCTTTTGGATGGACAAAGGGCGTATATCAAAAGTATTAGCCCTGAGATTTGTGTTCACAAAATTATTTTGAATGAAGGAGCTAAACCTTGTATTCAACCACAACGCCGCCTCAACCCGAATTTGCAAACAATCATTAAGAAAGAGGTCATTAAGCTATTAGAAATGGGAATAATCTTTCCCATATCAGATAGTGAATGGGTAAGTCCAACTCAAGTAGTTCCAAAGAAAGGAGGTTTCACGGTAAAAGAAAATGATAAAAATGAATGGATTCCGACAAGGGAAATTACAGGATATCGAATGTGTATTGACTTTCGGAAACTGAATGATCATACTAAAAAGGATCATCATCCACTTCCATTCATCGTGCGGATGTTGGAAAGATTGAGTGGACATAAGTATTCTTGCTTTTAGATGCTTATTCAAAGTTATTTACGATATTCATTGCAAAAGGAGATAGAGAAAAACTACTTTCACTTGTCCCTATGGAACTTTTGCTTATAAAAGAATGCCGTTTGGATTATGTAATGCACCGCTACATTTCAAATGATGTATGATGGCAATATTTTCTCGATATGGTCGAGAAATTCTTAGAAATCTTTATGGATGACTTTAGTGTTTATGGAGATTCTTTTGATAAATGCTTATCACACTTAGAACGTGTTTTACAACGCCGTGAAGATACCAACTTGGTTTTAAATCGGGAAAAATGTCATTTGATGGTATCTCAAGGAATTGTACTAGGTCATAGAATCTCTCAAGCGAGAATTGAAGTTGATAAAGCTAAAGTCGAAGTAATTGAAAAATTACCTCCACCAATTAATTTGAAAACGTTAAGAGGATTTCTTGGACATGCGAGATTTTATAGAAGGTTTATTGCAGATTTCTCAAAAATAGCAAAGCCCCGAGTCATTTGCTAGAAAAAGAAGTACCTTTTAACTTTGATGATAAATGTATGGAAGCCTTTAAGACCCTAAAAGCGAAATTAACTCTCGCACCAAGATTAGTAGCACCGCATTGGGATTTGCCGTTTGAAATTATGTGTGATGCAAGTGATTTAGTTGTAGGAGCTGTTTTAGGTCAACGGTATAACAAAATTCTCAAAGCTATCTACTATGCTTCTCACACATTAAACGCAATTCTCGACAATTATGCAACTAATGAGAAAGAATCTGTTGGTTGTAATATTTGCCTTAGATAAGTTTCGATCATATATTGTTGGTTCTAAGGTAATAATCTACACGCACCATTCACTCAAGTATCTTTTAAGTAAGAAAGATGCCAAACCGCGTCTTCTTAGGTGGATTCTCATTTACTTGAGAATTCGATATTGAAATTAAGGATAAAAAGGAAGTGAAAATGTAGTAGCGGATCATCTAAGCAGGATGGATAATGATGAAGGAAAAGGAAAAGAAATTCGTGATTCGCTTCGGATGAGAAACTGCTTTAAGATAGATACTCCTCAACCATGCGATTATTAAAAATAGAATACCATCAAAGGAAGATTCACCATGGTTTGGGGATATTGTTAACTACATTACTGTAAGTACATCCCACCTCATTGGACTTGGCAAATGTAAAAAGAAGTTCTTTTACGACTTAAAGTTTTATTATTGGGATAAACCGGATCTTTTCCGAAGATGCTCGGATGGAATAATTAGGAAATGTATTCCCGATAGTGAAATTTTAAGTGTATTATCATTTTGTCATGATCGTGAGGCGGAGGTCATCATGGAGGATGGAAAAGCGCTTTCAAAGTTTTACAATGTGGTTTCTATTGGCCTACATCAGATAGAGATGCATATAAATATGCAAAATCTTGTGAATCATGTCAAAAATGGGAAATATATCGAAAAAACATGAAATGCCTATGCAACCAATATTAGAATGTGAGCTATTTGATGTATGGGGCATAGATTTCATGGGACCTTTCCTATATCTTTCGGAAAAGATTTATTCTAGTAATGGTTGATTATGTTTCTAAATGGGTAGAAAGTTGAAGCTCTCCTACTAATGATACCAGAGTAGTGCTAAGGTTCCTTAAAAAGAATATATTCACACGATATGGCATTCCGAGGGCTATCATTAGTGATAGAGGTTCACATTTTTGTAACCGACCATTTACTAAGGTAATTGAGAAATATGGTGTAACTCATAAACTTGAACACCCTATCATCCACAAACTAGTGGGCGGTGTAGAGGTGTCTAATAGAGAAATTAAAAGAATCGTGGAGAAGACAGTGGACTCAAATCGTAAAATCAAGTGAAAAGACTTGATGATGCATTATGGGCATACTGAGCACCTTTTAAAACACCGATTGGTGTTCTCTCTTACAAATTAGTATTTGGAAAATCTTGTCATCTCCTCGTTGAATTAGAACACCGAGCTTTATGGGCTATTAAATTTCTAAACTTTGATCCTAAAGTCAGCCGGTGATCATAGATTACTTCGCTTAATGTAACTAGAAGAATTTCGACTCGATTCTTATGAAAATGCTCGAATCTACAAGAACGCATACAAAGCTTTTCATGATAAGAGAATCTATAGTCGTGAGTTCCATGTAGGTGATCGAGTACTTTTATATAATTCACGTTTGAAGTTGTTTCGGAAAAAGCTAAATCTAGATGGACAGTCCATATGACGTAACAAAAATCTATAAGTCCGGAGTCATTGAACTAATCGATGGAAAAACAACTTTTATAGCCAATGGACACAGGGTGAAATTGTTCGTAGAAACCGAAGGGATACCTCAACCGGAAGAAGTATTATTACTTATCGACCCTCCAACGCAATTAAGAAAGCGTAATTTTAAACTTGGCGATTACAGTACTATCTTTCTAATTCACCTTTTAATATGCATTTTAAAGTAGTTTCGCTCTTTTACGGATGTAGCGTAAAAGAACCGGATGCCTTTCATAGATAGAATAAGAGTTTTTATTTTACTTTTAAGATTAGGTCCGAATAAGGATGTCGCGTTTAAGATAGAAGCCTTAGTTTCTAAATTAAATAAGGAATTGCTAATCAAGTCGAGAAAGAGAACTTTGTAATGGAAATTCAAGGAGTGCAATAAAAGAAGAGCAAGGTTTCTAATGAGATGTAGAATCAGGGAAAAAGTGAACATGGTGGACAATGTGGAAGAAATACAACCATATCCCAGGATGAGTGTTTGAATGTTATTAAGAAGGGAACGATTAGGTGGTTATCCGAAAATCCCGAGGGAATACAAAGAGATAATTCAAACGCATCATTCCTAGGAGAAAGGTTAAGGGACCGTTATGATAACAATCTTGAGGATCTGAGATTGAGGGAGTTAGCTAAAAATCCTAAAAATTTCAGTGTGTGCTTTTAGTCTTTTAATTGTTTTTAAAGTTGTGTTAATTTGAAAAAAAAAAAAAAAAAAGAGAATATGTATTTTTCAGTCTTATAGTAGTAATTTTATATTTTATTAAAATTTCTTATGAAAAATCGTATTAAACTTATCTTATAAACATCAAAAAATTATTTTTGTGGTATAATCTAAGTTTATTACACATAAAAGAAGCAAAAAGTGAAAAATTGGACACAGTGTGACCGGCACGCGCCGGTACACTACCGGCACGCGCCGGTGTGGACACACTTAAACCTAAAAAAATGCGCCCTTTCTTCATTTTCCCCATTCCCTCAAAATTTTAGAAGAGCAGCCCGACTCCTCCCCATTTTCGCCCAAGAATATATCAAATTTCATCACTTTTTCATGACAAATTCAACAATCCATCATCTTCTCTTCATCTAAAACATCTAAGAAGATCAACATTGGAAAAAGTTGAAGCTTGGCAAGCTCAAAGCTCTCTTTCTCTCTCATTCAGACCCCACCATTAATTCCGCGACCTAGCTTTTCTTTTTAGCATATTAAGGTAATATATATATATATATATATATATATATATATATATATATATATATATATATATCAAATATTTCAATTTTTAGTTAAATTTCAAAATTATTTTGAATTTATTTTGATTTTATAGCCTAAGTAATAGTTGGTTCTTGTTGTTGGTGTTGTTTGTTTGTGTTGTTGTATTGTCATACCACTATCGTAGATGGCCTCATCATCTCGAAGCAATCCTAAGAGGAAAAAGACTGAAGTACCCATCGTAGTACCGGTAGTTCAAACTAGGCCTTTAACCAAAAGGGAGAAAACTTTAACCTTTGAAAAAACCGCTAGTGCCGAAGCTAAGCGGGCACATGATGAGTACTTTAGTAAAAGTAAGGTTTGGTTAGAACGAGGGATTGATTTTTCGAAGATTGGGAAAGAAGTGAAAGAAATTTTCAAGGATAGAGGATGGTTGGATGTAGCTATGGATAGGAAAGATAAGATTAACGCTTACTATGGTATCGAGTTTTATTCAAGATATCTACTTTATGATGTTGATATGGTTGAGAGATGACCTATATCCTCTAAGAAGTGTTAATGTTACTTTTTACCCTGCTATGATTAATGTATTCTATGGTTTAGCTGAAATACCTGAAGAGGAGGATTATCAGAATGTATGGGGTTTAGAACATCCTATGGCTCTACAAACCAAAGCTTATGAAGCCCAACAAGATGGGAGTCAACTTTACGTGATTCCGGTGCATTTTCTACCCCCGTTTATCCCACTTTTAGCATGTTTCTTGGTGTATTTAGACCATCTTTGGGGTAATATCGTGAGTTTATAGCACAGGGAGTAATTCCGTCGCTTTGATGGTTTACTACCTCTTTTTATTGATATTAACCTCATTCCGAGCACCTTTACCCTCCGGAATGGTTTCTGTGTCTTGTTCGTTTATGATGTTGTAGGGCCTAGGTGACTCGAGGACCCGGAAGGCGATGTTTTGGACAAAGGGACATGTTCGTAGCACAAGAGTGGAGTGAAGAATCATCGACGAAACCGGAACCATCCACTTCATGGGCATTTTAGCCACACTTGGAGGAATTTTCTGGACTTTTGGTCTTCATGAAAGTTGTAGAGGATTGAAAGAGCTTTCCAACGCATGTTGAATTACCTCATTTGGAGCCCTATAAGTGAAGTTATGAGCAAAATACTGGAGCTGGGTTCTGGGTAGCGTCCGTAAATATGAATCGGCGTCCAGGGTGCCTTTTTGATGCAGAGAGTTGAGACTTCAAGTGGGCGAGCGTCCGAAAAAGTGGACGAGCGTCCGGGATGTGGACGGGCGTCCAAGATGTGCAAACGGGCGTCCGAATGCCAAATTTGATTCGAGAGTTGAGATCTTCAAAGGGCGGGCGTCCCAAGCGATTCAAAGCAGAACCAGTCACTTCATGGGCATTTTGGTCACACTTGGAGGCATTTTCAGGAAAAGTTGTCTTGATGAAAGTTGTAGAGGAGTGAATCAGCTTTCCAATGCATCTTGAATCATCTCATTTGGATCCCTAGAAGTGAGGTTATGGTGGAAATACTAAAGGCCATTCTGGACGAGCGTCCACTCAAGAACAAGCTTCCATTTCTTGCATTTCTCGGTGGATCAAGGCGTCTGCCTGGATCAAGCGTCCAGAGGGCGTCCAATCAAGTCCAGGGGCCAAATTCTGCGATTTTTACGCTGCACTATAAATACCCCTCACTTCCATTTCAAGGAAAAACCTCCTCTCTTCCAAACCCTAGCCCCTTCTTGCTCGATTTTTGTAGTAGTTTGTAACACATTCTCTTAGCATAAATTAGCATAAACATAACTCGATTATTCCATTTCTTAGCTTAGATTTCAATTCCAAACAACAAGTCACCTCCTTTTTGGTGAATCTCCATTGTTGTACTTTTGGAGCTCAACTCAATTTCTCGCAATTAATGGTGAATTTCTTCTCTCTTATGCTTGTTATGTCTCTTATTTACTACTTCCATTGCATTTTAACTAGTATAATGAGTAGCTAAATCCTCTTCATAGCCGGGTCATGTGAAATTTGGTGAAATCACCCTTTGGGTGATGAAATTGGGAGTGGGTAGTGCTTTTATTGTTGTTTCTTGCATTTTCACGTCTTAGAACTTGTTATAACGGATTTGGACTAGATTGACAACCTAGGTCAAAATCAAACAACACCACTCTTGAGAGTTGTTCGAGAGAGAGGGTGTTGGGAAAAGGGGTTCTAGGATCGGGAGGTAAAACGTGCCGAGTTTTAGGTCGTGAATTCAGGCCAGCGCTCATCGATGTATTATTATCAACATAATAACTTGAATGTGGTAGTTTAGATTAGTGTAGTTTAGTTTTAGACCCCGGGTTGAACTATGAAGTGCCGGGTGGTTCTTGAGCCAACGATGACAAGTTGTTTCACAGAGTCTCCGGGTAGACCATGGATTAGGTAAAACTTCGGTTCTATCGCTTTGACACATTCTCGTTAAGATGTTCGATGGAGTACGTTGGTGAGTATGAATCGGTAGTAACTTCGATCGAATGATTTCGGACTTGTTTCCATAACGAGGTTTATATCATGCGGCTCTAGTGCAAGACATGCCTTGTTAGTGAATTTTCCTTAGGAAGGGTAGTTAACATAGCATAAGGTGTTGGGAGAGAGTTGTTCGACACACTAACACCGGTTTAGGAGTTTGCACCGTGAAATTGAATGCAAGAGTTCGTTTGTTATATTGCACACTCCCGGTTTTGTCTATCCTTGGGGTTGAAATTAGCCATTTGGATCATGGTTCGGCTATGTCCTTCTCCTTAGTTAAAATTTGTTAGTATTCGTTTTATTAGTCGTTGTAGTAATTAACCTCTTTGAACATTGGTTTGCCTAGACTAAGTTTTAAGTTCACTTTGGTACTCACATACACTTGTCCTTTGGGTTCGACCTCGGACTCCTGTAGCTTTACTAGCAATCGACCCGGTCCACTGCCGGTTAGAGAGCTTGTTTAGTCACCGTTGTCTTGAGTATCTTATAAATTTGTTTGGTGAAAACAACGCTCATCAAAATGGCGCCGTTGCCGGGGACATAGTGTGCTATTTTGTGATATCTTGCAAGTGAACCGAAGGCTTGGGCCTAGGTTTTATTTTCTTGTTTTCTTGTTGTTTGTTTGTTTTTGTAGTTTATGACCCGAAGCTCTAAGGAACCACTACTTCCATACAATCCCGAAATTGAAGCTTTGGCTGAACACCAAAACGCTTTGCGGAAGAAGGGTATTCTAGTTGAAGAAGTGAATCAAGATTTGGAAAGTGAAGACTCTAGTTCCGAAACTTCGAGTATGGCTGTGGTAAATGAAGACCCTAATTTTGGTAGGGGTTTGAATCAAGAGGACAATGCCGATCCGTTTGGAGAAACAAGTTTGCATCAAGACCAAGGACATACTCAAGGTCAAGGTCAAAGTAACTTACCTCCCCACGAATGGAATCCTTACAGAGAAGGGAATGTTACGCGCGTAGTGCTCCATTAAGCCATCACTTCCACCAACATACCAATATCCCCCTCCAAACTCAACAAATTCCCAATCCTGTTGTTACACCTCAACAACAACAACAATCTCCACAAATGGACCCCCAATTCCTTCAACAATATCAACAAATGATGATGCAAATGGCCCAATTCAATCCCATGATGAATCCCATGATGAACCAATATCCTCAAATGGCCAATCCCTATGCTCAACAATTTATCCCTCAAGCCAATCCTCAACCAAATCCCATAGTGAACCCTCAACCGAATGCACCACAAGCTCAAATAAACCAAGCGGGAAATCGACCGGTGAGACTTTGTAGAGATTATGTGACCCCAATGGCTACCACGGGTCATAGTCCTATTCGAGTGCCGGCCGTTGCGGCTAATAACTTGGAGATAAGGCAACATGTTTGGCATTTACTTGGGGACAACGCTCAATTTGAAGGAAAGGCGACGGATGATCCGAACACCTTCATCAATAATTTCCTTGAGGTTTGCAAAACAGTGAAGATAAATGGGGTTGGTGAGGAAGCGGTTAGGCTACTTTTGTTCCCTTTTGCTCTAAAAGGAAAAGCGAAGGAGTGGTATTCAAGTTTGGCTCATGACTCCCTCCACACATGGGAACAAGTTGCAAGCACATTCTTGCTTAAGTACTTTCCACCATCGAAGGCACTTGACTTAAAATCTGACATTTCTAACTTTGAGCAACTATTGGGTGAAGACTTATTTGAGGCATGGGATCGGTTCAAGACTATGTTACGGAAATGTCCCCAACATGGATTCGAAGCATGGGATCAAGTACATCTATTTTATAGGAATTTGGATGGTAATTCTATGCAACAATTGAATGGGGCATGTGGGGGATCTATCATGGATGTAGCACCGGATGTGGCATTGGCCACCATTGAGAGGATTTGTGAGAACAATAGGCAATGGAGTTCGGGAAGAAGGCAATTGAGGCATAAAAAGCCACTTGTGACCGCCATGGTAGATGAACCCGAAAGAAATTCCGAGTTGCATAATAAGGTGTTAGCCATGGAACAAAAAATGAATGATTTGGCTTTGGATAACAAGCAGGCCCGGTTATGTCAGCTTTGTGGTGGAGAACACTCGGCTATGAATTGCGCCTCCCCAAATACACCACCAACAACTGTGCCGATGAAAGCTCAAGTAGCACCTCAAGGCGCCGGTACCGGAGTGGCGAATGCGAAGTCAATGCAACAATCTCTGATGAATGCCTACGCCTTAGGACAATTGAATGCGGGGCAAATGGAACCTGTGGATTTAAGTATGACATTCGAGGAACCGCAAGATGTGAGCTTTGTGGGACAAGGCCAAGGTGGGAACTATGGACAACAAGGTGATGGTTCTTGGAGAAATAATAACAACCAAGGATGGAACCGGAACCAAAACCAAAGTTATCGACAAGGTCCAACACAAGGTCATTCTTCTCAAGGGCAATTTTATCAACCACCTCACCAAAGGCAACCACATGGGGTACAATCAACAAGGTCCTAATCCTTATCAAAACCCCCACCTTTGGCACCTATACCTCAAAAGAGTGCAACCGATGTCTTAGCGGAACAATTAACCAAGGTTCTTGAGGAGATGAAAGACATGAAAAAGGCGATCCTTGAGATGGACCTCAAATTTGGATCCGCCATCAAGAATCTTGAGACTCAACAGCATCAAATGGTGGAGAATGTACATTTAAAAGGCGGCTTACCAAGTAACACCGAGAAAAATCCAAGGAATGTAAGCGCCATTGAAACTCGAAGTGGTAAGGTGTTGGGAACAAGTGGTGCAAAAAGAGTCCTATGGGAGGACAAAGAAAGAAAAGCTCCAATTGAGACCGAGAGGGGAGCCATGGATGGTGACATTGATGAGATTGAGGATGAGACCAACCATGAAGAATTGGCCAAGAGAAAGGAAGTTGAAATGAGAGAGGCACAAGCTAGGGGCGATTATGTGGTACTCGATGTGAAAGAGGAAGCACCTACAAGAAGGGAAGGAAAGGAGCCGATGAAAGAGCCATCTTCCCCTCGCGCCAAAGGTAAGAAAGGTATACTTCCTCCTCCACTTAAAGACTTTGATTTGAGTACTCTCCCTTATCCCCCTAAAAGTCACAGGCAAAGTTGTTTAAATAAGGCACAAACTCGTTTCATCGAAATTTTGCGAAAGATTGATTTGAATATCCCTTTTCTTGAGGCACTTGCCAATATGCCTTCCTATTGCAAATTTTTAAAAGGGTTGCTTACTAATAAGAGTAAGATGAACGAGGTTGTTTGTTTGAATGAAGAGTGTTCCGCCATCTTTGATGCCAAATCTAAAATTCCCCCAAAAGTGAGAGATAAGGGTAGTTTTACTATACCCGTGACTATTGGTGAGACTCATTTCCCTAGTGTCTTGTGTGATTTAGGGGCTAGTGTGAGTTTGATGCCCCGTGCCGTTTATGAGAGTCTAGACCTAGGAGAGTTAGAGCCAACGGGGATGACACTCCAAATGGCGGATAGATCCATTCGAGAGCCTATGGGTGTGATAGAAGATGTGATCGTACAAGTTGACAAGTTTGCCTTTCCGGTGGATTTTGTGGTTTTAGATATGGAGATGGACTCCAAAACACCATTGTTGTTAGGACGTCCCTTCTTGAACACCGGGAGGACTTTAATAGATGTCGCTAGTGGAGAGATCATTTTGAGAGTCGGTGAGGAAAAAGTCGCGGTGAATGTGTATAAATCTATGAAACACCCCAAGGAGAGCGCCGGGGGGCTGCTTTTCCGTTGACGTTGTAGATTCTGTGTTTTGGAACATGTTAACGTGCAGGAGTACAAAGATAAATCCGATGAATGCATACCAAGAGAAAGAGAGGTGATTGATGAAAAGCAAGAGTTGGAAGATGAAGTGATGGAGCTTGAAGAGATAGCTTATTTGGGCAAACAATGGAGAGAGGAAATTGATCTTGGTCTTGAAGGGGAGCTAGACAAGCCTTCAATTGAAGACCCACCCAAGGATTTGAAGATGAAGCCGCTTCCACCCTATTTAAAGTATGTTTTTCTTGAAAACGATGAATTACTTCCTTTGATTATTTCTGCCACACTAACATCTTTGCGGGAAGAACAATTGGTAGACATGCTTAAAAAGCACAAACGTGCTTTTGGGTGGAAGATGTGTGATCTCAAGGGTATAAGCCCCACCATATGCCAACACAAAATCATATTGGAAGATGGAGCCAAACCGGTAAGACAACCTCAAAGAAGGCTCAACCCACATCTTCAAGAGGTGGTGAAGAAAGATGTGATCACAATGTTGAAGCTTGGAATCATTTATGCCATCTCAGACAGTGAGTGGGTGAGCCCCACTCAAGTGGTGCCAAAAAAGGGAGGTATGACCATTCAAATTAATGAAAAAGGAGAGGCAGTGCCTATGCGGTTGGTAAGTGGTCATAGAGTTTGCATTGATTACCGTAAGTTAAATGACCAAACCCGAAAAGACCATTTCCCCCTCCCCTTTATTGATCAAATGCTTGAAAGATTGAGTGGTCATGCTTTTTATTGTTTTCTTGATGGGTTCAGTGGTTATTATCAAATACATGTGTCCTTAGAAGATCAAGAGAAGACTACTTATACTTGTCCTTATGGCACATTTGCGTTCCGTAGGATGCCGTTTGGGTTGTGTAATGCACCGCGACATTCCAACGGTGCATGGTTGCTATTTTTGCGGATATGATTGAAAAATTTTTAGAGGTCTTCATGGATGATTTTAGTGTGTTTGGTGATTCCTTTGAGGAATGTCTTAATAATTTGGAGAAAGTGTTGAGTAGATGTGAGGAAACGAATTTGGTGTTGAATTGGGAAAAGTGTCATTTGATGGTTACGGAGGGGATAGTCTTAGGTCATAAGATATCTAGCAAGGGTATAGAAGTCGATAAGGCTAAGGTAGAGGCGATAGATAAGCTTCCTATACCCACCAACCTAAAAACTCTTAGGGGCTTTCTAGGTCACGTGGGGTTCTATCGTAGATTCATCAAAGACTTTTAGAAAATAGCCCGTCCTCTTACTCTTCTTCTTGGAAAAGACGTCCCGTTTGATTTTGACCAAGCTTGCATTGAGGCATTCACAATGCTCAAGCAATTGCTTGTTTCGCTCGATCTTAGTTGCCCCAGGGTGGGACCAAGAATTTGAATTAATGTGTGACGCGAGTGAGTGACACAGCGGTTGGAAAGCGGTGCTCGGTCAAAAGATTGAGAAGATTTTTAAGCCCATAGCCTCACGCAGCCATACCTTGAATCCCGCCCAGCAAATTACACCACCACGAAAAGAGCTCTTAGCCGTTGTCTTTGCTTTTGATAAATTTCGGTCTTATCTTATTGGTTCTCGTGTAGTTGTCCACACGGATCATGCCGCCTTGCGGTACCTCTTTGCCAAGCAAGATGCCAAGCCCCGCCTTTTGAGGTGGATCTTGCTCTTGCAAGAGTTTGACCTTGAGATCCGTGATAGGAAAGGATGTGAAAATGTTGTTGCGGACCACTTAAGTTAGTATGGAGCTTAATGAAGAGTTGCTTAGTGCCCAAAGAGAGATAAACGATTTCTTCCTCATGAGCAACTCTATGCTATCGACACTATCTTACCGGTTAAAAAGGGAAATTTTCTAAAAGTTGGTAAGGAGGGTAGTCCGTGGTTCGCACCATTTGTCAACTATCATGAGTGTGGTTTCATAGATCCCGATTTTGACTCGAATCAAAGACGTAAATTTCTTAGTGAGGTGGGTAAGTATGTGTGGGAGGACCCTACTTGTATAGGTTGTGTCCGGATGGTATTATGAGAAGATGCATCCCGAGGGTGAGATTGTAAGCACGTTGTCGTTCACATCATGATAAAGAGGCCGGGGCCATTTTTCGGGTGAGAGGACCGCTTTGAAAGTATTGCAAAGTGGGCTATATTGGCCCACTCTATTCGAGATGCTCATTCATATGTGAAGTCTTGCGATGCTTGTCAACGGTCCGGTCGTGTTTCTAGGCGGAATGAGATGCCTCAAAACCAATCATTGTTTGTGAAGTCTTTGATGTTTGGGGCATTGATTTCATGGGACCCTATCCTTCCTCGTCATGGTAACAAGTACATCCTAGTCGCTTGCGATTATGTGTCGAAATGGGTTGAGGCTTTGGCCTCACCTACTAATGATAGGAAGGTTGTTATCCGGTTTCTAAAGAAAAACATCTTTTGTAGGTTTGGAGTCCCTAGGGCAATCATAAGTGATAATGGGAGTCATTTTGCGAACAAGCCGTTCGATAAACTTTTGGAAAAGTATGGGGTGCAGCATAAGTTAGGGACCGCTTACCATCCTCAAACGAGTGGCCAAGTCGAGGTCACAAATAGAGGTATTAAGCGTATCTTGGAAAGGACGGTGGATGTGAATGTTAAGAGTTGGTCGTTGAAACTAGACGACGCACTTTGGGCCCATAGGACCGCTTTTAAGACACCTTTAGGCATGTCTCCCTACATGATAGTTTATGGAAAGTCGTGCCACCTCCCCGTGGAAGTAGAACATAAGGCGTATTGGGCCATAAAAATGCTAAATCTCGATGACACCTTAGTTGGTGAGAGAAGAATGGCTCAATTGAATGAATTGGATGAATTCCGCCTTAGAGCTTATGATCTTTCGACGAAGTATAAGGAGAAGACCAAATTGCTTCATGATAGGTTGATCAAACCTCGTATTTTTAATGAGGCGATGAGGTCTTGTTCTATAATACCCGTCTCCATTTATTCCAAGGAAGTTGAAGTCTAGGTGGTCCGGTCTTTACGTAGTGTCTAAAGTTTATCCGTCCGGAGCTATCGAAATCACTCACCCCAAGTTTGGTACTTTCACCACAAACGGCTTGAGATTGAAAAAGTATGAGAGACTACCCTTTGATGAAGCCTTGGAGATAGTGACCCTTGAAGACCCGTGCCATGTGATGAATCGTGCAAGTCTTGTCATGGACTATAAACCTTGACTCAGTATAATCTTTGCCCCATCATCCGTTCTTTCTATCCTTTCCTCGCCCCGTGCCAACGGTATAACTTTGAAAAAGTTGGCACCATATAAGTCATTATGTCGAGCCAACGACATAAAACAAAGGCGCTTTGTGGGAGGCAACCCACCTTTTTGGTAATAATTATGTGTTTGGAGTAGTTTTTGGTTGCAAGAGGGGAGAGTTTTGTCTTGAAAAAGAGAGGTTGTGGTGAGAGCTTCATGTTAGTTCTGGCTTTTGTACTTAGACGGGAGTGTTTTCATGTGAGCCTCTGTGGCCTTATTTTATGCATGGATGCTCTGTGTTTCTTTTGATTATCTTTACATCCAGTGCGATTCCCGTCTAGTATGGTCGATGTGCTTTGATACTTTGTTTGTGGCATGGCTTCTATTTTTATATATCTCGTATCTATCACCATCTTTTGGCACGTGGACTTTTCCGTGCATGTGTTTTCCTTGGTTTTTGTTTTTATGGTTTCAGATACTCGAGATGGAGCTTACTAGAAGATGTCACGTGGGCTACAAGTGCACCTTTCTGCCGGGTTCTGGTCAAACAGCTAAGTCTTTTTACTCTTTTTATCACTCACACACTGAGGACAGTGTTTCGTTTAAGTGTGGGGTGGGGAGACTTAGCCGTTTTCTTGGTATTGATTGTTAAATGTGCTATGAATGTGGTATGCTTAGCCTATGATCGGGCTCGAGTCGATTTTGGGTAATTTTTAAAAATTTTCAAGGATTTTCACTCGTGTTTTGTATGTGTTATTCTCACAATCGAGTGGTAATCACCTTAGTCGGGATCCCGAACATATGCATTGTGGTTTGATATTATCTTGAGAATGGGGTTTATTAATTTCACGAAAGCTACACTTTGTGCACAATTTGATTGCTACCACCTTTCATATCACTAGTCTCGAGGCGAAATGTTTGAGGTTCACCTAAGTAGGACACGGGATGACGGTCCTGGCATTCTTTTTGACCCTACCATAGCCAAATAAGCCTAAACCCGAACATTTTCCCTTCGTAGCCCTCTCGACCTTGATAGAATGGTCCGACCACCATTCGCTTTGTAGCCGTTTTGTTACTTAGTCGAAAACCTACCCTTGAGCCTTAATTATGGTCACATTTCCTTCATTTTTACCTACGAGTGGACTTAGTCTTTTGTTAGACCACACTTGCTAAGGCAAGTGTGGGGTGGGGGAGATGATGTTTCTAGTTGGGTTGTTGTTTCTCGTTTTGAGCTATAAAGTGTTGAGGAGCTCGTTTGGGCTTGGTGTTCGGTTTTTGGGCCAAAAGAAAAGAAAATCTCTTTTTCTATCTTTTCTTTCAAAAAAAAAAAAAAAAAAAAAAAAAATCCAAATAAACTTTGATGTATATAGAAATAAAGGGTTGGAGTCAAAAGTGTTGAGCTCAAAAGTTGCTTTTATGATGTTAGAGTTGGGATAGTGAGATAGGTGCTAGTGTGCTCGGACTCACCTCATGACGCTTGAAACATAGTCGAGTTTGGCAATGAGTTCGGGTGTATTAGTATCGTATGGTTCCCAAAATGTTAAAAATGATCAAAAAGGAGTTTTGGTGGTTTGTATGATAGAAATGAAGTGGTACATGTGTTGATTAGGTTCACTCGTACTTCTTTTCTCCAGCCTCCCAAAATACCCTTTTCGATTAACCAAAATTACCCTGGCCTAACATTATAACCCTTCAAGTCCCTTTCGATCGTGTCCAAACTTAGTGACCTTGATTAGTGGAGAGGCTAGTGATTATGAGACGGTTGGTAGGCGTTTGGTTGGGATTCAAGCCCGACAATCATTTTGAGCACTTGGTTTTAGCTTGGCACCACACACACTCCATTTTCTTGATAATGTTGCACCGTTGTGTTTATGTTCATTTTTCTTACTTTGTGGTTACCTCGAGAGTGTGAGTAGTAGCACCTGCATCACAAAGTTGAATCCACTTGGTTGGTTTTAAAGCGCCTAATTTGCTCGAGGCGAGCAAAGGCTAAGTGTGGGGTGGTGATGGGAGTCAACTTTACGTGATTCCGTGCATTTTCTACCCCGTTTATCCCACTTTTAGCATGTTTCTTGGTGTATTTAGACCATCTTTGGGGTAATATCGTGAGTTTATAGCACAGGGAGTAATTCCGTCGCTTTGATGGTTTACTACCTCTTTTTATTGATATTAACCTCATTCCGAGCACCTTTACCCTCCGGAATGGTTTCTGTGTCTTGTTCGTTTATGATGTTGTAGGGCCTAGGTGACTCGAGGACCCGGAAGGCGATGTTTTGGACAAAGGGACATGTTCAGTAGCCTGAGAGTGGAGTGAAGAATCATCGACGAAACCGAACCATCCACTTCATGGGCATTTTAGCCACACTTGGAGGAATTTTCTGGACTTTTGGTCTTCATGAAAGTTGTAGAGGATTGAAAGAGCTTTCCAACGCATGTTGAATTACCTCATTTGGAGCCCTATAAGTGAAGTTATGAGCAAAATACTGGAGCTGGGTTACGGGCGGCGTCCGAAAATATGAATCGGCGTCCAGGGTGCCTTTTGATGCAGAGAGTTGAGACTTCAAGTGGGCGAGCGTCCGAAAAGTGGACGAGCGTCCGGGGGATGTGGACGGGCGTCCAAGATGTGCAAACGGGCGTCGAATGCCAAATTTGATTCGAGAGAGTTGAGATCTTCGATGGGCGGGCGTCCAAGCGATTCAAAGCAGAACCAGTCACTTCATGGGCATTTTGGTCACACTTGGAGGCATTTTCAGGAAAAGTTGTCTTGATGAAAGTTGTAGAGGAGTGAATCAGCTTTCCAATGCATCTTGAATCATCTCATTTGGATCCCTAGAAGTGAGGTTATGGTGGAAATACTAAAGGCCATTCTGGACGAGCGTCCACTCAAGAACAAGCTTCCATTTCTTGCATTTCTCAGGTGGACTGGCGTCCGAAGCCTGGGATCAAGTCCCGGAGGGCGTCAACTGGCGTCCAGGGCCAAATTCTGCGATTTTTCTCGCTGCACTATAAATACCCCTCACTTCCATTTCAAGGAAAAACCTCTCCTCTTCTCCAAACCCTAGCCCCCTTCTTGCTCGATTTTTGTAGTAGTTTGTAACACATTCTCTTAGCATAAATTAGCATAAACATAACTCGATTATTCCATTTCTTAGCTTAGATTTCAATTCCAAACAACAAGTCACCTCCTTTTTGGTGAATCTCCATTGTTGTACTTTTTGGAGCTCAACTCAATTTACGCAATTAATGGTGAATTTCTTCTCTCTTATGCTTGTTATGTCTCTTATTTACTACTTCCATTGCATTTTAACTAGTATAATGAGTAGCTAAATCCTCTTCATAGCCGGGTCATGTGAAATTTGGTGAAATCACCCTTTTGGGTGATGAAATTGGGAGTGGGTAGTGCTTTTTATTGTTGTTTCTTGCATTTTCACGTCTTAGAACTTGTTATAACGGTTTGGACTAGATTGACAACCTAGGTCAAAATCAAACAACACCACTCTTGAGAGTTGTTCGAGAGAGAGGGTGTTGGGAAAAGGGGTTCTAGGATCGGGAGGTAAAACGTGCCGAGTTTTAGGTCGTGAATTCAGGCCAGCGCATCGATGTATTATTATCAACATAATAACTTGAATGTGGTAGTTTAGATTAGTGTAGTTTAGTTTTAGACCCGGGGTTGAACTATGAAGTGCCGGGTGGTTCTTGAGCCAACGATGACAAGTTGTTTCACGAGTCTCCCGGGTAGACCATGGATTAGGTAAAACTTCGGTTTTCGCTTTGACACATTCTCGTTAAGATGTTCGATGGAGTGCGTTGGTGAGTATGAATCGGTAGTAACTTCGATCGAATGATTTCGGACTTGTTTCCATAACGAGGTTTATATCATGCGGCTCTAGTGCAAGACATGCCTTGTTAGTGAATTTTCCTTAGGAAGGGTAGTTAACATAGCATAAGGTGTTGGGAGAGAGTTGTTCAGACACTAACACCGGGTTTAAGAGTTTGCACCCGTGAAATTGAATGCAAGAGTTCGTTTGTTATATTGCACACTCCCGGTTTTGTCTATCCTTGGGGTTGAAATTAGCCATTTGGATCATGGTTCGGCTATGTCCTTCTCCCTTAGTTCAAATTTGTTAGTATTCGTTTTATTAGTCGTTGTAGTAATTAACCTCTTTGAACATTGGTTTGCCTAGACTAAGTTTTAAGTTCACTTTGGTACTCACATACACTTGTCCTTTGGGTTCGACCTCGGACTCCTGTAGCTTTACTAGCAATCGACCCGGTCCACTGCCGGTTAGAGAGCTTGTTTAGTCACCGTTGTCTTGAGTATCTTATAAATTTGTTTGGTGAAAACAACGCTCATCAAAGCCCAACAAGCCTTTGACCCAACTGCTGAATGGATAGAAAATAGGTTTGCTTATGGGAATTGTATTAGGGACATAAGGGCAATAAAACAGTTCTTAGGCCATAATGTATGTCCTTCCACACATGTTTGTGCATTTGGTCGAGAGGAAGTGGTTATTGCTTGGGCCATGGTTAATGATATTCTATACATCTGGGAAATTGATCTTTTAAGGCATGTGAGTTTGCAAGCACTCGTTATCGAGGGGGCGTCTCCGTTCCACTAGTCTCATTTCGCCTTGTGTGAGCTTGCGAGAAGTTCTGTCTTACCCTCGGATAGAATCTGTGTCTCCTACATTCCTCCCATTGGTCTTAAGCTGAGAGCCTTACGTACTGGAGTAATAGATTACAATAATCCTAATCGTCAACCACCACCTCCACCTCCTATTCACACTCAAGTACTGATGTATTATTTTTATATGATTAAATATACGTTATATTATTATGTTTTATTAACGAATTCTATATAAAATATATGAAATTATGGTATAAAATGTTAGTCTTTATAATTTAGAGTATTTAGTAATAATAATAATAAAAAGTTGTAATTTTGTACCGATTTTAGTAAATCGGAGTGTAAATGTCGATTTACGTGGGTATTTGTGATATTTTATTGCAGATTTATAAACCAAGACCCGAGAATCGACATATTGAAGTTTAATCATATCTCTGGAATGATTTAGAGAGTGCCACGAGCTTAAATGGTCAATTGAATAGCTTAAGTGGATAAGTGGCCAACCAATCTGGATAAGTGGTAATAGAGAAATGTCTTCGACAAACGAATGGCTCATCAAAACAACATTTTCAGAGAAAGTATTCTTCACGCAAGTTGTAGATTTTTCCGAGAGCTTTCCAATGCAATTTAAATTATGAAGATTGGAGGTCTACAACTTAAACAGTGATCAAGTGGCTAATCGATTTGAATTAATAAAAATTCCGTAAAAGCTTCGGAGGAACACGAGGTTATCAAGAAGGCGTTATCTGAAGAAGAGTCCTTCATGAAAGTTGTAGAGTTTCTCGAGACCTTAATTTTGGCATTTCGTTTGCAATTTTGGAGGCGGAACTCGAGATATGAATTTTAGAAGTTTAATAATTATATATATAAATATATATAATCACCGCACATCTTTGGAGTGATCAAGTTAGTGGGAGTAATCATTATACCGGACCGATCCGGCTTAATCTCGGACCGGTCCGGCCAAGGATCCAACTTCATATAAAGAGCTCATTCGAGAGAGAACGAGTGAGTGTACCAAATATATATACACAATATCATATATATATTCTCCTCTCTTCTCTTTTCTTTTTTTAATTTTTAGTAGTAGTTGTAAATAAGGCCTTACGCCGTAATAATGTAGTATCGTTATAATGCTCGGGAAAATCTCGGAAGTCGGTTTTGCTAAAGAAGTTGTAATGTCCGGAAAATACGATTTCTGAATCAACTGCCGTATTCGGGTAACTTTTCTTAAGTATTTATGTTTGTTTTATATTTTTCGTTGTTATAATGTTTTAGGCTAAATATAATACTGGCCAAAACTATGTAATCGGTTTTATTTCGATCTTTTCGTTAAAGAAATGTTGTTAAGTTAAAATGACTAAAATTGAGTTAATTGAATCTTTTTCTATTTTGATCGTATTCGTATTAACATATTTAAGCGATCGAGAATTCATAATCTAATTATGAATTGGCGCCTCGTAGTCGAGGATATGAAATAAAAGATAGAAAAACCGGAGGTAAAATTGGCCGTGTGAACAACGTGATAACGGAATCCGATTTCTACTCGGGGTAGATTTGTTTTGGGAGAAATGAATTTTATTAAAATTTGTACTCGAGATCGTAATAATGTTAAATCATCAGTTTAATTGAAACTTAAACCGGAAGGTTAAATCGTCCGGCTTTGACAACCGGAGCCTTTAAAATAAAATTGACCGTTTGACGAACGGAATGACTCCTTTTATCTAAAGGTAGATTTGTACTCGGGACTGTTCGATTAATTCGTTTACCGTAACGATTGTGGACCTTGGGCGATGCAATGGACATATGACAATTTCATACGCTCGTGTGAGGAGGAATTGTTTACCTCGAGTGCACCGTTTCACTTACTCAATTGGACCTAAAATAAAAGGAGAGATCGAACACATTTCAATTAATCGAAAAGATCGTATAAACCAATTATATAAGTTTTGGCCGATTCTCTAAAATATCATTTAATATATTGGTATCTATATATTTATATCTATATATATACTTTGCAATTTATGTACATCTATATATATTTATATATCTATATATATTATATTAGAATAACTTTTAAATTACGTATTTATTTTATGTTGACTAGAATAGTAGTGATCGTGTTATAAAATTGCGATTTAGATCGAGTTAATAACGACTCTTTGGTGTTTAACCACACGTAAAAGAAATTACCAAGTTCCTGTGGATACGATACTCTGACTCACCATACTAACACTACAATTTGACCCGGTACACTTTGCCGGTTAGGATCGTTTAACCCAAGAAACGTCTGTCAGATTTCTGGCGCCGTTCTCAGGGATAGGTTTAGGCGGTATCAAGTACTGAGACCACCGAGACAGATCCACATCGACCACAATGAGCCAAGTTGAGGCTATGTTTGACATTTAGTTCAAGCTCAAAGCTAGAATCGATGCTAATATAGCTTTAACTTTGTGAGAAGAATAGACATTGGGCCGAGGACATTAGAGTTGGTCGAGAGGATATCGAGATGCTATGAGTGAGTTTGATCCTAGATTTGCTTTGAGATTTACTGCTGACACCCCGCGCGTCGGCGACCCATATACTATGCCGCATTGATTCCGCCGATTCCACCACCATTATTTATCGGACTATCGCCGTCATCCATAGGACGGGTGGTATGTTTACAGTACACCAGGGACATCCTTGGGCATGGGAGGAGTGACTTCTGTAGCAGATGTGACAGCAGGATTTGGTTCATTTGGTCTTCAGGGATCAGTTTCTATGTCGATGATGAGGACTGAGACATCATTTCGAACTTCATGATCGGATCCACAAAGCAGATTCGATTATGGTATTCATACGACGCAGTCGCAAGGAGCTGATTTTACTTCGATACTATCTACATTTGGATCATCGTCATCTCGATGCGACCTTCTTGGTGACATTGATCTTAACTATGATGAGGGCGAGTGATTTTTTTTTTTAATAACTATCTACTTATGGTTTGCCTTATAATCTTTTATATTTGTTGTGTACGTTAAGCGTTTGATGCACTCTCGGGGTAGTGCGTTGTTACGTTGTTATTTTTAAATAGTTTTGGATGTTTTTAAATTTTTCCCCACGTTTTAGAAATATGCGAGAATCTATTGTCGAGAAAATAAAAATGGATCAAGCTAGAAATTGAAATATCTCTGATCGAAAGCACTATTTGACCGGCACGCGCGCGGTTGGTGTCCGCACGCGCCCGGTGTAGTGAGTCTGCAGGATCTTCTCGAGATATTTCCATTTCAGATCCAGCTTTGCCTATAAAAGAAACAGTCGCACATTCTAAAATGCTCATTTCCTTCCTTTATCTTTAATTTTCTCGCTATAAAGAGTTTAAAATGTCCGATCGTTAAATCGATTAACGATTATTCTCCTCCACATACACCAAATTCTGTCATTCCAAATCCATTTTTCATCAAATCCCTTACGAGCCTATGTATGCTTGGTTCACAACCACTTATATAAGTAATTTCAATCGAGTCACGGTGTTGATTGAAAGGGTTTAAATTTCGAAAGGTTGACAAGCGGGCATTTACAAGGATGGATATAGATGGGTGGGACTATTTTTGTCGTATGCGAGAGGTAGGATTAATGTTCTTGTGGTAAGAGAATTCTATTCAATGCTTTGAAGCTCATCTTGTGCCGTTAACACGATGCATTCTGATGAGAGGAGTTGTTGTTCCTTTCACTTCTACCAACATAAATCAAATTTTCCTTATTCCACCAGTCCACATCACCAAGTCATTTTGAGTATCAATGGAGATTGGATACGGCTGACGGTTTTATTACAAAATATTCGGAAGCTTGTCCACTCTTGTTCTACAATTATGATATTGATCAAAATGTCTCTACGATTACTTTGCTTCCCCATCTTAGACGTGGAAGCGATTCATCAACTCACGTGTTTATCCAAGCTGTTAATTTCTCGGAAGTTAGTGATGATGAATTGATGCTTCTATATCGATTACTCTTTGAGTTGTTATAGATTGGGGAGTGCTGATTCATAAATCAGCTGTGAGTTTTGCGTTCGGGAGAAGACCGAATTATCATCCTTTACCATTTGGATGGTTGATTTGTAGGTTATGTGTTCGTTTGGCAAGGTTCGGAAAGAAGCGACGATGAATATTTTCCGGCTCGTATTCCTCGTGTTGGGCTTTTACCATCGATATTCGGGAGGATCGTCAAGTGGTGAAAATTAGATAAGCGTGTTGGTAGTCGGGAAGGAATAAAAATCATAAAAGTAGTGCGATGCGTTAGTATAAGTCACAATAAATTAAAATAACTTAGTTTAATAAATTAGTTTAAATTAGTTTAACTTAATTTATGGTTTTCTAGTTTAACACTCTAGTAGTTTTAAGTTGTGTTATATTTGCATGTTTTTAATTTATGTTTTTAAATGTTTTTCTTTTATATTATATAAGCGTTAGTCTATTTGACACCTAAAATAATCTAACCATGATAGAATTCATTTTATTTTCTAATCCAAATTTTACTACTCATTAGCCATCGGACGATGCCAATTAAGTAAGTGGGGAGTAGAGATTGGTTAGTAAATAAAGTGAATTTAATACATCAAATACTTACACACTTAGTTTAATAAGCAATAATATATAATTATTTGATAAAAATGATATATTTGGATAGAATAAATTTTTAATTAAGTAAAGTAATCTTGATATATTATTCTTATATTAATTATGTCTATTTTAGATTTTTAATAAGATTTTAAGTATATATATCTTGATAAATATTATGAAATATTTTTTATGAAATTAGACAAAAGTTACTTATAATTATAATGAAATTTTAGAATAATTTTCTTTTCAAGACAAGTATGAAATTGGAATCGGATTAGGGATGATGAGATTTTTGGCATAACTTTGATAAACGAGAGCCAAATAAGCCTACCCAACATAATTTCCAATTTTGTCCCCACCTCACTCACCCTTTGTAGAGTGATCAAGACCTCACTCGAAATAGCCATTATTATTAACTAGAAATTACTAACCTAACTTAATAATGGTCTACATTTCTTTGAAAATCCCATAAGTTTAGTATGTATTTATGGATAAGCGGTGACAACATCGAAATTTGATATATCTTTGAGATTGAAATGAATGTTATTCGGAAGGCGATTTGTTATCAAATATGGTTATTCTCTCTAAAAAATATATATATATATATATATATATATATATATATATATATATATATATATATATATATATAATAATAATAATAAAAATAAAAATATAAAACAGTATTATAGGTATCTTTTACTGTTTTGATCGACAACCCAAAAATAAAATATCGAGATAAAATTTGCTTTGATGATAGTAGTCCAAATTAGGGTATTATCACGAAATGTCCTATTCTTTGGGAATGAAGGTATATGCTATAAATCGATGAAAAGAAAAAGTCGAATCAAAACTATCAAGAGTTATCACGAGTTTAAGAAACCGAATTCGTGATTTTCGATCGAAAGAGTAGTACTCCGATCAATCTTGATAAAGCAATGCCTATGTTCTTAAGTCTTATTATTTATGTTCAAAAAAAAAAAAAAAAAAAAAAACCATATTTTGGAAGTTATTAAAGTTGAAAATTGAAAGCGATTAATCGAGTGTTCTTGATTGAGAAATTTTTATCGGAAGATGAAGGTGTAAATGCGTGCACGACTTGCTTCTATCTCTTTTGATTTCCTTTGTTATCCTTTTCGATTAGCCAACTACCGAGCACGAGCGTTACAAGCCAATTTGCCAACTACTTGACTTAATCATTGATTCCGATAAATCATACAATTGGAGATTAAAAAGTTGTTCTAAATATTTTATTTATACTTATAAAGTAATTCATGAAAATTTCATTTAAAAATATTTTATAACTAGTTTATTACGTTATATACATTTTTATCTTCTTAATATCTTAGATAGATGAAAATAATATAATTATAATATTGACAACATACGTTACTAAGTTAGGAATTTAATCTAGAAGAATTATATTATCGCTTATTTTGCTCGAGACGATCAAAAGCTAAGTGGGGAGTTGTGATGTATGAAAAATATGATCATATTATAAGACTTTTTATTATTATTTTAGTATAATTTCATATAAATGCATCGAAAACTTATAAAAATCATAGTTAGTTATAATTAGATGCATAAGTTATAAAAGCGATAAAAATGATGGTTTTTTGTCGATTTACGTTTGGTGTTTCGTTGATTTTATTGCGAGGATCGATGTTTACGAGATCCCAAAATATGACATACTTTAAAGTATAAATCATGAGTTTTTGTGGGATAAAAGATTATGCCAAAATCTAACAACTTTGAACAGATCAACTGTCCTTAATGTTTCTACCGTAACTCATCTTCAACGGACATTTGATCTAACTTAGAGGCATTTTCAGAGAAAAAGTCCTTGATGAAAGTTGTAGGCCTTCAAAAGAGCTTTCCAACGACTATCAAATCATGTCAATCTGAGGTCTACACTCGAGATCGGTTTTTACTGAACATCGATATGTTGTATGTCCGGCGCGCGCGGAGAAGGCGGATCTTGCAAGAAAATCTCGACATTGGGCCTGAAATCTCGACAAGGAATATATCTTGTGTAGCCGGCACGCGCCGGTTGGTGTCCGGCACGCGCCGGCCTTGTGGTACACCCTATAAATACCCCTCAAGTGCAACCATTTTGAAGGGTACCAATGCATATATCTCTCTTCTATATCTATCTTTAGTTTCGTTTTGTTGTTTTTAGTTAAATAAAAGTCATGAAACGGCACTCTGCGAATAATCTTTGTAGTATAAAGTATCGTTATAATACTTAGAGGATGTATCAAGGCTCATTGATGTAAAGGAGTTGCTATTTCCGGAGGATACAACTCTGAAGCTTCGATTGTAATCTGGTAACTTTTCTAATGTATTTACGTTGTTATTAGTATCTATATATTAATTATAATGATATTAGGCTAACTTAATATCTAGCCAAGATATGAAATTGGATTAGTATTATCTTTTTAGGGAAATGGATGATGACTATACTAAAATTGGATAAAAATCGGTTATAATGAATCTCTTTCTATATTAAGTATTGAATTAGCTACTTGATATGAAAGAATTCATAATCTAATTATGAATTGACGCCTCGTAGTTAGGTTATGAACTCGTTAATAGAAAGACCGGAGGGTAAAATTGGCGAGTGAAAGCGTGACAACGGAATCCGATTTCTAAACCGGGGTAGATTTGTTTGGGAGAAACAAACTCTTATTGTACTCAAGAGATTATTACGTTTAATTCGTTTGTTTAATTGACATACCTTAAAATTGGCCGTATGACAAAACGGGAGTGACCCATGCTTGAGGATGACCTTGGACAAATGATTGGACATATGACAATTTCAGATGCTCGTGTGAGGATGAATTGTTTAGTTTAGGAGTGCACCGTTTACAGTATAATTGATTTAATTTAAAATAATGATCGAGCACATCTAATTTCCACTAGAAAGATATAATCATTCAATAACATATTCTTGGCTAGTCTCTAATTATAATATCTATCTCCTCCTGTAGATATTGTTTTGGTACTATATATATTTATATCTATATATATGTATTGATATATATATATATATATTTATATACTTATATATATCTGTTTTAGTTTTATGCTTTGTTAGTTTAGAGTTTGGTTGGATGATAAAATTGCGACTTAGATTGAGATAATAATAGTTTCTCGGTGTTTAATCACACGGTGAATTACCAAGTTTCCGAGGATCGACACGACTCACCATACTATCACTTCTGATTTGACCCGGTACACCGCGCCGGTAAGATTGATAGCATAGAAAAGGTCCGTCGATGACATCAACAATTTATCGCAATGACATCGCCAATCGGATATGCGTGACATCAACAATCATATATGAATGACATCAACAATTTATGTAGTGACATCGGCAATCAAATATCAGATGACATCAACATTTTGTTGAACTTTTGTCTGAAACTAGGAAGATTTTTCAGGGAAATCGAGCTTATGAGCGCGTCGAGCTATATCGAGTATTTAGCTAGTCGAGTTCGATGTTGCCTTTTATAGCTCAATCGAGCCCGAACTTTTTAGTCGATTCAAGCTCGAGCCAGAGAGTATCGACTCGACTCGGATCGATTACACCTTAATGTGAATAACACTACACTTATTTTACAAATTTACCAATTTTTGTATGAAATTGTATATGCAATGACAACAACATTTTATCGCGATGACATCGTCAATCATTTATCGCGTGACATCAACAATTTATCACGATGACATCGGCAATCGGATATGCGATGACATCAAGAATCATATATGAATGACATCAACAATTTATGTAGTGACATCGGCAATCAAATATGCTGTGGCATCAACATTTTTGTTGAACTTTTTGTCCCAAAATTAGGAAGATTTTTCAGGGTGTGTTATATTACCTTAATGATCAAATGATGTAATAAACGACGATTTGATTTAAACAAACACGTTGAGCAGATTGATAAACAAATTTATTAGAAAACAAACTAACTAAAACTTTATAGTAAATTGATAATCCAAAAGCAGGCTGATATTAAAGTAACTTAAACTTTTAGCGACGGTTGAAAAGCGTCACTGAAACTACTTACAAGTATACAGCAAGCTTAAGACTTAAAGAACAGGTTCTACTAATATTCCAAAACAAACAGCTTAATCCCAATTGCAATCAATCAAAGGAATTCCAAAACAAAGATTTCCAACATTTCCGGTGAGCTCCTTCGTCTTTCAATCACCTCAAATCTCTAAACAAACCTCAGCTACAACTCCGATTCACGAACCTGAACAACTGAACCTTGTCCACAGAAATCTTTGATTTGAAGAACTGTAGAATTCGTTGATTTACGAATCATCGGAGGAGGAGACAACTAATGAAATACAATATAATCCAGAAATTAAAGCAAGACTTTTAAAACAAAATATCATGAAGCAAAGTTCTGCAATCTTTAACCTTAATTAAAAAAAAATTGCAATCTGAAAGAACAGCCACAGTTGAGGCAATCTGACCCAAACCAAGCATCTAACCAGACCTTTGTAGACAAGTACTCAGTCATGTTAGGATATAGAAGATTTTCAAATATGTGGTAGCCAAGGTGATTGATTCAGATAACCCAAAATTAAAGAAAGATGGCTTGGTATGGGGTATGACCGGATGAGGCAGTACAGAATCATCGGGAACTAATGCACAGGTCAAAGGCAATTTTGATTCTCATGATTCTATGGTGTGTAGCATCCTTGTTATACAACAAAAATGATGCAGTGACAGCTGAAGCATCCTTGTTATACAGCAGAAACCTCAAAAATATGCTTTGTAGCATCCTTTTAAACAACAAAAAACAATGCTTACAAATCTCTGAAGCAGGGATACCACTTGTCTGTCAAATGAAAACATGAAGCCATCCACATGTGAGCTCAACAGCAACAAAACTGTATGAATCAAAAAATGAAATAGGATGCTACATCAATCACATTATTTAAGTGCCAAAAGGAGTCACTCTTCCAACAATTTATTCAATAGCAAAGTGCACACGTGGAAAAGAAACCCGCGCAGAAAATAATAATACATGTACCATTACTTTAGAGAACATCATTCTCACAAATAAAACATATGCAGTTCTCTTTAGTTTTGTGGGGAAAGATATGAAGAATTCTAAACCCACGTTCTATGAGAGATGCTCAAATTGAAGGCTCAAAATGGATCAGAAAACATGTTTGAATGTCTGAATCAAAAAAAATTAACAGAAAGAACAAGAAGTGTGCCTGTGCTTCCTCATTTCTTAAATCAAAGCAACAGCTTCTTCAACCATGCCTGCAATTCCATATGATTTTATCAACGTGTTATAAATTCTTCAATTTTTCCTTCGTCGGATAATTAAGCAGCAGGAAAATAAAGGAACAATTGATCGAACAAAGCAGAGAGATTATTGCAAACTTGGAGGCGGACGAACCAATGGAAGATTCGCCACAGGCCCACAGCATCCGGCGATTGAATCAGTGTGGAATCGTAGAGGAGGTGTCGACCTCTTTTGCTCCAAGGCATCGGAGGGCTCAGATCGGCGAGAGTTCTTTGAAACCGGCCGGAATCGGGAAAGCTGAATAGCCATAGCCGGACGGAGGAAATGCTTAAAGCCATAGGAAAGTGCATATCAACGTTATAGCAGGGGTAAAATAGGAAAGTTGTTTAAAATCCGTCCTTATAACTAATGATCTTTTAAAAGTGTCCTAAATGCTTGTTAAGTCTCAAAATCAGTCCTTATAAACAAATAACACTATATATATATATATATATATTTTTTTTTTTATTTTTTTTTTTTTTTTTTTTGAAAAGGCTTTTATTCCATAGAATATTATATATTTTAATATAATATAAAAATTCTCGATACGGCTAGCGAGCATGTCGAATTAAGCATTAAATTACACGAGTTCGGCTCTTTAATTATGATTAACTGCTCAAGTTTTGCTCAAATTCGATTAAAACAATATTCAAACGAGCATTTAACCAGTCGAGCATCGAGCAGCTCGTATCAATTACACCCTTATTCCTTAAAACAAAATCTGCTTATCATTCCAGCCGAAAATAAAAATACAGATATTGAGGTTTTATTCCAAATTTTTCATAAAATTTGTAAACAAATCTTTTTTCCTTAAATAAATTAAGTAAGAATCAATATAACTTTGATTGAGGCATCGTACACGCATGGAATAATCAACCAATTATCGGCTTAATCAGTGAAAATTGTAATTTCTTGTAACGTACGAATGTACGATAACCTTTTATACACTTTACATTGTCAAATATAACTTTTTTTTTTTAACGTTCTTCAAAAAAACAAAAAAAACAAAAAATAAAAAATGTAACATTTAATTATATATTGATAAAAATATCTTTTTAGAAAACTAATTTACTTTTTCATGCCTCAGCACAATTTCATTAATGCATTAATGATTCTTAAAAAATATTCTGAGCATTTTATGGAAACGTATAACAAGATTGATTCTATTATTAATGAAGAACAAAAAAGTTAGAAATATCAAAGTAGTATATATATTATATATATTTTTTGGTTTATTCTCACATTTGCATTCCCCGGCTCTTTTCTACCTTAATAAAATAATTCAGAGGCAGAAAGGGAAGAAAAAAAATCTCAATGGGTGTGCTGAGATTTTTTCATAAGGTATTTTTTATTTAATAGATTCATACTTTTTCCCAGTTTAATATTTAAGGTGATTCTAGCTTCTTATCTTCTACATGCTTTGGTGTAGTTTTTAGAATTTATGATCAGAAATTCATCACTTTGTTTGAATTTAAATTTGACTATATATTTTTAAGCCTGCAGTTGGTAGAATTTCAAGCTAATTAATCTTCATTATACCGTGATAAATAATAAGATCTCATTAACATTTACTGCAGAAACTAAATAGTTATTTTGATTTGAATAAAAAAAAAGATTTACCCTTTCAAAGTGCAGGGATTGTATAATATGAAGATGGATTTCCTGAAACCTACCAGAATATTCAAGCGTGAATCCTCGAATTCGAAGTGGAAAGCTTTTGATGGTGATATTAATTATAAGCGAAACTAGGGCTTCAACATTGCAGATCGATTTCGACACGCGCGCCAAATGTTCGATAGATGGACTAGGGCAATATGTAAGGGTTTGGTAACGAAGTCCGGGATGCAATCCGAGTGTCGGGATTGTCTTAGATTGTTTTGTGCGCGATGTGAGGTACCTTGGCATTCAAAATTATCTTGTGAGGAGGAGTATCAGAAGTATACATTACTATGTGATATATGTGTAGACCAAAAAACCATTGTTAAAACATGTCGTATATATATTTCTTCATCAACGTACATGAAATCATGTATACAGCAGATACTGTGAGTGTGCCATTAGCATCGATCTCAAAACATATCTTATATTTAGTTATACCCTTTGGTACTCGTGGAATATTTTCCAATTTAAATCCTCCAAGAAGAATATTTTCTTTTGTGTGAATGAATTTTCCCCCTCGTTACGTCGTAGATTACCTGACGATTGTTGTCGACCAAAGTGTTTAGGTCGCAACTCCCAACACGCTTTATTGGGATCTTGGTGTTTTCCGGAATGAACACACGCATCTTTCTTCCACCATGATTAATACCAATACTAGAGGATTATCCATATCTGAACATGGAATCGGCTTGTCATAATTCGGTGTATACCGAATTTTGACAAGTCAATTCCTTATTCAAATATAGACAATCAGAGCTTGGTATTAATCATGCAGAAGTAAAGATGTTTGTTTTCATTCAAAAACACCAAAATCCCAATAAAGCGTGTCGGGACAACTCTCAACACTTTGGTCGATAATCAAATTGTGATTATAGCTAAGTAATCCACCAGTCAAAGTGTATGAGGAGGAAAGAATATTTTGCTCGGAGGATTTAAGCCGGAAGGAATTAATCCACCAGCACCAAAAGGGTATATAGCTAAGTATAAGATATGTTTTGACATTGGCGCTAATGACACAGTCAAAGTATTTGGTGTAGACACGATTTCTTGTACGTTGATGAAGGAATGTATATTCTGATACTCTCGAGTTCCTATTAATGTAAGGTGTTTGATAGGTGGAGTACGTGATGCCTTATGTGAGCAGGGGCGGATCTAGGTGCATCATATGGGGGTCCACGGACCTCGCTAAAAATAAAAATACCCTACATTTTACCTATAGAAAATATTTCGAACCTCGTAAAAAAAATTATTTAGGCCCTGTTTGGATTGAATGATTTGAAGGGAAATGAAATGATATGATTTGGGCGGATTTAAATTTTGGTGTTTGGATTGTTTTAGTTTGATAGAAAAGAAAGGAGAGTAAGGGAGAAGGATGGATAAGGTTCTTTAAAAATTGGGTGGTCTCGTTTCCTTCCAAAACAGGTGAGAAATGGAAGGAAATAATACATTTTTCTTATAAATGTACTAACAATCCATGTATCTCCTTCCTTTCTCTGCAATACAGTTATTCAAACACTCAAAATAGAACATGAATCCTCATTCCCCCTTTTTTTTTTTTTTTTTTTTTTTTTTTTTTTTTTTTTTCTGTTACTATCTTTCTTTTGCCTTTCTATGTAAATTCTTCAATCCAAACGGAGTCTTAGTATGTTAAATATTTACGGATCCCGCTAAAAAAAAATCTGGGTCCGCCACTGTATGTGAGGCTTTGATTAGAAATTCCATTGCCCTTTTAATTAAAGATTGTTCCGTTTTGTTGATTAACGATTCAAACGTGACAGCGCAATCCGAGTTTCTTGGCATTTAGAAGTAATACTCAATGATATTCCGATATGTATATTCCGGTGGCGGTTTTTGAGTTGGGTTTCAACCTTTTTTTTTTCCGAAGGTCTTACGACGATATCCTCGCCAAAAAAAAATGTTTCCAAAGGATATTTACGGTAGTAACATAGTGGTTACATAATGATCATAAATGAATCTTAATTTACGAATCAATCATCATCAATAGATAAATTATAATTATTTGTTTCTAGGTATATAGAAAAAAACAACTCATTTCTCAAGTTCGGAGAAGACACAAAGATAAGGAAAAAGATAATTAATTTTACTTTTAAAGCATAAGATCACAAGTAATGTAAGACTATTCTTAAAAGAAAAGATGCATTTGTTTATTTTTTCCCACTAAAATAAAATTACCATATAAACTAGACATATATAACTCATACGTACTTGACGCGTTAACGAAATTTTACCACAGACAGTAGACATGTGTATATAACCCGGACCTCAAAGTCCTCGAGCCTCAACTCAACCTAACTTTAACAAAATATTATAACATGTATAGTATCAATTGTTGACTTGTTTGTCTTCATCGTTGTAATTGTATCAATTAATTAAGAAGCTTAAGAAAAGAAAAAAAAAATCTATAATACAAAGTGTGTCTTTATGTGTAATGAATCCATTGAAACATTGTGTTGTGTTTCTACAATTGGAATCAGAAATAGGTTGAGCCATTACCGGCCTTCAACCGTGATTGTTTTTCCGGTGAGGTTCTTTAAAAGAATTGCAGACTATAAATTCTTGCATTCAAGCTTGCTTTGTGTTTTCCGGCTGCCAGTTTTGTTCATACTTGGTGGTTTTCTTCATTGATTATAATTGCCGAACACGAGATTTTCAACATTGATTATAATTCGTCAATTGAGATAGAATATTCAACTTATATGTTTATTCTTAATAAACAATCATGTTGAATATAAATTCGACTTTCACAGAGTATAAATAATATAGTGTTGGTGTATCGATACATGGAGAAAAAAACAACTATGGTGGTGCGAATAATAACCATTAATAAAAAAATCTTAAAATAATGAAAGAACCACTAAAAAAAATTGTTTATTTATTTATTTAGAAGAAAATAAATCGAGCGCCAAAGGAAACTCTACTGTCGGTTTTATGGCTTCCAACTGCCGCTCTTTTGCCCAAACCCGAAAAGAACTCCGAATTCAACTTGCTTCCCTTTCATCATCTTCATCATCCTTTTTTCCAAAAGGACTATCAAGAATCCCTATCGAAACAAAGATTTTGTTACAGGATTCTAGGATTTCAAGAAATGGGTTAGACCCAGTCACCAATTTCTCAACTACTCAGCTGAAAAAAGCTACAATCGGAACAACATTTTCTGATGCATGCCAGCCGTTCGATAAAATGTCTAACAAGAATACATACTCTACAAATCTAACGCTTTCGAGCTATGTGAAAATGGGAAATATTGGTCTTGCAAAGGAGGTGTTTGATAGAATGACTACAAGAACTTGTGTATCGTGGACGATTATGATCGGCTTCTATTCAAAAACAATCAGTTCAAGAATGGTTTTGGTGTTTATGCTGATATGTGTAGGAAAGGGACTGAAAAGCCTGATGAAGTGACATTTGTGACTTTATTATCAGGATATTGTGAAGAATCTGAGGCTCTAAATGAGGTGGTTCAAGTTCATGGACATGTGATTAAATATGGGTTCGATTCGGCTAGGATGGTTTGCAATAGTTTGTTGGATTCTTATTGCAAGTCTAATTGCCTAGATTTGGGATTAAAGCTATTCAATGAGGTCCAAGAAAGAGATACAGTGACTTTCAATGTGATAATTACTGGACTGTATAAATGTGGGATGAATACTGATGCAGTTTCACTCTTCTGTGAAATGCGGCGTTGTGGATTGAAGCCTTCGGATTTCACTCTTGCAGCGGTACTGTGTGCCGGTGTTGCATTAGACAGTGTTGGTTTCGGTCGACAGATTCATGCGATTATAGTCAAGATCAACTATGTCTGGGATGTATTTGTTGGCAATGCATTGCTTGATTTTTACTTCAAACAAGAATGCCTAGACGATGCTACCAAACTGTTTGATGAAATGCCTGAGTTAGATGGAGTTTCGTATAATATAGTTATAACCGGTTGTGCAAAGGAAGAGATGTACAATGAGTCCATTGATCTTTTCAAGAAGTTGCAGTTTGGTTGTTTCGAAAGAAGTCAGTTTCCTTTTGCAACTATGTTGAGCGTCGCGGCTAACACTTTAGATCTCGAAATGGGAAAGCAAATCCACGCACAGACGATACTAGCAGCAGTTTCGAAAACCGAAGTTCAAGTGGCCAATTCTCTTGTTGATATGTATGCTAAATGTGATAGTTTTGATGAAGCAAATGTTCTGTTTAAAAACTTGGATCGTAGAAACCACGTCCGTGGACAGCAATGATGTCGGCTTATGTCCAGAAGGGGTATTTTGAGGAAGCTTTGAAACTGTTTAACGACATGCGAAGAGATAATGTATGCGGTGATCAGTCAACTTACGCGAGCACGTTAAAAGCTTCTGCATATTTAGCTTCGATTTCTCTAGGGAAACAGCTCCATACTTGTATAACAAGATCGGGATTCATGTCAGCGGTTTTTGTGGCAGTGGTTTGGTGGACATGTACGCAGCGAAATGTGGGTCCATTAAAGAAGCGCTTCAAGCTTTTCAAGAAATGCCGGTTAGGAACATTGTTTCTTGGAACGCGTTAATGTCTGCATATGCTCAGAACGGAGATGGTGAATCTACTATAACGTCGTTCAATGAGATGCTCAAATCCGGATTCCAGCCCGATTTGTATAGCTTCTTAAGCGTGTTACGAGCCTGTAGCCATCGTGGGCTTGGTACCGATGCTCGAAGCTACTTTGATTCGATGATCAAAACCTACAATCTTTCACCAAGGAAAGAACACTATGCATGTATGATCGACGTTCTTTGCAGAAAAGGGAATTTCATCGAAGCTGAGAAATTCTTGACTCAAATGCCGTATGAACCCGATGAAATCATATGGTCTTCGGTTTTAAACTCGTGCAGGATCCATAAAAATCAAGATCTTGCTAAAAAAGCCGCGGATCATCTCTTCAAAATGGAGAACCTCAGAGACGCAGCTTCCTATATCAACATGTCTAACATCTTCGCTGAAATGAGTGATTGGCAAAACGCAGCAACCGTAAAGAAAGCCATGAAACTACGCGGAATCAAGAAAGTGACAGCGTATAGCTGGGTGGAAATCGATCACAACATTCATACATTCACTTCAAACGATACCAATCATCCACGAATCGAATCAATCAGGAAAAAGATGGACGCTTTGTCAAAGAGGTTGGACAATGAAGGTTACAAATCAGACACAAGTTGTGCTTTACTATACAATGTCGAAGACGCGATCAAATTAGAATCTTTAAGGTACCATAGTGAGAGATTAGCAATAGCGTATGCTCTGATTAGCACACGGAAGGGTCTCAATTTTGGTTATGAAAAATTTACGAGCTTGCCCGGATTGTCATGCTGCGATTAAGGTAATTTCAAAGGTTGTTAATAGGGAAATCAGTGTTAGAGATTCAAGTAGGTTTCATCATTTTAGAGATGGTAGTTGTACTTGCGGTGATTATTGGTGACATCCTTTATTATTAATTTTCATTTGTATTTTGATTGGTTAGTCATATCATGCCTCAGTACAAAACCTGCAAACTCAACCGGAAAGCAGACATCCATCATCTCTATAATTACTTTGTCCTTCTCTTTCTCTGCAAATTAAAGTGTCTCTTTGTTAATTTGAAAAACTTGTTTTTATTCTCAGTAGTTCAACATTTGAAAAAGCCGACTATTCCAACTTGTATCGGTCAACATTTACCCTCTGCATGGATGAGGAAAAGTGGTCAAGGAAAATAATTTGGCCACCGGAGAGTGAGACCAAGGGGAAATGCGGTATGACTAAGACGAGAGTCTAGGGGCTGCATATATAAACTTTTGTGAAACTGGAGGGACGGCGGTGATGGAAAGTGAAGAGGTTCTTAATCTTCTTTAGAGGACGTTCAAGGATAGACGGCGAATCTTGTTCACGAAAAGGATGTAGGGTTAAAAGTAGAAAACCACGGACATTGATTAAAGAAATGATTCAAATAACAAACAATGTTTTTAACTGGCAGAGGACATGAATCTATTATTTGCATAATGGGAAAAATAATAATCCATTTACTCGAGCTTAAATCCCACCTCTATAGTAGACATATTGTCCTCATCAATGTCTACTAACAACAATGCTCGAGCTTAAATTTTGCCCCAGCCTTAATTTCGTAAGCAAACAAAATCCATTCAGATACTTCATACAGATCCTGCAATCCAAGTGACATAAACTTATATATGTCTAGAAACAAAAAAAAAAAAAAAGAGTGAGCTTATATATCAGGTACTTACATGTGATGGTGCAAAATCATGTACTTCCCACAAAAGTTATAATTATCACTGCAACTGAGGCATGAAGCAGAAATTTAAAAAAAAAAACACAAGACAACATCCAAATTGCTAAAAAAGTTGTTCGCCAGACATAAAAGTATCACATTCAGGGAAAATCAATCTTCATCAACTTCAAACACTTGCAAGGACTCGCAAATTGAAAGAAATATATGTATATATATAGAACATTGGTCGTATGAGCAAAATTATTCCATCAAAACACAGAATTTTTACAAACTCATGTGAAAAGAAGACGGGATGTGAGAGAATACATCATTGTAGCAATAGATGCAAGAATATAGCAAGAAATCACAATTGAGGTATGCTAATATCAGATAAGAAAAGCAAGAAAAAATACAGAGCAAGTGTCTGTTTTGCCGCTTGGAACATGGGGGGTTCAATAAAAAATTTGAAGGCTAAATGATGGTACCAGCTGTAAGTACCACAAATTAACCCCAAACGATAAAAACTTAGCATATTCCATTCACCACATGAAACAACAAACCACATAAACGCATTCATATCATCTTGAACGTAAACACACAAGTGATGATAGGCTTTCTTCAAAAAAAAAAAAATGCATGGCTGTAACTATTTGGTTTATCTGAATACTTCATCTTTTAAACTATATATGACTTTCATATTTTTTTCAACTTCTACGTTACATCCTCACGGCGTGGGATTCACCACTAGTATATATATATAGTCTCACAGGGCTTGGATGGCTCCTGTAATTTCAATGGCTCCTGTAATTTCAGTGTATTCAGGTACCAAGGTTATTAACAACTACATCGATTAAATAATTCTTCCGGATCCAAGTTTATTTTTAATAGCATGCAAGTATATTCAATCTACCGTTTCGACCATGGAAGATGATTTAGCATATGTGTCCTGTCCACAAGAATTTGCCATATGCTTCACGAGAGGGTTTTTTTTTTTTTTTTTTTTTTCAGCTTGAGGGCCATAAACGGAACAATGTCAGATGAAGAAATAGAAGCAACGAGAGCACTTAGAATAATTCGAACCCACACAACATGAGCCGGATTAATAGGAGCGACAGAATCCTGATCAAAACTCTTTCAAACAAAGTAGTAATTGACATAGACATACATAGGATAACAATACATTACCAGATTCAATATAACAATAATTTCATGGAGAAAGAAACTTATGTATAAAACAAACAATTTAGTTTAATATATAGTGTTTTTTTTTTAAAATTCTAATAAGCAAGGATGAAATTCAAATCATTTCATATAAACAACAAGTATGATCTTCTTTACCACAAATCAATAAGACCATACAACTCTGTGTACAAGGCAGTGAACAAAATCTGTGTACTTTGTTGCATCTTTCACACTAACTATGAATCAAAGACAAATAGGTCAACTTCAAAACTCTGATTCCCCGAATCAATTTGATCTTTCTGAATTTGAATTGCTGAATCACCCACACTCTTTGCACAAAAATTAACCTTAATATACTTCAAAGTAGCAACTTCACTAAAACAGCAAGGAATCTCGATGAGAGTAACGCAGCAAGATACAACGAGTTTCTCCAGAGAAGGGAATGAATCAATTGATGCATTCCACTCTTCAATGTCTAGACGTTCGAGTGTCAGGGATTTAATGTTTGGAAATTCCTCTTCTTCCACATCCCATCTTCTCCCACTGAACGAATTCTCATGTAGCACCAGAACTTCAAGACATGGCAGCATCCCAATTATAGCAGACAACTCATTCCAAGGTAGATTGAAACCTTGCAGGGTCAATTTTCTGATCGTTGAGGGGAAGCTAAACATGAACGGGGGACGAGCTTTTCCAGCATGAATCATACTTAACGACTCGAGCTTTGTGAGAATTTCCAGTTTTGGTAGCTGGTAGCATTCAAGATGTGGATCCCACAAACTACTACAAGCGCAACTGAATTTCCGGACATTTGATAGCCTTCTTAATAGCTCCTCTCCATCTTCTCCCGGAGGAATGTACAATGATTTAAAAGTTTTCAAACCAGGCAGTAGAGAGAAAACTCCGGTTACACCACCTAAAGCAACTGTAACCACAAATGCTTCCACATGCCTCAGTCTTTGCAGCTTCCAAATATCCTTTGGAAATTTTACGATTCGTCCACCAAGTAACAAAGTTTGAGGTTCCAAAGATTACTTATGTCGATTGGAACGTATAAAGCTTCAGAAAATAGAAGTGCTAGGTATCTAAGGTGGACTAGTGTTGTTACTGTTGTAGGAAACTCTCCATCAATTTGGATCTCCTGAAGATCCAACACTTGAACAAGTTTAAAATTCTGCAAAAAGGATTGTAAAAAGTTCACTTCGAAATAAGGCGTGGAAGAGGAGGGAAGAGAGTCCGGTAAATAGAGCAAAGAGTGGACCGTAGGACCTCTAGGTTTTGCACCAACAAAAGTACTCCATTCAGCTTCGATTCTGATGCGATAGTGATACAACACACTGGACATCGGGAATTTTTTATAATGTGCATTTATAAAACACAAATAGTGCTCCTTTTGAGCTTCAGTTCTACAGAAATCGCGTATTAGATCGTGTACACGGTAACTTTTGATCCCACCATTACAACTTCTTTTGGTGACGGTCACAAGGTTCCTATCACCTAAATCATTCAAGTACTTTTTAGCAATTTTATGTAAACAGTTACTTCCAGACTTCAATACAAACCCTTACGCAACCCATAACAATGTCAACTGTTTTGCTTCAAGAATTTTATCCTCACGGAATGCTCCCAAATATAGAAAGCAAGACTTCAAAGCTTCAGGCAACTGCTTGTAACTTAGTTTTATAATGTCATTACACCCTTCGCTAGATGCGGAAGAATTTAGAGTGTCTGCTACCTCATTCCACCGAAGTAAGCTTCTTTCTGTTGTTGCAAGTAGACTGCAATTACCACAGCAGATAGTGGGAGCCCTCTGCAATTCTTAGCAATCAACTTTCCCACATTCAATAGATGTGGAGGACAAGGATACTTAGAGAATATATTTTGTTGTAACAACTCCCAACTTTCATCATCAGATAAAAATGGAAGTGGACAAGGAGTAGAATTTGGTTTAAGCTATCAAAGATATGCTATGGATACGAGTAGTGAAAATTACTCTGCTTCCATTATAGTCATCCGGAAATGAAGCTTTCAAATCATGCCGGACATTGATATCCCAAATGTCATCTACAACAATAAGGTATCGAAAACCTTTAAGACTTTGGCGTAGCCGATTAGCTAAATCATCATCACTCATTTGACGAATTTCATCATCATTCAGAGATAAATCACTCAAAATGCCTAGTAGCACATTCCTTTTACGTACACTTGAGAAACACTACGAGCGCACGTTTATGAAAGTGATTTACGATGATGGTTCATTGTGCAGTTTTTAGCAAGAGTAGTCTTACCAATCCCGCCCATTCCGACAATTGAAACGATGTCTAATTGTGCACTTCCACATTCAAGACGATCAATTAGTAAGTCTGTTTCTTTCTCAAAGCCAACCACAACATCAACAATGGAAGTGGATGTTGGTGGCTTGGGAATATCAATAGAACTCATCAAAGGGAAGATAGATTCAGTTCTGCAGATGTTACTTCCTTCGGTTTGAGTCTCAAATTTAATGTTCGTGACCTTATATCGAATATCTTTGATCTTTCTTACGACAAAAGATAGACAAGTCAAATTGTACCAAATAGCGTCATCGATGAAGAAAGACGATTTGATAGCAAAATCAGCTTGGTATAATAGACTCATAATTTGCTCCCAAATATCTTTCAATCCGTTGTGCTCGTTTTGCATCGTCGAAGTATCTTGCAGAAACAACCTTAGATGCAACAATTCTTCCTGAATTGTGAAAAACTGATGCTTTAAGAAAGGGACAAGCTTCCTGTCGTTGTTCATCGTCTCCTTCAGGTTTTCAAGGTATGCTAATAGACATTTAAAGTATCCAAGCCTGTCAATACTAGGGAAAGTAGACCATGACAAAGGAGGAATGTGGACGTAAAGGTTTACGATATCCCCCCTAACTTCATCAATAGACTTTAGAAAATCATCAAGAATCATGTTTCCTCTGGCCAAGTCCATGTTTGTTTCACGAAAAAAGCACATGGTGTCTGAAGCCTGATCCAAAACTGCACAAATTTGTTCTCGAACCAAAGGCAACTCAGAATCATTCACAATGTTTGCTGGTGGATCAGCAAGGAAGGTTATTATGAATATCAATCCCTCTCGAACCATTTGAACATCATCATTTAAAATTAACATCAGATTCTGGAGAAAGAAATCAACGAACCTGGAGACGAATTCACCGAAGAGGAGTGTATCCACACGTTTCATCTTTGGAACTTTAATGACTTCAAAACACAGCTTGATGAACGCAGGATTGCAGGGGTCAACTTCCTGCTGCAAATCAATATACAAACCTCTGACTGTTTCATCTTCTCTTACAGTTAGCCAATACAAAAGTGAAAAACAAGCAGCCTTGTTAGCCCAGTCATGAACATTGAATTGGAAAATCAAATTGGATAGTGGATTTGTATCAGAATCGCTTAGAGAAAAGATCGATTCATCATCGTAGTATTCTCCACCCAAAGGTGTATAGTAAACCAAATTCCTAAGTAGGAACACTAATTCTCCTAGGGTCTCAATCCGACTCTTCACAGTTGGAAACCCATCCAGCACTCTTTTGAGAACATCATTTAAAATAACATGGACAGAATCAAGAAATTCCATGGTCTCGTTACTTGTAAATGGCTCAGCTTCAAATGAACAAGACGATATCAAATGCTGGCGATAGTGATCCTTGCGGACTTCGACAATACACTCGGTAAGCTTCTCATTAACTTTTATTGTAAGAGCCAACGAAGCTGTTCCTTCAAGTTTGTATAGTTCAGGAATGGAAGTAGCAAAGAAATTGAAATCGGCGAGCAGATTTGCATCACAATCCGGAATGCACCATAAAAACATCCTAAAGAATCTCAACACAGACTGATAAATCTTCCTGGTCTGACTCCGAAACAGAGAATTATATAGAGGGGGATCCTTTTCCAGGACGGAGAGGTGTTGAAGAGCATCGTCAAAACAGGTAGGAAACATTTTAACCATTTTAATTTGCTGAGAGGATGAATGATCCAGTGCCAGCAACCTCAAGAAATTATTGAATTGAATGTATATTCTTTTCAATTATTGTGAAGTAGTATACTAGTATGTGGTTGAGAAAACTTTCCTATTTATCACAAAAAAATCTTCACTTTTTTTTTTTCCATGTGGGGCGGGTTCCACAAACAAAATTTCCTCTTTTCCTTCATAATTTGTGTTGAATTTTCTTGAACAGACAAGGTGGACATGAAAGCAATCAATATTACTAGACATTTTGAATGTGGCCTCAACTGGGACCATACAAAAAAAAATTGAATGGATGCTCTGTGTGCCAAACACTTTTTTTTTCCATGGATATGCCTTTACTGCTATCTGTTTCTTTTTTTTGTTTTTTTTTTATTTTTTTATTTTTTTTATCAACCAAAATTTCAACAAATATAATTCATCAGGACAAGAACACAATTATGGTCTCTTGTAAATGAAATAAGCAAACATACAATATTTCTATTGTTTCTCTCTGAATGAAATCTATCCCAGAAAAATACTGAAGGGCCATAACCGTGCGGAGAAGTGATGAGAGTCAACCTTTCCATGCTTTTATAGACGTATTTTCACCCCATTTTATAGCGTTTTGGGTCGTGAATTCATCTTTTAGACATTTAATCTCGCTTATTTTATCACTCTTGGTTCACATCATCGCATTAGATAAACCTCATTTTTATCGTAAAATGTGAGACGTTATAAGCATGCACACGTACATCGTACCCAATGGAATTACGCTCTCGTTGTGATTGTTTGTGAATTCAAGTTTTAGGCCATGAAGGAGTGTCGAAAGATGTTACATGGATGAATGATGGTGATTGTGAAGCAAAGGAATCAAGCAAAAGTGAAGAAAATTGGATTTTTATGATGAGAAGGAGTCAAGTCGAGACCTGAAACCTTGATGTTTCCTTTAGCAGCATTTTGTTCACATTTTTCGGGCCTGCACCTCATTTTGGCAAGCCTGGGCCTGCTTGCACGAATTTCATGGGTATAAAAACCACATTTTCAGATCTAATGAAGATATATAGAGTTTTTGTAATATTCCGATTTTCTAGGAAAGAGGAGGCGATGTCGTTTTGCAAAAACGAAATATTAGAGTTGATTCCTTTTATTCGGAGTTTAAGTATTTGTTAAATTATATATGTATATTTGAAATATATATATGTATATAGTTAAGGAAGATAATAAGATCTTTATCCTTTTTGGGATTTATCTTATTATAAAGGAAGATAATAAGATCTTTATCTTTTTTTGGGATTTATCTTATTATAAAGGAAGATAATAAGATCTCTATCTTTTTTGGGATTTTCTATTTAAGGAGAATAAATCCCACAATTCTTATAACTTATTAGAAATCAGATTTTTCTCCACCTCCTTATACTCTCTGCGTGTGTGAGCCAAAAATTAGAATGAGAGTTTTCAATCAATTTATTAAAGCAATTCTTGACGGTTTTGGGATCGAGTAAGCGCGGAATCGTTGTGAAGAAGACAACGTTTTGATTGCGAGAAAGTTGAAGCTTTGATAAGAGAAAGATCGGTTTTAGTTCTTTGTTTCTCTCTGAGTTTCTTTGTTGGAATAAGCTTGCTAAAGGTAAGCACTTTCTTCCTACAATCTAATTGTGGTTTAGAGTAGAATAGATCATGTTTTGGATGCATATTGCATCAAGTTTTAAGCTTAGATGATGTTTAAAGATTAAGTTTTGTTTTGGATCTTAAAGACATGTTTTCTAATGTTTTTCTGCTATAATTCATGTGCATGATGTTTTGAAAGCGAGTAGATCGTTAAGTGTTGAAAAAGCGAGTTCTAGGGCTTTTTCGTAGGATGCGTCGCGCGTTGGCTAGCAATCGCACGCACTTCGATCTTGGATTGCTTAGAATAAGTCTGGCGAGGATGCGCACGCATTCTAGAATAATGCGCACGCATTGCCCCAGTTTTCTATATAATGTTGTTTTAAGCTATGTTTTGAATTTTAACTTAATTCATGATTTAATAACACTAATTAAATATGAACAAGCCCGATTGAGTTTCGATTCGTTCGCTTAAAACACCGAATGTACTCTTAAAGGGAGTTGAAGTTCGGATCCGTCGGAAGGGCATGAAAGGGCTTGTGCTTTGATGAACTAGGGTTCATCATTGTCTGTGTAATTGATAAGATGTGATGTCTAGTTGTCTAAGTGAGGAGTAGAGTGATTAGGTGAGTATTATTCGAAAACACTTTGGTGACTAGTTAATTCACATTAATAATTACATAAGTGTAGTAAAAGCTAAAACGTCATCTATTCTTGGTTAAGCAATCGATTCAAATCGGCGATGTGATACGTTCATAAAAGGTGGACAACGCCATCGGCTCAAAAGGTGAAGGGTAGTGGAGGAAATCCATCGAACGTATATGCATACCGGGAGATCCGGGACTACGGTGCTAATCACCGTAGTTGGCAAGTATATCTCGTGGTGGAATTTTCACCATGCATTGTGTCCTTGAGTAATGATGTAACAAAGATAAGCTAAGTTAGAAGCGTATAGTCACGGCGTGTCGATGGGCGTGTAGTGAACCCTAGATCGAGTCGGTCTCGATGAAGGCAAATCTTTTAATAATAAACCTTAATTATATTGTAGCTTCTACTTTACTTTGTACATTGTACTTACCTCAAATGCATGTTTATTTATGTGTTTGGGGAGAGAAGGCGAAAGTAAATGATGAGTTCGAGGAGAACTTTGATGACGACGTTTGAGGGCGCGGAGTTGAAGACTTTGATTAATTATTATTCATTTCTTTATTTATTTCCTAGATTTGGATTATTATTGGATTTTGTAGTTTACTTTTAGTACTTTGGAATTACGTCTTGTTTTGGGATTCGTTAGTTTTGTTTCGGATGTAATAACTTTACATTTCCTTCTAGTTCTTGAATTTCTATTACGAGATGTTTGAAAAAAATTACCCGAGTCTTTTTAGCTTCCGTTTGCTTTTATTTGATACGACGTAGTAGAGGCTTACGTGTAATATTATTTATTTAATATTATGCGTGCGAGCGTTCGATTCGGATAAGGACTCGGTGTCCGGGACGGGCGTTACGATTGGTATCGAGAGAAGCGTCTTTTAGGCTTTCTTTCTATTAAGATAAGTTCTCTTTAGACCTCTTAGTAACGATTTGGTTTTCGTTGATCATCGGGATGGTGTTCACGAGAACCGGAGCGGTGCGTAAGCTTCCGAGGAGTGCGTCGAGAGAGTCCTACGCCAGTTGTTGTTAGAAGCGGTTTCGTGAGGCGGCGAATCCTTCACCTCACCCGAGCCCCACTCACCCCTCATCTGCAACCCCTACACCACGATCTCGGTAGTCCGTCACCGCGACCTCATCAGAGCAACACCCACAATGGCATGTGGGAAGTTCGGTTCGATTTTCCTTGGTAAGTGACGTTCAGTGGGTTTAGTACCGCCACCAAGAAGTCACCCTCCACCAAGGTACAACTACATCTATGGAGAACCGGGAGAAGCACCTATACGAGTCAACGTAGTGGGAGACATTCCACCATCCACGTACCCCAAAGAACTAGTATCTATCCCCAAAGCGTTGAGCTACCCTTCCCACTGTGTTTTCTCATCAAGCATGATCGGACCTTTTACCCTCCTCCAGGTGGGTCATACTCCCGACCCTCACTGTACCGCCTCCACCCTGTTTTGACCATCAACAAGGTCTTGGTTACCCACCCTACGGTTTACATCAACCCCGTTTCAACGAAGAAGAGATACCTTTTGAATACCCTCAGGTTTATCCACAAGCCCCACCGATTAGACCGGCACTGAGCAAGCACCACCGATTGGTGGTATACGAGATTAAGGAGGAACAAAGTTCAAGACTTCTTTGGGAATGTCGAGCATTCGAAGGCCGAAGAGTGGATAAGGAGTTTTGAGAAGGCATGTAGGAACATACATGTCCCCGAGACCGAGATGGAGCAGTTGGCGGTTAGTTTCCTTTTGAGTGCAAATGAAGCATGGATAGATGCTATCTGAGCGATAATGGTAAAGTGACGGATTAGGGAAAGCTTTAAGGCAATGTTCTATAATGAGTATTTTCCAAGAATAAAGACATGACATACATGGCAAGTCAATTTCTAAAGCATAAGCAAGGTAATTACATGACAAGATCACAATACACCAACAAGTTTAACGAATTGGGAAGATTCTACCCGAGTTGATGAAGGTAGAAGAGAGGAAGATGGCCCTATACAAGGAAGGGTTATCGTATCGATCTGATCGGCATGTTGGGTTTCACAGCCAAGAACATGGCTGAGTTGTTGAATAAGGCCTTAGAGGTTGAGACATTCAGGAAGAAGGCCACCGTTGTTATCGGGAGCAAGAGGAATTTTGGAACAAGCCAGGGCAATAGCCGGGAGCACCCCAACAAAATTTCAAGAAGACAACGGCCCTACAATGAGTAAGCCACCCACCGGAGCACCTTTATGCTCTAAGTGCAACAGAATCACTCGGGTGAGTGTAAGGCTAATACATGAGGCTTTGCTACTCTTTGTGGAGATTTAGGACATTTTGCCAAGATGTGTCCCACGAAAGGGAGTTCGAATATTCCGAAGCAAGGAAGTGGGAAAGGCGGCCCAAGTCGCCCAGTTCGAGTCTTTGCAGTGGATCTTTGAGATAGCGAGAACCCGGACGATAATGTTATTTCAGTACAATAATATTAGACAACTTAGCGATTCTGGCGTTGTTTGATACGGGGCGCGTCTAATACTTTTGTGTCAACTAAGATAGCTAAAAGCTTAACTTGCCAATGGAACCTTTAGGAAATACTTTGGAGATAACAACACCTTTAGGGAAGGTGACTAAGGTAACCAAGTTGATACCCCTGGTAGAGGTTCGAGTTGGAAAGTATTGTTGCAAGAGTGACTTTACGGTTTTGGACTTTTGAGATTTTGATGTGATTCTTGGAATAGATTGGCTATCCGAGAATTTCGTCCACTTGGATTGTAGAGAAAGAGAGTGACCTTTAAGATACCGGAAAATCAGATAAGACTTATCAAGGTAACATTTACAAGCCTAGTAAGAAGCGTCACCCTATAATTTCGGTTAAGGCTATAAGGGCTTGTCGAAAAGGTTGTGAAGGCTACTTGTTGTACTGCATTGATGTGGAGCAGTAAAACCTAAGTTAGAGGAGACCCCTGTAGTCAAGGAATACCCCGAAGTGTTTCGGAAGAGTTACCGGAAACATGCCGGATAGAGAGATAAATTCGAGATCAAGTTGATGCCAGGAGCGGCACCGATTGCTAAGGCACCCTATAGAATGGCACCGGCTGAATTGAAGGAGTTGAAAGCACGGCTCAAGGATATGCTTGAGAGGAATATAATTCAGCCTAGTACTTCGCTGGGGGAGCCCCATATTGTTTGTTAAGAAGAAAGATGGTAGCATGAGGATGTGCATAGACTATCGAGCGTTGAATAATCGACCATCAAGAATAAATACCCTTTGCCGAGGATTGATGATTTATTTAACCAGATTGCAAGGCAAGAGAGTGTTTTCTAAGATTGATCTTAGATCGAGATACCACCATTGAAGATCAAGGTAGCGAGATATACCAAAGACAAACTTTGATGCGAGGTATGGACATTATGAGTTCTTAGTTATGCCTTTTGGACTCACTAATGCCCCATCTGCATTTATGGATTTAATGCAGGCGTGTTTTCATGCCATACTTGGATAAGTTTGTGATAGTGTTCATAGATGACATCCTTGTATACTCTAAGGATGAGAAGGAACATGAAGAACACTTAAGGATAGTCTTTGGATACATTAAAGGAGAACCAGTTGTATGCCAAGTTCTCGGTCGACTTTTGGTTGAATCAAGTGAGTTTCTTGGGTCATGTCATTTACGGAGATGGCATTAAGGTTGATCCCGCGAAGATTGAAGCGGTTGAGAAGTGGTCCGACCGACTATCGTTTGAGAGGTTAGAAGTTTTCTCGGTTTGGTGGCTATTATAGGAAGTTTGTACAAGACTTCTCAAAGATAGCTACACCACTTACCCGGCTCACTCAAAAGGATGTGAAGTTCGAGTGGACCAAAGAGTGTGAAGATGCTTTTCAGGACGTTGAAAAGAGGTTGACTACAACCCGATTTTGGCGATTCGGAGATCTTTGATAATTATGATGTCTACACGGATGCTTCGGGACAAGGTTTAGGTTGTGTGTTGATGCGAGGAGAGGAAGGTAATTGCTTATGCATCCCGGCAGTTGAAGGTGCATGAGAAGAATTACCCAACACATGACTTAGAGTTGGCGGCGATAGTGTTTGCCCTAAAGACTTGGAGGCACTACCTGTATGGAGTTAAGGCCAGGATCTTCACCGATCACAAGAGTTTGAAGTATTTCTTTACCAGAAAAATGAATATGAGACAAAGGAGATGGCTGGAGTTCGTAAGGATTATGACTTGGAGATTCAGATATCATCCGGGTAAAGCAAATGTAGTGGTGATGCCTTGAGCGAAAAAACGGTGTTTGCGATGATCGAGTGTTGAAGACATTGCGAAAGGTTAGATGGGTTGAGAATCCGAAGCTTTGATCAGTTGAAGACCGGCGGTTTATGGCACCATTGTTAGCAAGGTGCGAGTTGATGGATGACATTCGGGAAAAGCAAGATGAAGACCAGGTGTTGGTTGACTTGAAGCGAGTTGCAAGGAAAAAGCCTACGGTTGGATATGTGTTAGATAAGAATGGCAATCTTTGGTACCAGGATCGTTTGTGTGTGCCTAAGGTTGGTGATTTAGAACAGAGAGTCATGGAAGAGGCACATAGGATTGCTTTTATGAGCTCATCCAGAGCTACTAAAATGTCTGAGAGACTTGAAGGAAAGGTTTTGGTGGCCTCGATGAAACCGGAGATAGCCAAGTTCGTTGCAGTGTGATACTTGCCGAGAAGGTTAAAGCGGAACATAGAAGACCGGGAGGAATGCTTAAGCCATTGGATATCCCGAAATGGAAGTGGGATAAGATCACTATGGACTTTATCACCGGTTTACCTAAGGCGAGAGCGGTAATGATGCGATTTGGGTGATTGTGGATAGATTGACCAAATCCGCTCATTTCTTACCATATAAGGTCGATATGCCCTTGAAGAAAATGACGACACTATACTTGGATAATATAGTGAAGTTACACGGAGTACCTATCTCGATAGTTTCGGATCGTGATTCGAGGTTCGTCGATCGGTTTTGGAAAAGTTTACAAGCGACTTTTGGAACCAAGTTGGATTTGAGTACGGCCTTTCATCCTCGAGACGGATGGACAATCTGAGAGAACCATCCAAACACTTGAAGATATGTTGAGAGCTTGTGTGTTGGAAGTAGGTGGATCATGGGATGATTACCTACCGGTAGCGGAGTTTGCTTACAACAACGGTTATCATGCAAGTATTGGCATGCCACCGTTTGAAGCATTATATGGAAGAAGATGTAGAACACATTTTTTTGGGATGAAGTCGGGAAAGACAAATCACCGGGCGAATTGGTTGAGCAAGCTAAAGAAAGGGTTCACCGGTCAAGAAGAATCTGAAAGCGGCTCAAGATAGACGAGAAGAGTTGGGCGAGATGTTAGAAGAGACCTCTTGAGTTTGAAGTTGGTGAAAGAGTTTACCTACGAGCTTCACCAATGAAGGGAGTGAAACGTTTTGGACAAAAAGGAAAGCTAAGCCCTAGTACGTTGGACCTTTTGAGATTCTAGAAAGAATTGGACCTTTGGCTTACAGGACTCAAGTTACGAGAATCCATGTCGAGAGTCCACAACGTGTTTCATGTCTCAATGTTAAAGAAGTGTTTGACCAAGACGGATATTGAGACTCTTGTTGATCCGGAGGGTCTCCAGGATAATCTTTAAATGCGATGAGACACCGACGAAATTTTGGACCGGAAGGAAAAGATGATTAAGAGGCGGTTGATTCCTTTAGTTCTACGGTGCAATGGAGCAATCATTCACGGATGAAGCTACTTGGGAAGTTGAGGGCGATATGATCGGCGAGTTCCCGATTTTATGGACTTACCAGGTATGTTTTAAGTTTTCGAGGACGAAACTCCTTTAAGGGGAAGAATGTAATATTCCGATTTTGGGAAAGAGAGCGACGTGTCATTTTGCAGCGAAATATTGAGTTCGATTCCTTTTATTCGGAGTTTAAGTATTTGTTAAATTATATATGTATATTTGAAATATATATATGTATATAGTTAAGGAAGATAATAAGATCTTTATCCTTTTTGGGATTTATCTTATTATAAAGGAAGATAATAAGATCTTTATCTTTTTTTTGGGATTTATCTTATTATAAAGGAAGATAATAAGATCTCTATCTTTTTTTTGGGATTTTCTATTTAAGGAGAATAAATCCCCACAATTCTTATAACCTATTAGAAATCAGATTTTCTCCACCTCCTTATACTCTCTGCGTGTGTGAGCCAAAAATTAGAAATGAGAGTTTTCAATCAATTTGTTAAAGCAATTCTTGACGGTTTTGGATCGAGTAGAGCGCCGGAATCGTTGTGAAGAAGGCAACGTTTTGATTGCGAAAGTTGAAGCTTTGATAAGAGAAAGATCGGTTTTAGCCGCTTTGTTTCTCTGAGTTTCTTTGTTGGAATAAGCTTGCTAAAGGTAAGCAGCTCTTCCTACAATCTAATTGTGGTTTAGAGTAGAATAGATCATGTTTTGGATGCATATTGCATCAAGTTTTAAGCTTAGATGATGTTTAAAGATTAAGTTTTGTTTTGGATCTTAAAAGACATGTTTTCTAATGTTTTTACGCTATAATTCATGTGCATGATGTTTTGAAAGCAGTAGAGATCGTTAAGTGTTGAAAAACAGGTTCTAGGGCTTTTTCGTAGGATGCGTGCGCGTTGGCTAACAATGCATACGCACTCACGATCTTGAGATTGCTTAGAATAAGTCTGGCCAGGATGCGCGCGCGATTCTAGAATAATCTTACACGCATTGCCCCGATTTTCTATATAATGTTGTTTTAAGCTATGTTTTGAATTTTAACTTAATTCATGATTTAATAACACTAATTAAATATGAACAAGCCCGATTGAGTTTCGATTCGTTCGATTAAAACACCGAATGTACTCTTAAAGGGGAGTTGAAGTTCGGATCCGTCGGAAGGGCATGAAAGGGCTTGTGCTTTGATGAACTAGGGTTCATCATTGTGCATGTAATTGATAAGATGTGATGTCTAGTTGTCTAAGTGAGTGAGAGTAGAGTGATTAGGTGAGTATTATTCTCAAAACACTTTGGTGACTAGTTAATTCACATTAATAATTACATAAGTGTAGTAAAAGCTAAAACGTCATCTATTCTTGGTTAGGCAATCGATTCAAATCGGCGATGTGATACGTTCATAAAAGGTGGACAACGCCATCGGCTCAAAAGGTGAAGGGGTAGTGGAGGAAATCCATCGAACGTATATGCATACCGGGAGATCCGGGACTACCGGTGCTAATCACCGTAGTTGGCAAGTATATCTCGTGGTGGAATTTTCACCATGCATTGTGTCCTTGAGTAATGATGTAACAAAGATAAGCTAAGTTAGAAGCGTATAGTCACGACGTGTCGATGGGCGTGTAGTGAACCCTAGATCGAGTCGGTCTCGATGAAGGCAAATCTTTTAATAATAAACCTTAATTATATTGTAACTTACTTCTTACTTTGTACATTGTACTTACCTCAAATGCATGTTTATTTATGTGTTTGGGGAGAGAAGACGAACAGTAAATGATGAGTTCGAGGAGAACTTTGATGACGACGTTTGAGGGCGCCGGAGTTGAAGACTTTGATTAATTATTATTCATTTCTTTATTTATTTCTAGATTTGGATTATTATTGGATTTTGTAGTTTACTTTTAGTACTTTGGAATTAAATCTTGTTTTGGGATTCGTTAGTTTTGTTTCGGATGTAATAACTTTACATTTCCTTCTCTAGTTCTTGAATTTCTATTCGAGATGTTTGAAAAAATTACCCGAGTCTTTTTAGCTTCCGTTTGCTTTTATTTGATACGACGTAGTAGAGGCTTACGTGTAATATTATTTATTTAATATTATGCGTGCCGAACGTTCGATTTCGGATAAGGACTCGGTGTCCGGGAACGGGGCGTTACAGTTTTAGAGATAGATTAGATACGTTAGAATATTCTCTCTATTCTTAAACACTTTTTGCAGAAAATTAGTCTTAAAACTCCTGTCTTAGCTAGCTAATTGAGAAATTAGGTGGAATTGGTGATTGGGCTTTCTTCTCCGAGGTGTATTTCATCATCTACTTGGTGTTTTTCCATGGATTGAAGCTAAGGAGCATCATTTTCATGGGCTTTTCTTGTATTTGGTACTAAACTCACTTTCTCCTTTTAATTTTTAGTTTCATGAAGTTTATAGCGCTTAATTGCGTTTGTTTCCTTAGTATTATGAGTAGCTAATTCCTACATAGCTAAATCATGTGAAAGTTGAAGAAATCTTCCCTCTAATAGATGAAATTGGGAATGTGTAGTGCTTAATTGTTAATGTATCGACGAATCTGTGTCTTAAAACTTGTTCTTGATGTTTGAATTAACTTGTACACCTAGTTCATGAGCCCACACACCACTTTTATAAATGTATGTTGCTAAGAGATGTGGGAAAATGAGTTTTAAGATCGTTGCTTATAATTGATTAAGTTGTTTAGATTTGATTAGGTAACGAGGTTTGTCGGTGTGAATCGAGCAACTCTAGAGCGTTAATCTTGTTTCGGTCAGTTAAATCCTTAAAGGCGGACTGTTGAACCGGGCAAAGGGTAATAGGTTGTTGTATGGCGTCTAGTACTATTTTAGGAGTTTGCACCCACGAATGAGTCGATATAAGCATTAGGTTGGTTGGTTGGTTAAACTCATTCCCGAATAATTGATTAGATGGGTGAAAGTATTCATTTGGATAATGGTTTGGCTATGTCTCTTTCTCTCTTTATCTCTAGTTTAAAAATCGTTTTAGCATAATCAAAACTTGAACAAACTTGATTAATCTATACTAAGTACGAGAATGACTTTGGTACTCGATTGATTCTTCGTGGGATACGACTTTGCTTGCTACTATAGTGCATCCGACTCGGTACACTCCCGGTTAAAGTTTGACTGTCATTATTTTGGCCATCAAGAATCACGGATGCTCCTAGTCCTACTAGTATAGAATATAGTGTAATCATATAATCGGGTCAGTTAGTCCCAAGTACCGGGGGTTTCATGAAGGGTGCTCCACCGACAACATCCTTACAGATCTATAAACGAAAAAATTCCATTGACAAGAAACCATACGCATGTATCTATCATTTTCATGTGACATTCTCGTTTTTCAAATCCATTTTGATGCGTTTTTTTTTTTCTTTTTCAGCCGATCTGAAAATCCTATATAGAACTCGAACTAGAGATGAATAAACATGAGGAAAGATGTTGCCCAAGTCATCTGAATAAACAGTTTCATAAAGGTTTAGATGAGGGAAACTTCTGACATTTCTCAACCCGTATCACGACCGTAACACCCAAGATCTGGCTGACTAAATGGGTAATAAATGATCCGATCAACTGCCTAAACTTCCTCTGCTCTGTAAATTCTTCAATCTGGAATGAAAATTAACATGATTTTTTCACACCAAAGCAACACCAAATCTCTACGAAAATCATAAACACTGCGCAGTTTTTTCAAAATTAGAAGATATTACTGAAGTGACTTTCGAGTTCGTCGCTTCTACTCAATTGAGTTGCCGCTTTGAAGGGAAGGAAATGATTGTTATATCTCGGGAGACGCTTGCGAAAATCATGAGCACGAATTGAGCGCAAATTCGTCATACTGATAGAGTAATACACTCGTCTCGGTTAATAAGTTTTCACGTTTACTTATTTCAGTTTTGTCATTTATGGTTCATGCAAATTTTATTTGTGTGTTGTGATCATGTGTTTAGAAATTTGTTCATACTTTATAGTGTTGGTTTTGTTAAAACAGAGCAATAACGGAAGGAAGAGCTAAAACAGAGAAGAAGGAATTAAAGAAAACAGACACAACCATTACAAACAGAGGACAAACATTCAGAAGAGTACTTTTATGCCAAAATCAACAAAGGAGTTAAAAGAAAATCTTGAATGAAGAACTCCATTCCATGGAAGAGTTGAAGCTCATATCAACAAGGAAATGAAGCTACAAAGACAGAGACAGGAATCTGAACAGAACAACAATGGCAGATAAATAATCTGTAAATGCACTCACCTCGATTAACAGAATATAAAGCCTTCGATACGCATATCAAAATAATTTTTACAAAAGAGTTGTGGAACTTGTATGACATAGTTTCCCTTGACTAGCTTGTGACGAACAACTTTACAGATTGGGACCATTAAATATAATCGTCCATGTTTAATTTCAAGGTTGTGATTTGTATGGATCAACTTTTATTGACAAAGGAAATCCAAGCTATATATATGGCAGCATTGGGGAGATTGAGTATTATTGGTGGATTAATGACCAGAATCTTTTTAAAGTTAGACATCCTATGGTTTTATTAGGCCTTTTATTATGCTATAACAATTATTAGCAGCTGTAGTTAATTTGGCCGTTAGGAGGCCTTGATCACAATTCACAATTCCAACAGTGTGTGTGTTTGGTATCCCTATGGTTTTTTTTTTATGGATACCAAAAACACACACACTTTTTGTCCCTACTGGGACTCGATCCCAAAACCTCCGGCAGAGATTGCTAAACTGCATAAAACAAAGTCGATGATTTATTTTTGCATAACATTAAATAAATATATAATAAATGCAAAATGATGGAGAGATATCAACTTGTGTTGACATTTCCGTTTGCACAATCAATCTTCAAAGGCAGTTCCATCTTGTTGACTTCCAAATTCCCATTCTGGACAGCATCTTTAAGGGAAAGAAAACTCAGCACATATGGAATTGTGATCAAGGCCTCCTTATTTGCAGCAAAGTGAATCTTGATTTTGGTACATCTTTTCTCTCTGAAACAATATGAGATCAAAGTGCCACCACCGTCTTCAACCCACATCAATATGTCTTCATCTCTCCAACTCGTAACTGGAAGACAAACCCTCCGATTTAACCCTGGAATGTAGATTGGGATTGAGAATGTCACCCTTGTCCAAGATGCCACCGAACCATAAGTTGTCATCGACCATAATTCCACAACATCCGGAATTTGGAGATGTTTCACACATAGACTTAGACAGTCTCTTAAAATTCCAAGACAAGGGTAACAATACTTGTAGTTCGTGGTGTATATACCTGGAAGGTGAGCCAATGAAGTGAATTGTTCTTCATCAATGTCAAAAGCATATATGATGAATTTTGAATCTCCTTCACCTATCCAATGAATTGCATTATTAAAGGGCATGTCGCATAATCGCGCTTTGTTAATATTGTGCGGCCATTTTTTAGGCATTCTAAAATTACCACCACCTACTACTTGTCTCCAATTACTGTCAATACCAATAGTGAGCACATAAGCTTCGAATTTTCCAGGACGCCATTTTCTTGTCAAAATTCTCAAAACCTTGTAATGTCCACTCATTGAACTGAAGCCAAACCCATATGCTTCATCACGAATTCGTTTTACTCCTTCGGGTTGTGGAAGAATCGCGAGTTCTTGCACGACTGGATTGCAAATACAAATACGAATACTGTGCGCCTGATCATCAGGGTGGTCATTGAGAACTGATAGACAGACTAGCCCATTACAAGATCCTAAAATTGTGACTTTAGCCATAGAGGGTGTTGCGGCTAATAGTTGACCTTTCACGTTGCTATTTAAATCCCATTTCAGCTTATACAAGAACCTAAGAGAAGCTTTGTCACAAAGTATAAGATGAACCATGGAGTTTGTTTTATTTGTGTCGATCGGAACTCTTGACAATATGTTCTCCATAATTCTGGCACGACCATTTCCAACTTCTGTTGGTTCAGAATTTTTTTGCAACAATAAACCAAGTTTTCTTGCAGCAGCATCCTGCAAAAGTATTAATGCTTGTCATTGTTTAAGTACTAGTTGCTAAAGCAGTCAGAGAGAGGGGGAAAGAAAAAAGGCAATTTCAATTACTGATATTCGACCCTAAAATGCTGCAAAATGCTTTCACTAAAATAAATTTGGTTAATATGGAACTTTAATTTCTGTTAAATAAATAGAATTTTGTGTAATAAGAGGAGAAAAGTAAGTCAATTTAATCAAATGAGTAAAGTTGAATTATTTTAGATCAAGTGGAATGACAAAATAAGATGACGTGCAAATACCAGGAAAAAAAAAAAAAAAAAACAAACAAATTCCATATGATATATAATAAACGAGATTTCTTCAATAAAATTAATATGGTAAATGGCAGCCTAAAAAGGACAACAATCTACTACGTACCTTTGTTTTTGCTTCTGTTGTTCCAGCTTCCAGATACGAGAAGAAATTGGGAACGAAGCGAGCTGCTGCATGACCTCGAGGTGCTGGAGGAAGCGCCATAAGAATGGTGATATTCTCCTTTTCTAGATTACAAAAAACTATGTAGTTGCCATAAGAATGGTGATATATCATCAAAATCTCTTCATTTTTCCAAGCTCCAATTATAGGTTCAAAACAGATGCTTTTCAAGGTTGTTGGAAGGCAAGATTCTGATCTGATACGCAAAGTCCAAGAGTCCTGAACCATGTAATCTTTCATGCACCAAAATTCGACCACACTTTTTTCATCCTCGTTCACGTGGAATAGACAAAGGCAACCATGCATAACCACTAATTGTGTAGACGCATTTCTCTTCTTTAAAACAACAGGGGGTGGGATAGGCCTAACCTTTTCTTCATTAATGTCAAAAGAGTACAAATAATCGAGCCTGTTCGAGTCATCAACAATCCAATGTAAAGCTCCCTTTCCATTAACCTCAAAAAACTGGATTATTGGGTATGCCTTATCAAGTCTCTGTTGTATATGCTGAAATGGAGAGTGAATTCTCCTCCAGAATTTATCAACCCCCACGGTAAAAACGTGTACTTCAGTCCTGGAGAATGGGCGGACATAGCTAGCAAGTTCAATTACCTTGTACTGTTGAGTTTGAGGACAAAATCCAAAACCGTAGGATCTTTTATAAACGTCCAACACCTCCTCCGGAAGCCTAACATGTGTTTCAGACAAAGGATTGCTAACATACAACACATCCTTGTCGGAATAACAAAAAAACCCATTGCAAGATCCTACCAAGAATCTAGTCTCCGGCCCACAATATGATAATCCAAACGGGTCGTGCAAAATTTTCGCTCACCGGGATTTAATTGAATAATTGTAACCGAGTCCGATTCAAGCGGCGACGAGAGACTTCCCATTGTGGATGATAAGGCTTGTAAAAGGCGAATTCGATTGGTAAGATTCAGCAAAATAAAGAGATGAGAGGAAATTATACAAGGATTTACAAACTCTTTTGCATTGAAGGATAGTGCTGATTGAGAGTCTTGTAAATATCATCACCAAGATTTCATCATACAAGTTGAGAATCGATATGTTGTTTCTCCTCTTTCGGTACGTCACATTCATCATGTATCCCACTCTTGGTCAGTAGGTGACAAGGCTAAATAAATAATTTCCTATAAAAATGAAATAATAAGAAATCACAGTATCAATGTACTTGCACCCTATCCTTTGTAAAAAGATTATGAGCTTTGAGGGGAGACATGGTGATCATGTAATAGCAATTAGTCGCCTAACGAAATTTTAATCCATTCAATCTTGGTATTACACACCAGCACCAGGCCTGCGTCGAATAGATTAGAAGGATTTTGCTGATGGTACAAAACTACAAATCGCGTCAATTGGTTATAATGCATATGTTAGATCACAAGAAACAAATGTACCCTACAAATTCATGCCACCAAAAAAAAAAATCAATGAGATTGGCGATCCTACTAAACTTTAGGCATCCATTTGCAAAATTCAAACAATTGAAATACCCAAACATGGTTTGATCACTATGACGTCACACAAATCTTCAAGAAAAAAGGAAAAAAGAAAATAAAAGAAAAACAGCACAAGTTGATTGACCGAAACAGTGAGAGAACGAAGAATTCGATCAAAACATATAATAATTACAACTGAATAACGAATATATGAAATTGGAGTTCAGAATACTTGTATGTGAATCCATGATAAAAGAAATAACTTAACACTTACATAATGCAAATTGAAACAGTTCAATGCTGAAGAATTGACTCCAACATTGACTGAGTCCCTCCTCATACAAAGCTTGGGAAAAAAGCAAGAGACAGGAAGCAGTCACAAGGATCCAGATGATGAAATGACAGCTGAAGATGATGAAAGAAATTCTGAAAGTGATTATAATAAAGAGGATGAAACAAATTCTGAAACTGATGATCATGAAGAGCATGACTGTGGAGAGAAAAGCATGGAAACAGAAGGAAAAGAGATTTAATCAGAAGAGAATGAAAGAAATTCTGAAAGTGATGAACACGAATGTGCAGAGGATAGCATGGAAATAGAAGAAGAAGATGTGCAATCAGAAGAGCATGAAACAGATTCTGAAAGTGATGATATCAAATTTAGAGAGGATGGAATGGAAGCAGAACCAAGTGACTGGCAATCTGAAGCCAATGAGGAAGAAATTCAACCACAACAACACGATGAAGAGGTACAAGAACAACACACTCCTAAACAAGCACACAAATCTACAAATAAATATGGAAGAACTCCATCATTCAGATTGCTGACCCCAACACCATCACCACCAATTGTAAACCTACTTTTTCCATTTTTACCACAAAAGACGATCAAAAAAAATTATGTCACTGCACTTAAAATTCACATTTGCTACAATTGGTGCAGGATGTGCAGGATGAAGTTCAAGAGATAAAATAGAAAAACATCACCTTGTCAAGAGAATTAGAAGATGCCAACATCAAAATTTTAGAACTAAAGCAAGCCATGGTATTGACAACTACAAAGTACTAAAAGACCAATTGCAGTGACATTACATGATGTCACTGCATCACATAATGTCACTGCATCACACAATGTCACTGCAAATAGAAAACAATTCTTACACTAAAGAAGGAGCTTGATTTAGTAATTATTGTATTTTAAAATATGTTTTCACGCAAAAGACAAGAGTGATCAAGCTTGTGTTGACATGATGACGAAAATAATTGAAGAGCTACAACATCATAATCTAAGTCTAGCATCAAAAGTGGAAGACTTGAAGTAGGCAGAAGTGGATATCTCGAAGAAATATAAAGAACTTGAAGCAAAGCTATCAGACATCAATGAGACATAGATGTCAATACTACTGAAAAAACTGAGTTGGGGATTGAAGTTAAAGAATTGAATGAGAAGATTGAGCTTGCGTTGTCTACCATTAACCGGCAAAAAGAGAACATAAAGGAAAATGATTTGTACATCAACAATCTGTTGGAGAGTTACAATAAACAAGGTGCTTCACAGAAAAAGATGGCTGCTATGTTGGAAGAGGAAGAAAAAAACAAAAAACTGGTGCAGGAGCTTACAGAAAAAGTGGGAATACTTGAGCAAACATTATTCACAAGGGAGACCACAATCGGGAATTTGAAAGCTGAACTTGAAGGTGATAAAGAGAAGAATTAAAGCCTCAAAGAGAATATATAGAGTGAAGAAACAAAAATTGAAGAACTGGAAAAAAAAGAATCAAGAAATACAAGATGAAATTGACAACATTGCAACTCATCAGGTCACACAAAATTTGGAAGAACATGATGATGCTGATCAACACACTCCTGCGGCACAAAAACTTGTAAAACCTGCACGACAGCTACGATCTCGTACTCATCAACGGACCCCGGATTTCACAATTGAAAGGGGGGTGAAGAAAAATGCAAGAAAGAGGACAAAGAAAGAGAATCTTGATTTCCAGTGTGCCGAAGAAAAGAAGAAAAAGCAAAAGAATGATCAGAAAGGGAAAGGGAAAGATTACTACATCCCTAAGCAAAATCCGAGGTTTCGAGGAAAAATCATAATCCACAAAGACAAAGATAAATACAAGTGTGGACAACACATTCTTCCGGAAGTGTTCAAAAGAATTCAAGAGTTAAACAACGAGGGAGGACAAGAGTAAGCAAAAATGACTTAACAACAACATACAAAATAAATCTTCTTGATAAATTGAATACTAACAATAAATTACTAAATGCAGGGCTGTAGTATGGGCAAAATCATTTGGTGACTACCCATATGTGAACGTTGACTCGATAATGGAAGTTCTTAATGAGCTACAAATAGACGAAACGGTAAAATTTTACTGTCACTGCATCATAGTCTAATTCCATCTTACTGTCACTGCATCTTAGTCTAATTCCATCTTACTCGCACTGCATTACTTGATGAAACTGAATTATTTGATAAAGGAAATAAACTAACTTAGCCTAATGAAATTTGCAACAGGTGGTTCAAGGATTCATTGAGCTCTTGAAACGTGCAAATTTAGTTAAGCCTGACTACCACATATTCAGTGCAGGAACATGGGTATGCATACAAAAATGATTTGAATAAATAGCTTTCAGTTCACATTCATAATATCATGAAAATGCAATATGCAGGCAATATTTGAAGAGATTGAGTGCGACAAGACATACATAAATGAGAAAACGATCGAGATGCTGGAAATAATACATCAAGGAAAAAAAGTTTTCCTCCCGTTATGCTGTATGAGATTAGAGCCAAGGCCATACCACTGGGTACTCCTAACATACACTTTAGGAGACACAACCTGGAAAATGCATCATTCAGCAGCGGTGAACCTAGACATGCCCGACGTGTTCATCAAAGACTGCGAAATTACAGTAAGTTATCAAAGAAATCATGATAAAAACTACATCTTCTATCACTGAATTTACTGTCACTGCATCTTCTTCAAAAAAATCATGCAATATAACAAAAACATTGCACATGGACTATCTTATTTTGCAGTCAGAGATGCTTTCACAAGCCATTGAACCAAATAGCCAGCAACTGATAATAGCAATGAAAGTGGAAAAGGTTGCAAACCTACCTTTACAAGGTAATGCAACATAAGTCTGAATGCAATTCTTAACATAATAACAAAAAATAAGGATACACAATAATAACAGAATCATTGAAATGTAATGCAGGGAATGTGCCCTTTACGTGTCATATTACATCTACAAGCTAGCACAAGATTTAGAAATTCCACCACAACTAGCAGCAGTTCAAGGCAATGGTAGTAAATTCATTAGTTCTTGACAGACTTCACATACGGGACTAAAATAGCCATAGATTTTACTTGTTTTGACTATTCATCTTGTTTTGTTATGTTGATGGTCAATCATTTGTATGATGTAGTTGAAGAGTAGACTATCATAAGGCAGTAAGGGTTTCTATTGATGGTTCATAACTGATGGTTCATTTTGTTTAGATGGTTGATAACTAATGCTTCAATTTGTTTACACAAATCAAAAATGTTTGATGCTTCATGTTTTTCATAAAATGCTAATAAAATTTCTAATTGTTCTGCACAAATTTTTAACATTCAAGTGAGTGCATGAAAACAACAGCAGGACAAGGAAGTAACACTCAAAGGCATGTTATTTCAGATGCAGTGACAACGATGTCACTGCACTCAGCACAAAAACATTTCAGTTCATTCAGAAAACAAAGACAAAGATACAAATAAAGCAAACAGATGGGGGTATAAAAAGAAGCAAAACTGAATTCACATTCAGTATAATAATAAATATCATTGTATATAATGTTATAAAATACAAAAGATTCAATGGTTCATAATTATTAATTCATGTTTGATGGTTCATTGTGTTTTGAGAAACTGGAAATGGTTGATGGTTCATGTTCTTGTGCAATGACTTCTAATTTTTTATGCATTGCTGTTAACATTTTATGTGGAAAAGGGAATTAAATGCATTAAAATTTCTATACAAAAAATATCTTCAGAAAGATGCAGTGACACTGATGTCACACCATTCACTAAAACAATCATTTGAATGAACTCACTAAACAAACGCAAACATAGAAACATCACAAACAAATTGTGCATAAAAAACAAATACAAATGACTTCACAACAACTATATAATAAGATCTTTACAATGAATACAATAGCAACTAAATGAATTACAACTCTTGGCACTCAATGAGCATACAAAATGTAATAACAGTAATGTCACTGCATTAGGGAAATCTCACAAATCATGCATATTAAATCCAAAAGTCAACGCTTACAAAACCAGAAAAGTAGATTAACTATCAATTAAGACGAGCAAAACAACCCTTCTTATTATGATGGCCAAACACATGGCAACGACCACATTGGATAACACGAGTTGATTTCTCACCACGAGATCGAAGCTTCTTCCGAGGCCTACCAGGTTGTTTCTTCGGAACAGGTGGAAGCATAATAAGATCTTCAGAATTATTCTTCAAAAATGGACCAGGAATTGGCTGTACTCCAAAATCGTATGAATCAACATAGGACTGTCTCAAAAAACGAGGATCCACGTACTCATTCAAAGGGAAACATGTACTCCTAATCACAGTCAATCCATGAATACACGGATAGCCATTCCGCTGCCACTCCTTGCATGAGTGTCCCGGATTTTATCAATATAAAACAACAAGTAATAAACCGGTTAACCTCAAGTGCAAGGATCGTAGTGTGAGGCTAATGCCGGGTCGATCTTACGAGGCGATTTAATGTGAATCTAGTTTCGCTTTAAACTAACTATTGTCACGAATCTAACCTAACGAACATCTAACCTAAACAAATATGCAGAAAAAGTAACTAGACAGAGGATTGCTCCAATGCTAGGCAAGACTGAAAGCGATAAAAACTAAACTAAAGTGCAGGAAAAGTAAAACTAAAGCTAAGCAATTCAAGTTTAAAGGATTAAAATCAATTTATAACGAACGAACAAGCAATCGATCCACCTATCCTATCAACATTCAATTCTAATTCGGATTAATTCGTGATCTCTACTCAAGTCGTGATTCACCTAATCGAAGGCATAAACTCCTACTCTCGTAGACAAGTTCGTTTCCTAATCTTTTATCTCTCGATGTTAAAGATTACGTCTTTCTAACCTAGGCGTGAAATCTTTCAATTTCTAATCTAGAGATTTAATCTAATAACTTTCGTTTTGATTAGATTAAAGGTCTAAACTTTTATCATGGTGATCTAACATTAACATGACTCTCATCAAGTTAAAACAATCATAAAAGCAACGATCTTTCGATGTAATTGCAATACATAATGATAAACAATGATAAAAGAAACAACTTCGAAGTAGAAACTCACGAATTAATCACGAACAAAACTGAATTGTTGAATTGGACGGCTTCACAACGCTTGTTCAAAGAGGGATTAGCCTCTTAGCATCCTTTGAAAGCTTGAAATTGATGAAATAAAGAACATAAATCTAACTATCTAATCTAGATGTTTTATTGCATAAAAACTGGAAAATAAAGGAGTAAAAACGCAGCCAAGCTGCTCCCTAGGGTTTAGGGATCGAATTGTTATTTAGGGTTTGAGAAAAACGCTGCTTATATAGAGTTTTGAGGCGGTTTGGCTAAGTCGGCAAAACGGACGCCCGTCCACTACTCAGCTCCAGTATTTTGCTCATAACTTCACTTCTAGGGCTCCGAATGAGGTGATTCAACATGCGTTGGAAATCTATTTCAATCCTCTACAACTTTCATCAAGACAACTTTCCCTGAAAGTGCCTACAAGTGTGGACAAAATCCCCATGAAGTGCCTGGTTCCGGTTTCTTCAATGATTCTTCACTTAAACATCTTTCAACTCTTCCATCTTCATGTGATCATCGTTTAAGCTCCTTACTCATCATGAAAACGTATCTAACAACATGATAGAAACATGCAAAATGTAACATCATACGAATAAACATAAAACACCGATAAAATCACGTAAATATCTCGATTTTGCATTTAAACACATTTAAAACTCGTTTACTCAATAATTCGATAAAACCAACACTTTTCTATAAAAAGTACTAAAATACCAAGGATATTGTTACGGGAATAACGTCATATAAATCATAAATTTCACCCTTAACAACTCCCCCACACTTAAACTTTGCTCGTCCCGAGCAAAACAAAACAAGATAAAGGCTCGGAAAGAATATAGACATCTCAACACATATACCATATAGTCAATAAACTAGAAGTTCACCCGTGTGTGTGCATAGCCATAGAAAATTTCCACTAAATCCAAACTTGAGGAACTCAAAGCAAAACTAGCTAATACCCCTCGTGGACTAGTAATAAATGACACTCATAAGATGCACCTACAAACGTGACATATCCCGAAAGAATGATCGAATGAATCTAGGGCCTTTACAAAATACTCGGAGGACAATCCCTACAACATATCCATCGGTTTATCTTGGGGATAAGATTAACGAAAACTAAGCCTTATATTCAATTTCAGTAACAATATCTTAGTTGATTTAGCCATTTCACTTTAAACACACATTAGAACAAGCTATTGCCCTCATAGCGAATAGGACATTTCGAGATAACACCCTACCTTACTCCAATCATAAAGGCGACTTTTTCCTAACTGTCGTGAGCTTTTGGTCATCATAGTGGAATAGGACATACGTGGTATACCCTACCTCACTCAAATCATCGACTAGCTTCCGACACACACATTGTATTCATTTAAATTTTTCAACTTCCCATTTGACATTAGTTACGTGTTACTTATCACATTCAAACCTCTAGATATTCACAAGATATCTCATACTTGAACTAAATACAAACTATCATAAGTCTCACGATATATACGTAGCACTAAGCACATGACTTATAAGGAAATCAAAACCACTAATCCAAAAGGGTATAACTCATAAATATAGCTCATCATTCACTATGGCACGTGAAAAATAGTGTCGTGTGAAACAACTAACTTACCAAACATATGATATAAAGCATAGATGACTATCGAAAATAACGAACATCGCATCGAATTGCCTACTCGGGACAAAACAAAAACAAAAGTGTCGCATTTTTTTTGAAAAATTAAGCCTATTTTTGCACAGCACCATCATATATTAAGCAAATGGTAGATACATAGCGATCATTCCCCCCCCACACTTAAAAATCAACATGTCCTCATGTTGTGCGTAATGAAAAAGAAAAAGAAAACTTAGCCGATTGTAGTTCGAATGGGGCAATCTTTGGAGGTGGCGTCGTCCAATCCAGAAATGCTTGAGGGAATCGATGAGATGTGGACCATCCACCGGAAAATCAAGCTTCATCTAAAAGCTCGCAATTGCTATCACAAATATCCTGCACACTTGAAAACAAGACAAGATCTCGGGGACAAAGGGGAATATAACATGGCAAAATAGAGATAAAGAGAAGGATAAGGTGAAATCGAATCAACCGACAAGGCAAAATCCACAATTACCCGAATTAGACTTAAACAAAACAAATAAATCAAAGAAAAGAAATAACATAATAGAGAGTTCTAATATAATAAGGGATATCTAGGATGCCTCCAGTGGCGCTTTTTTGGTTATTGTCGTTAGCTCGACACATTTGAAGCTCACTGGATCAGGCCATTTAACCTTTCTCGCCACCACACACCTCGTAAGCTCGAATCGATGGTGTGGCCATGAAATGAAGAAATGAACACACATGGGTTAAATCTTTGAAAGCTCTCCATACCTTTTAAGTTTCCCATGGTTGCATTCTTTCTTCTCCGGTTCCTCCGATGACGCGTTTAAGTTGTCGCCCCTTTCAAACTCTTCCATATCAAAGACTACCCGCTAGAACATCTTGATTTAACACAACCGTCATCCTCGAAATACAAATCGGGTGAAAACTCGTCAAAGTGGTTGACTTCGAAGTCCCACACCCGAGGATTTCGAGGAATTTAACAATCAAAGGCTTTTCTTTATGTTCACCTATATATAGTGCTTGCACCTCGACCATTAACTCGGACGGTTGATCACCATAACCTCGTAATTCTAGCACACCTCCAGGAATGATTTGGAGAATCTCGAAAGGACGGACCAACGTGTCCTCAACTTGCCAGAAACAAATGCAACCTGGAATTGTAGAGTAACACTTGCTCACCGACCTTGAATTCTCTCTTCTTTATCTTGGCATCGTGGAGGAGTTTCATCTTCTCCTTACTAATCCTGGCGCTTTCGTAAGCTTGAGTCCGAATTCATCCAACTCATGCAATCTACTGCAGCGGTGTTTGCCACGAGATTGGGAATCGAAGTTAAGAAACTTCGTAGCCCAATGACGCCCGTGTGCTCTAGCTCGACAGTGGATGACATGGTTTCCGTGAGACCATTTGATATGGCGATGTACCCATAGGGTCTTATAGCGATCCTATATGCCCAAAGTACATCGTCCAACTTCGAACTCCGTCTTTTCTATGACTATTCACCGTCTTCTCCAGATTTTCTTAAGACTCACGGTTGCTTCGCTCAACGACCACTAGTCATCGGATGATATGGTGTGCCGATTTTATGGTGAACACCATACTTCTCGAGACTTTCTCAAGGGTCGGTTACAAAGTGTGTGTCCTTCATCACTTATCAAGGCACGTGGACATCCAAACCTCACAAAGATATTCTTCTTAAGGAATTTCATGACCGTTTTATGATCATTGTGAGGAGTGGCTATTGCCTCCACCCATTTCGAAACATAGTCAACGCAGACTAAGATGTATTTGTTGCCACAAGATGATGGGAATGGTCCCATAAAATCGATGCCCCAAACATCAAAGACTTCGCATTCAAGGATGGGTTTCAAAGGCATGTCAAATCGCCTTGTCAAAGCTCCGGTTCTTTGACAACGATCACAAGCTTTACAGAAAGCTTCTGTGTCTTTAAAGATCGTTGGCCAATAAAAACCGGATTGAAAGATCTTCGCAACTGTTTTCCAAGGACCAAAGTGACCACACCGGGGTCCACTATGGCATTGCTCGATTATATCGCGTTGCTCGGATTCGAACACATCTCCAAAGCAAACCATCTTTACTGAGATCTTGAAAAGATAAGGTTCATCCCAAACGAAATATTTCATATCGTAGAAGAACTTCTTCTTCTCTTGATAAGACATTTCAGGATCAAGGTATTTGGCATGAAGGTAGTTCACAATGGAGGAGTACCAAGGAACATCAGGAGAACGGCCATCGATCAACATGATGTTTTCTAGAGGAAAGTAAAGATCTATATCATCTGGTTCATTCTTTTCCTCATTTAACATCCTAGACACATGATCCGCTACTACATTCTCAACGCCTTCTTCTTGTCTTTGATTTGAACGTCAAACTCTTGTAGAGGTCGATATCCAACGCAGAGGCGCGGTTTAGCATCCTTTTTAGTCATCGATACCGCAAAAGCGGCGTGATCGATCCACACGATCACTTGAGCACCTAACAAGTAACTCACGGAACTTGTCCATAGCAAACACTACGGCCAATAATTCCTTTTCGGTAGTCGTATAGTTAACTTGCGAAGGATTCAACGTGTGGTCGGCATAATAGATAGGTGGAACTTTCCTTCGATTCGGCGTTCTAAGACCGCACTAACAAAGATAGTTGGATGCATCGCATATAAGCTCAAAGGGCAAGTTCCAATCGGGTGAAATAAGAATTGGAGCGAGATCGACGATTTTTGAGCTCCTCAAACGCGTGCTTGCAACTATCATCAAAATCAAAAGTAACGTCTTCTTTTAGTAAGGTAGACGGGGGCTTGGCGATCCTTGAAAAGTCCTGGATGAACCTCCTATAGAAGCCGACATGTCCGAGAAAACCTCGGACTTCCCGAACATTCTTAGGATAACTCATCTTCTCAATAGCTTCTATCTTGGCCCTATCTACTTCTATACCTTTGGCGGACACTTTGTGGCCAAGGACTATACCTTCATCTACCATGAAATGGCATTTTTCCCAATTAAGCACTAAGTCCTTTTCCACACATCTTGACAACACCCGATCAAGGTTATCGAGGCAATCATCGAAGGAGTGACCAAAGACCGAGAAGTCATCCATAAAAATCTCCATGCACTTTTCAACTAGCCCACAAAAGATTGCCATCATACACCTTTGAAAGGTGGCTGGGGCATTACAGAGACCAAATGGCATCCGCTGTGAGCGAATGTACCATAGGGGCAGTGAAAGTGGTCTTCTCTTGGTCAACAGATCGATGGGTATCTGGAAGTATCCTGAATATCCATCCAGAAGCGATAGAATCGCGTGCCCCGCCAGACGCTCAAGCATCCGGTCAATGAATGGAAGGGAAAATGATCTTTCAGGTGTGACCTCATTGAGCTTTCGATAATCGATACATACTCAGTATCCGATGAACGAGCCTCAATGCTATCTCTTCTCCACTCTCATTCTTCTCAATAGTAATTCCCTTTTTTGGGGACTACCCGAGTCGGGAAACCCATTCACTTTGTCAAAGAATGGCGTAAATGATACCCATATCTGAAGTTTAATGATCTCCTTCTTGACTACCTCTTGCATGTGAGGTTGAGCCTTCTCTGAGGTTTGTCTAACTCGTTTTGCACCCTCCTCGCCTTGATCTTGTGCATACAGATGTCGGGAGATATCCTCGGATATCTCCCACCGCCATCCAAAGGCTTTTTCATTTTTTTGCGCAAGACGTTTAATGCTTTAAGCTCTTCTATACGAGATAGCTTGGCGAGAGATGATCAAAGGAAGCTTGTCACCTTCTCTTAAAAACACATACTTAAGATGTTTAGGTAACGGATTCATGCATCAAATCTACGGGAGGATCCTCTGGACTTGATTTAAGATCGCCACTCTTCAACTCAACATCGCCGAGCTTACTTAGTGGTCCCATCGCCAAGGCTTCTTCTCTTAGCTCATCCTCAAAATCACCGCTAATCGTCTAGATTAACCATACCATGACTATTCAGATTATCGATCAATCGCTCATATTCCGCTTCCACGGCCTTGACTTGCTCGTCCATACGATCATTGAAGTCATTAAATGACTCCTCAATAGAAAAGCCGGTTGGAGAACCGGAGGTACTTGAATGGATTTAGAGACACTATAGCTCACCTCTTGGTCACCAACTCGAATAGTTACTTGCCCACCATCATAATCGATGAGGGCCCTAGCAGTGGATAGAAAGGTCTCCCAAGAATCGGGGACTTTCTCATCTTTTCCCATATCTAAGACGTACCAATCAACAGAAAGGTAAATCTATCGATCTGGACTAAAATGTCTTTCGAAATCCTGAAGCTTTCTTAGAAGATCTATCGCGAACCGAAGGTTCATGGAAGTGGGTTCTAGAAGACTTTGTAAACCAACCGCTCACACACGCATACAATGGCATCAGTGATGGATGCACCCAAGTCACATAAAGAATTTGGAAAGACTAAGCCTCCCATCCGCAATGTGAGCACGAATTTTCCGGGGTCACCTCTTTTTGATTGGTAAGTCCGGATAATTGATCATTGAACAATCCTCACCAATTGCACGATCCATTTCTCGCTAACTTCTTCTTCAAGAAACAACATCCTTGATGAATTTAGTATACTTAGGCATTTCAACCAAAACTTCGAGAGTGGAAGATTAACTCGAGTATTTTTCATTGATTAAGCACCTTTCCGTACTTCTTATCTTCATGCAATGGGATGTTGCTCTTTCTCGGTGGAAATGGAAGCTTTTTCAAATCATCCTCGGAAAATACTTTCTTCGAGGACGAACTAAGCGCTTTGTCTTCCACATCTTTCCACCTCACCGTCTTATCATTCTTTTTATTAGTCGTGGATCACCACCGACGATCATTTGATTCATCACTCCTCGGGATCGGCCACCGAGGATTCTTAATTGATTCTTCATTCCTCGCGGATCGCCACTCGAGGAATCTCAATTCTTTTCACCTATCGTGGATCACCACCGATGTCTTTCAACTTCTACACCTCTCGGGATCACCCACCGAGTACACTGCCAGCCAAGGGGATGATGGGTGCTGACTTCCCTCTGCCTTATCACCGGCGGGAGGGGCTAGTGGTTTCCTGGTTGGGGACCACTCGATTGAGTACCACTTCTTAAGTTCATTGCACCGCCTCTCCTCCACCGTATGGAAGTGAAGGAACCAAGTCGGTGCATTGGCCAAGATTCAATTCGAGTATGAGCTACATGACCACCTTTGGGATTTCTCTCCGTGGAGTTTGGCATCCGCCTGATGGTCTGTGGTTGCCGGGTCACCCATTTGCTTCTCAAGGTGCTTGATCGAATTCATCAACAACTGGATATTATTATTTTGCTCCTCCTGAAGTTATTGTTCGCTCTCTTGACTCCTTCGATAGAGTCCAATCTAGCTTCCGGATCATCAACGTGAGATGGACCTTGAGAGTTACGAATGTTTTGAGAGAAAGGTTGGTTGGACCGACTTTGAAATGCGAGGATTTGGATTGTTAGGCCAACTTTGATTTAACCTTGATTTGGATTGGAAGAATTCAAGTTCGGGTTCGATTAAAACTAGGGTTTCGATTGAAATTCGAGTTTTGATTGAAATTTTGATTGAAATTAATTTAGATTTTGATTTGGGTGGAAACCCTGGTTTGAAAAGTTGCCTTGGCGATGAATTGATTACCAAACCTTTGATTTGGCTGGCCATTGAAGGCATTGATTTCGCTGCGTCATCCAATCATAGACGTAAACGAGCAAGATATGCCCCATATCGTCACATACCTGGCATGCGACTTGGTTGTACCGTCCCATGATTCTCGGGCGGCATTGACTTGATAAGAATTGGGGGCATGAATTGACACCGCCAACCATGTGGCGGTCGAGAACAATTCGCAGATCTGTAACTTGAGAGTTCAGTAAAAATGAAGAGTCTGATAACTCGGATTTGGAGACGTGGTAAGCGTAGCCACCGTGCTTTGCAAAGATGGAAATCTCGTTACGCATTTTCACCTCCTCGATCCTAGGAGGAGGTGGTGGTGCTGCCTGAACGACTTGAAAGGAGGGGCATAATTATATTTGGCAATGTCTTGAACAATGCCCACCCTCTCTTGAGGCGTTCTCTCTCGAGAAAGCCCCACTGATGAACTATTGACCATGCCCTTGGTGAGCTCGGTCAATCCACTGAAAAAAGTATTGACTTGCCTCTGCAAGTCTAACCCATGGTGGGGGCATTTACGAAGAAGAGCCTTAAATCTCTTCCATGCCTCAAAGAAAGATTCTGTTTCCGCTTGATAGAAATTATAAATTTCCCTCAAACACTTTGAATCAGTCTTGGCGGTGGAAAGTATTGGCTTAAAAATTCTTTCTCCAATGCAGCCCAGGTGGTAATGGATTCGGAGGAGAGAGATATACCACTCTTTAGCTTCTCCTTCAATGAGAACGGAAATTGATGTAAGTTTAATCACATCCTCACTCACACCTTGAATGCGTGTCGTACCACATATCTCCGTGAATGTGTATACGCGTGTGTGTGAGGATTTTCGTGAGGAACCCGTGAAACATTGATGCATCTTTGCATCATCCCGAATGAGACCGGGTTTGAGTTCGAAAGTTTGTGCGGTAATGGTGGTAAGACGATAGGCTGGGTTGATGATTCTTGCACCAGGCATGGCGTGAGTCCGCCAATGTCCGTCTATCTTCGCCGCCATTATTACAATTTCTTCGATTTCCTTTGAAAAGATAGCTCAAACTCTTGATCTTCGGCTTTTCCTTCGTCAAAACGAAGTCTTCGCCTATTAGGTCGGACTATGGTACGCTCGATGTCGAGGGAGCAAAGTAATGGTCCTTGTGACTACGAGTTTGCATAAACCGATCCCAAAATCAAGTTGAAAAACCTAAATCTAAGGAAAGGAAACCTAAAACTAATAAATTAAAGACTGATATCTAAAAGATTAAAAACCTTAATCTAAGATCAAAACCTAAAGAAAAGAGAAGAAAAGAAAAGATTAAGAAAGAAAGGGGAGGACGGGCGTCCACTTATGTGAACGAGCGTCCCGCCTGAAAATAGACTCAACGAAAGCGTCAAACCGGTGAACGTTCGTTCAAGGATCGGAAAACGCCATCGGAATGAAAATTTTACACGAATGAGCAGCGTTCAAACTAGTGGGCGCCGTCCATAGGCAAGATTTTTTCGAGCGTAAACGATATCGAACAAAGAGAAAGCATGGGAAAAAGAGACAGAGAGGAAAGGATAACTAAACCTAGAGGAATCAAAGACTACGAAACTTAACTACTGAAAACCCTAATAACCAAAACTATAAACTACCTAAGAAAATTTAAAACGAGAAAAAGCAGAAAACACTAAAAAGAAGGAAAAACATGTGTTGAAATCTTCTAACCCCAAAATGGAAGGGAAAACAGTGGATTTTGACCTCGAAAACGGTGTTGGACGGCCTCCGGCCGTCCGCCACGTCGTCGGCGCCGGGCAGAGCTTTCGAATTGGGGTCTGCGCGCGCCAATCCGACACTCGAGCCGAAAGTTATGGCCAAAATACTATCAAGTGCTAAAACGGACCCTTTTATCCTAAAATTTGATCGTGAAAGGTGTGGAGTCGATGATTCAACCTTAGATGTCCCCTAATCAATGTAAGAACGAGAAAAGATAGAAACAGACGGTAGAAACAAGAAAAGCCATCGAAACAAGAAAATGGCACGGGCGCCCAATTAATGGACGGGCGTGCACTGAAATTTAGATCGAACGGGCGTCCAAAAATATGGACGTTCGTTCAAGGGGTCAAAAACGATCAGAGTTGAAATTTTCCACGGTGAACGGCGTTCATAAGTATGGGCGCTCGTCGGATGCAAAAATTTCGAAGCGAGCGTAAACGATTGCGAAACAGAGAGGAGGATAAGAAGAAAGCAGAGCGAGGAAAGGAGGGAAGAAACTAATCACAAAAACTTTAAAAACTTCAAACCCTAAGAATCTAAACCAAAACCTAACTACCTAAAGGTTAAACTAAAAACAAACCTAAAAAAGCGAAAACAAAAACAAATCTAAAAACGAAAACGAAAAAGACAAACAAAAACAAAAACTAGGCAACCGTCCGGTTCCCCGGCAACGGCGCCAAAAACTTGTCCCGGATTTTATCAATATAAAACAACAAGTAATAAACCGGTTAACCTCAAGTGCAAGGATCGTAGTGTGGAGGCTAATGCCGGGTCGATCTTACGAGAACTCGATTTAATGTGAATCCTAGTTTCGCTTTAAACTAACTATTGTCACGAATCTAACCTAACGAACATCTAACCTAAACAAATATGCGAAAAAAGTAACTAGACAGAGGATTGCTCCAATGCTAGGCAAGACCGAAAGCGATAAAAACTAAACTAAAGTGCGTGGAAAAGTAAAACTAAAGCTAAGCAATTCAAGTTTAAAGGATTAAAATCAATTTATAACGAACGAACAAGCAATCGATCCACCTATCCTATCAACATTCAATTCTAATTCGGATTAATTCGTGATCTCTACTCAAGTCGTGATTCACCTAATCGAAGGCATAAACTCCTACTCTCGTAGACAAGTTCGTTTCCTAATCTTTTATCTCTCGATGTTAAAGATTACGTCTTTCTAACCTAGGCGTGAAATCTTTCAATTTCTAATCTAGAGATTTAATCTAATAACTTTCGTTTTGATTAGATTAAAGGTCTAAACTTTTATCATGGTGATCTAACATTAACATGACTCTCATCAAGTTAAAACAATCATAAAAGCAACGATCTTTCGATGTAATTGCAATACATAATGATAAACAATGATAAAAGAAACAACTTCGAAGTAGAAACTCACGAATTAATCATGAACAAAACTGAATTGTTGAATTGGACGGCTTCACAACGCTTGTTCAAAGAGGGATTAGCCTCTTAGCATCCTTTGAAAGCTTGAAATTGATGAAATAAAGAACATAAATCTAACTATCTAATCTAGATGTTTTATTGCATAAAAACTGGAAAATAAAGGAGTAAAACGCAGCCAAGCTGCTCCCTAGGTTTAGGGATCGAATTGTTATTTAGGGTTTGAGAAAAACGCTGCTTATATAGAGTTTTGAGGCGGTTTGGCTAAGTCGGCAAAACGGACGCCCGTCCACTACTCAGCTCCAGTATTTTGCTCATAACTTCACTTCTAGGGCTCCGAATGAGGTGATTCAACATGCGTTGGAAAGCTATTTCAATCCTCTACAACTTTCATCAAGACAACTTTCCCTGAAAGTGCCTACAAGTGTGGACAAAATCCCCATGAAGTGCCTGGTTCCGGTTTCTTCAATGATTCTTCACTTAAACATCTTTCAACTCTTCCATCTTCATGTGATCATCGTTTAAGCTCCTTACTCATCATGAAAACGTATCTAACAACATGATAGAAACATGCAAAATGTAACATCATACGAATAAACATAAAACACCGATAAAATCACGTAAATATCTCGATTTTGCATTTAAACACATTTAAAACTCGTTTACTCAATAATTCGATAAAACCAACACTTTTCTATAAAAAGTACTTAAAATACCAAGGATATTGTTACGGGAATAACGTCATATAAATCATAAATTTCACCCTTAACAATGAGGAAGCACGGATATCCAAATTAATACTTGCCGGCAGAGATGAAAAAACCTCATACTTATAATAATCACAACTAGCAACACCAAAACGACTCCCCGAAACCATCAGCTTAGACAAAATAGAATCAACTTTTGGACAGATCAAAGATTTGAATGATGCTGCAGCAGCACGCTTATCTAAGAATCTTATCATGATCTTGATACGAATGCCATCTACCATATTCAACACATGAAGGTGCCTCACCTTAAATATCCAAGCATTAAACGACTCATCCAAAGTAGAAGCAATATGACCATACCGACAACCTTCAAAATAAGCATTGGCCCAATTCTTCGGATCTAAATTCGCAAAGAACGTTTCTGCACGCTCTCCACCTTCAAGTAACATATCAACCATGTACTTGTCATACTCTTCAACAGTCGGAGCATAAGCACATTGGTAAAACAAATGGACCATTCTCTCACGCAAAGATTTACCTACATATTTACCACTAAAACAAGTCTTCAGATTCAACTTCAAGTGGTAAACACAATAAGAATGAAATGCAACATGAAACACATCCCGTATAGCATCCAATAGTCCAGGCGTCCTGTCAGTCATGAACGTCATCCGACGAACTGGATAAGCAAATTCTTCAAATGCAACAAGAACCATCTCCAATTATCGAAATCCTCAGAATCAACAACAGCATAACACAGAGGATATATTCCTGGAACAATATCAAATCAGAACATCACAACAAAATAACACAAAACCAATGTCACTGCAACAAAAATCTCACTACCAAAACAAGAACGTGCAAAAACACAATCATAACACAAAAATCAGAAACTAAATGCAGAGACAGTTGATACAGAAACTCAAACAAGCAGGTATCAGAGCAATGCCACATGGAAAGTGATAAAAAAACCAACTCTCAAATAATAAAATAGAGTGTCACTGCATAAACTCTAGTGTCACTGCATAAAAGATAAACAGTTACTCAAAATAAGACATACCATTATCACCGTCCTTCCCAGTTGCACCCAACAAATGGCCAGACTGATCAAACTTCAAATGAGCCCCATTTAGAAAGAGCATTGGTCGACAATGTTTGAACCCACGAATACAAGTATCAAATGCAATAAACATTCATTGAAAATGACGAGATTCAGGATGCACCTCTAAAATAGCAACAGAACCAGGGTACGTTTCACGCACACTTTTAACATATCCATGCAAACTTTTGAATGAGGTTTTAACATCACCATATAACAAATCCCTAGCTTTGTTAACAGCAGACCAAGCAACAACATAAGAAACTGCACGACCATGATCGATTACCGCCAAAAGTCGCCGTCGATGCGAGAGAAACTTGAGTCTTCATGAACCTTACGAAGAACAACCTTCGAAAGAAGATCGGAAGTCATACGACGATCTCGACCAAAAGATCTCGAAGACGTACCACAAGTATGAACATTGCACAACTTAGTTATATAAAAGAATCCACTTGATTTCAGTTCCGAAGCACGAACATACCAACTACAATTTGCTTCATTCATCTTAGCACAAACAACATAAATCCTACAACTATCATTCTTCTTGTACACATACTGAAACCAGTTTGTATAAACAGCTTTTGAAGGCACTCCCTAAATCATCCGCACCACCAACAAACAATTGACCTTCTTTGATTACAATTTTGTCCCAACCAAAAGTCAACACATTACTATCAGTCGAAGATGAAATCATAGAAACCTCATCATCAACAACATCCTCAGATCCAACACAACTACCACCATTGTATGAAGATGAAGAATCAATAACATCATTCCGTACAACCTCCACTTTAACACGCTTAGCACTGTAAGATTCAGCAACAGCAATCATGGACTGCACATCATCATTGAAACATAACAGCCACTTAGGATCATCAGGCAACACATAATACAAACTGATAGACATATCCTTCAAATCCGTCCACCGATTTGAAAGTCTATCATGAATAGACTTTAACGTACTATCAGTTGTCACTGTGACAACACACATCTCTTCCTTATAGGTGCACATAAGAATCAACATTGTGAACACAATATAACCCTGCAGCAAAAAAAAGGACTATGTCACTGCAAGGGAGAAGGATGTCACTGCAATGACTACATCACATGAATACGCATTCCAAATAACTTCATTCAGTCCAATAATTATTCAATATCATTCTGATATCTTAATACATTAGATCAATATTGAATAAAATCACATAAAATAACACAGTTCCAAAAAAAATGATGTATGTCAATACATAGCAGGCAATGTCAATGCATAAAAAATGACTGTCACCGCATAACAGATGAATGTCACTGCATACACTAAATCTGCTATATAGTCATCAAAACTGAAATTCAAATACACTGATTACAACATTCATTCAACAACATGGAAATATACCAATGTTTGTCCTCAATACAGAATAAATCCCAAAAAACATAACAGAATCTGCAAAGCAAAAAACACATGACATATCACCATAGTGAAACTCAAATAACTCTGTTTAGATTGCAATCGAAATTCATGTAAAGCATATTCACAAAATTACAACAAGAAACATCAAACTCACATAAAAAGAACACACATACTAATTCCATCTGAAAATACACTTCATATATTGCAAAAATCATTCAAAAAGAACAAACGTACTCTGAAACAACACTAACTACGATAAAAAGTCACTGCATACACAACAAATAACCTATATTACAAAAATCATTAAAAAAGAACAAATGTAACAATGAAGAACGCTGACTACTACAAGAAGTCACAGCATCAATCAATACTATAGACAAACATAATACAATCCAAATCAGAAAAACAAAAATGAAGACTCACTGAACAAACACAGACAAGAAGAAAAGCTAATTCAAACAAGAAGCAAAATCATTCAAACTAATATGCCACTTAAAATACTTGCAGACAGAATGCAGGAACAAAATCAACAACAAACAAGAGTAATAAACAAAATCTCGAAAAGTATCAGAGAAATATGAAAAATCAAGAACAGAATGCACGCACAAATCTAAAAAATTACCAGAAAAATTGAAGAAGAAGATGAACAACGAAGCTGGATGATTTTTCGAAACTCTGATGCACAAAACGACAGGAAATTTATGAATCCAGAACAAAATACACACAGCTGGATCAAAACATGATAAGATGCGGCGAACAATCCAATTACACGAGCATAAATTGCATAAGAATCAGAATTGAAGCATGATCGAAGCGGTAAGAATGCGAATCAGAATCAGAGTTAAAGTGCGTAAGAATCAGTATCAGATTACCGCTGAATATGCATTAAAGACATCTTATATATGAAGGCTCTTGGAAAAATAAAATAAATCCGTCATTATAACTAATGATTTTTTTTGGATGTCCTAAGTGCCTAATTAAGTCCCAAAACACGTCCTTATAAACAAATAACACTTAATTAATTATGTTTCCTTTTGGCCCCTTACCCTATTTTTATAAGGATTTTCGGAAATTACGTTAGAATATTGTGAATGTGGTCTCAAAATAATAGAGCATGAAAAAACTTGCTGAAAGAATTTTCAAATTTAGATTTCTAGATTGAAAGATATAAGTGTTTGAAAAGTTAAAAAAACAATTTAAAATAGTTTTGTCTATTATGCAAACGATTTGAAATTGATGAAACATTTATGTCATTCTCCTTAATTTCCCCTTTTTTCTTTTTCGCGGGATCCGTGGACTCCAATCAGAACTATATGTATCCGCCCTCGCAATAAATGTATATTAAACGTCTCTTTTAGTCAAATATTGTAAGAATCATATAATTTGATTGAGGTGATTTTTCCAACATAATAAAAAATTGTCGTCTTAGTTACAATATCTTTTAATGATAACCTTTATATTGTTTCCATTATGAAATATTGTTCTTTTAACTACACTTCTATCATATAATATAAGCCTTTTTCACAAAATCAATTAATTATTTATTACCTTTTTTTTATCAAAAAATTATTCATTAATGATACTTAAAGAATATTTCAGACTTTTTCGATGTAAAGTTTATTAAATTTACCAATTATTTTTCTCACATATTTATAAAGAAACTTATACAAAGATTGATACGCTATATCCTATATATATAAGTAACATAACATCCACTTTGGAATCCCATTATATTATCATTTTTTTTTTTTGCACCCGGGAATAGTGCTGGCCAAGTTAAACGCTGTAAGTTTTGAATTATATGTATACTAAAGAATTCCGGATTTTTTGAATTATCCTTGGTGTGAAGTGAAAACGACAGTGCCGTCGTATTTTGGATGGTAACAAACTAACAATACCGATGTATTGGAAATCACCCAAATTTTGTTGAAAAATACGACGGTACCATCGTATATATTTCAATTCTGAAATTCGCTGGAAATCACCATTTGTTGAGAATGCTTATGCCTTAGTGATCCTAAATTTGCTTGCAGATGGATTTTCTCAAACAATTTGCTTTGGAAATAACAAAAATTGCCTTGGCAATAGTGCTGGCCAAATTAATATTTGTAAGTTTTTAATTACATATTGTGCTGAATTTTTATTCTCAAATATTTATTCCAAAATAACATTGATACACCGTATTTTTAGATTATTGATTGTGATGAATTAATATAAATTGATATATGTCTTACACCTTATGAATGATGTAAATTCTGAAACCAACACTACTTAGATTTTATTAGAATATTTGGAAAACTTGTTGTAGTTAGTTTATTTGTTTAATTATTTTATTTTTTATTTTAGAAACCCTTAATGCATGGTGTCAGAACATCATTGCAAATATTCTACCAAGAAAACATGCATATTTTGCATAGGTAAAGAATAGTTTTAATTTTTTTATTTTTTGTTTAGTTTATGGTCAATTCGAATTATAGACAATGGCGGACGGAGGATATAGGGTAAGGTGGGGGCAATTAAATTTTTAAAGGCAAATAAAAAAATTAAGGGGGGAGGGGGCAAACTATATGTATAGTAAATATATTAGTGTAATTTTTCGGATCAGAGTGGCAACTGTCCCCTAGTTGTATGTAGTTCCGCCATTGATTATAGAGATTGCATCTAATCGTTATCGGTTATTGATTCTCTGCATTGGCGGATCCATTATTTTTTTCAGAAGCTTCATAAATACAAAATTTTCAAAGTAAATTTATCTTTCAAGTAATTTCCATAATTTTCCTCAGAAACAAAAACGTAATTTCCATAATTTTTTTGTAAGTTAATATTTTTTTTAGCAAAGTCCATGGGCCATGGCCATAACATAGATCTGTCCGTGATTCTCTCTTAATTGTAAGAGTTTATTTGTTCTTCGTTCTTCATTTAATAAATTTTTATAAAATCATATACTATTTTTATTTGTAATATTTTTTAAAAATATTCAAGTTACTTATTGTACAAGTAATATCGTGTCATCAATCAAAACTTTAAAAAAAACCAAAACCTTTACCTAACTTCCCAAAAAATGATTAAAATCAATTATCATGAAAAAAAATTGAAGTATATATAGATTTTCAATTGCAGTTGGACTAAGTTAAATCCTTTTTTGTCCTCTCACTATTTTCTTCTTTCCATATTTAGTCACAATGCTGCAGTTTTTTGACTTCATTTTAGTTCGAAAGTATTAAATATACTTTTAGACCGGTATTAGATTTGAGTAACACTTAACCTCTGACTCGAATTGAGTCAGAATAATTATAATTTTCTTCGACTCAAATTGGTTCAAGATATTCACTTGCTATACATAATTTATACTATTGTCTAATGTATTCATATTGTTTGCAGGAATTGAAATTATTTAAATTTTTATTGGGCATCCAATCCACAAAAGTAGCAATGACAACCACTAGAGATGACTATGTAAATTTTGAGCTAGACAATGGTCAAGTTGTTGGCTCAATTTACATGAACAATTTTAGAGACAAATCTTCAAATTCAAATCCCATGGCTTTTAATGGTGATATTGATTATGAGGTTGTTGATGAACCAAGTTTTTTGTGTAATTATTGTTTAAAAGACTGCCCAATGTCCACGATTTTTCACGTAAATGGTTGCGGTCATTTCTTCTGCTCTGATTGCGCCAAGTACGTGGCTCACATGTTAGAAAGAAATATCATCAACATCCGCGTATGTCTTAGGTCAAAGTGTGTAGTAAAACTAGAGCCTCAACATTGCAGGTCGATTTTGCCACGCCAGGTATTTGATAGATGGACCAATGCATTATATCGTCGAGGTGATGTTGAAGTTCGAGATTCGGATTTCAGGGTCAAACATTCAAATTCAAATTGCGTTGCTTCAAACCGTGAGATTCAGTATGACTCTCATGATGACGTGGATGGATGTGTTATTTCTTCAAAGACTAATGTTTTCGATCGTCGTGTTAATGATTATGTGGTTGATGGCAACCCTAAGTTCACCTGCGATATTTGTGCTGATGAAAAACCACTGACCACGGTTTTTCATGTATTAGGTTGCAATCATTCTTACTGCTCTGACTGCGTTGCCATGTACGTGGCAACAAAATTACAAGAAAACGTCAGTAATATACAGTGTCCAGACACAGGGTGTGACGGAAAACTAGAGCTTCAACATTGCAGATCGATCTTGCCACCCGAGGTGTTTGATAAATGGGGCGACGCCTTATGCGAGGCGATGATTTCTCCTTCCGAGAGATTTTACTGTCCTTTTAAAGATTGTTCCGCTTTGTTGATTAAAGATGTTGCCGTGACAATGCAAAGCGAGTGCCCGAACTGTCGTAGATTGTTTTGTGCAGATTGTCAAGTTCCTTGGCATTCAAATTTGTCTTGTAAAGAATATATGATATTGGAGAAGGGTAAAAAAGAAAAGGAGAATGATATGAGGTTGATAAAGTTGGCTGAAGAAAATAAATGGCAGAGATGCCCTAAGTGCGAGTTCTATGTTGAGTTGACTGAAGGTTGCCAATATATGACATGCAGGTTAGTTTTATTTGTCAATTTAATTAATTGTATATCAGTATATATTTACTTATAAATCACTGTAATAGGTTGCCAATATATGACAAGCAGGTTAGTTTTATTTGTCAATTTAATTAATTGTATATATTTACTTATAAATCAGTGATTACAGTATTGATATGAGATCTGATTGAATAATATTTAATTATATATGTGTTTCAACTTAATTAATATTTTTCGTGATTGCAGGTGTAACTGCAAGTTTTGTTACCTATGTGGAGCTGTAGCATATTTTAAAGACGGACACCCGTGTAATCCAATCAAGTGCGTCTCTGCAATCCAAATTTGAAACCGGGATCAAATAGTATTTTAGGCCTTTCTAAAAAAGGTTAACCAAAATATATATATATATATATTGTTTTTGCCTCTAGCAAGAATTAAACTTTTGTTGCTTATCAATATATCTTATTAACTGCAATTAAAATAATACATTATTTATTTTTAAAATGCAATATATATATATATATATATATATATATATATATATATATATAGTTTTTGTCAGGAAGACAAACTAATTCATTTATCAGAACAAAAAACTAGTTATTAGAAAGAATAAAAACGACGTCTGACTTACCAAAATACCCTTTTTTCTTTTACTGATTCATAAATATAATAAATAAATAAAAAACCTATTATGCGGCAGCTTCTTCTTCTCCGCATCTTTTTTTCTTTACCCATTTCCAGCCGCATCTTCTTCGTGGTGATTGGGGCCATGAAAGATGGGCCATGGAACCTCCGGCAACCATGCTTGCATATTTAGCAACCCCTCGTTCAACTCCGATAAAAAAAAAAATTGATGTTGCATCTGCAATTTCCGTCCGGTGGTACTGCTGCGAATTTGGTGAAGCAGCAAATTTACATTTTATGTCCGACCCGATCAAGAAATTTACATTTGCGCGATTTGATTTTTCTGGGAAGGAAACGATGAAAGATTCGATTCAGCCTTGCATTCACCTGAGAAATCGCCGGAGGTGCAGGCCGGACGGAGGAGACAAGGTATGCAGACTGTTTTTTTTTGAGAAGGAAACGATGAATTTTTTTTTTTTTTTTTTTTTTTTTGAGAAAGTTTAGGGTTTAGGGTTGTTACTATTACGTTATTGAGTTTTTGGGATATTACGACTTGTTTATGGAATATTCTTACTACTTGTTTATGGGATATTCACGACATTTTACGGGATTATTACGACTTGTTTTTAGGATGTTACGACACCTTACGAGAATGTTACGATTTGTTTAATGACCGTTACTTATATTTTACTTTATTACTTACTTGTTTGTAGGATGTTACTACTTTTCCATTGAATATTCTGACATTTTATGGTCATTCTTACTTGTTTTCATGATCATTCTTCGCATTTTATCTAGTGTTCTTCATGTTTAATGTGTGAAAGGGTATTTGTGTCCATTTATTATGAATTTGTCATTTCTAATCACAAAACATGTAGTCTCGTCATCTGAACCCATTTTGATTTTTGTCATTCTACAAATTTCTTACCCCATATATATATATATATATATATATATATATATATATATACTATTGAGTTAAAATTTTGCGGGACCCTTAAATTCATAGATTTTGGGGGGGGTTCGGGGCCATGGCCCTCCCCCATGGGCGCCCCTGGTGTCATCCCTGGGTCCACAGACCCTGCTAATAATAATACATTTTAGCTATATAAAAATATTCTGGACCTTGTGAAAAAAAAGTTACTTTGAAAAATATTACGGGTCCCGCTGAACAAAATTTATGAACCCCCTCTGGCAGCAATAGATCATTATTGCTAGAAGTGTAACAAAAAAAAAACATTGTTTTAGTATTTTGTATTAGAGGATTTGGCATTGTTTTAGTATTTTGTATTAAAATAAGCACTTTTTCTTAAAATGATAAGAGGTGGTTAGGTTGAGAGGTTTTTGATAATGATTTTACATCCATCTTGTACAATTCAGTGCATCTGAATGTGTCTCTTGAAATATACTAAAAATCTCAGACGTTTCCCTCAGGCTTAATTAACGCTGAATCTGATATCACTATTTTTATTTTTATTTTTATTTTTTCTTTTCTCCTACTTCTTCCTCCAATATCCATTACTCCCTCGATCTTCATTGATCCATTGAATAAAAAAAAGCCTGCACCTCTCCAATTGCATCAGCGAGTCTTCCCCAAATAGAAAAACTAGTGATTCCTCTCTAAAAATAATGGTTCTTCATTGTTTCCTCGTGAAAAACAATTCGATGATCTTTATTGATTCTCCTCTAGAGAAAAGAAGCGATTTATTTTTTTAAAAAAAAAATCAGTGATTAGTCAATTTGTAATAGCAAATAGGAAAAACGCAATAACCTTTTCTTTTTTTTTTTTTCCCTGCGAGTATAGTACAATGGTTTTTTGAATTAGTAAATTGAGCAGATATTGGAAAAATGAGAATGATGATCTCTCCTTTTTTGTTTTTTGTTTTTTTTTTTTTTTTTTTGTTGAGAAATGATGCGTTCGATTTTGATTTAATAAGGACAATAGTCTGCAATTCAATCTACATTTTTTTTGGGCCTTCATTGATACTCCAGTATTAAGCTTTGATCATTTGCATTTCTTGCTGTGCTGCATATTTTTCTCAAGCTATAAAGGCAAATCTGAGTATTCATTTTATCTTGGATTTCTATATTTGTTATATAAATATTTATCAGAATTTTGTGTGGATATGTGTTGGAGGTTTTTTTTCTGATAAATTTGTTGTGCGGAAACACCCGAAACGATAAGTAAAGCACAGCGGAATGTAAATGGAAGAATAAGAACACAGATTTAACGTGGTTCGGCAATTCGCCTACATCCACGGGAAACAACAATTTTCAGATTAGAGAAAATTTACACACACAAATTTATCTCTCAGGATCCTCACTTTGTAATGAAGCTAATACTTAGCTGAAAATGGGATGAGATTACAAATGAGGAAGGGGTAGTTTATATAGGTGAACATGGTGTCATTTTTTCCTTCCGTAGGACATCTTCCTAGCAGCAATGAGAGACTTTTTTAGGAGCCATCATTTGAATAGTTAGCCTCCATTTGAATAGCTAACCACATGCTTGAAATGAGCCACCATTGTTGAAAGTGAGACACCATTCCAACAATCTCTACCTTGTCGAACTTTCCCCTACTGAAAAATGCTGCTTCCATTTGCGCCCTTAGGCGCCTGTCACTCGGGAAATATTGACCAAGTCCAAGCAGTGTTGGAACTTGATCTTCGTAACCACCTTTGTCAACATGTCTGCCGGATTGTCTGCAGTCCCGATCTTCTGTAGTAGAATGTCCCTTTCTTCTACTATTTCCCGAACAAAGTGGTATCGAACGTCGATGTGCTTGGTGCGACCATGATGGACTTGATTCTTTGCCAGACATATGGCACTTTGACTGTCGCAGAAAATTTCAATATTCTCTTGACGAATCCCTAAGTCCTTCACCAAATTAAGGAGCCAAATGCCTTCCTTAAATGCTTCTGTGATTGCCATATACTCTGCCTCTGTGGTAGACAAAGCAACCGTTGACTGTAGCGTTGATCGCCAGCTCACTGGTCATCCTGCCATGGTAAACACGTAACCAGTCGTTGATCGACGCTTGTCTAAATCACCAGCATAATCTGAATCGACGTATCCGACTAGACGATTGACATTCGTCTTGTCTTTCTGGAATTTCAAACCAATATCCATAGTTCCATGAATGTACCGTAAAATCCATCTTACTGCTTGCCAATGTCCCTTACCAGGGTTGTGCATATATCGGCTTACCATGCTGACAGCATGAGAAATATATGGCCTTGTACACACCATTGCATACATCAGAGCACCAACTGCATTTGCATATGGAATAGAATCCATTTGCCTCTTCTCTGCTTCTGTTTTTGGAGACATGGATGCACTCAAGTTGAAATGCGAGGCCAGCGGAGTACTTACAGGTTTCGCCTTGCCATCAATACCAAACCTCTGAAGTATATTTTTCAGATACTGAGTCTGTGTTAAATAGACTGTTACATTCAACTTGTCTCTACGGATTTCCATTCCTAGAACCTTTTTTGCTTATCCAAGATCTTTTATCTCAAACTTGAACTCAGTTGAGCCTTCAATTTGTCGATCTCCACCTTGCTCTTAGATGCAATCAGCATATCATCAACATATAAGAGCAAATAGACAAATGTACCATCTCGGAGCTTCTTCAAGTAGACACGGTGATCAAAATGACTGCTTTTGTACTTCTGTTTCTTCATAAAGCTATCAAAACGCTTGTACCACTGTCTTGGAGACCGCTTCAGACCATAAAGTGATTTCCTCAACTTGCAAGCCCAGTTTTCATGGCCTGCAACTTTGAATCCTTCAGTTTGTGCCATATAGATCTCCTCGTCCAAATTTCCATGTAGGAATGCTGTTTTGACATCAAGTTTAGCAAGCTCAAGGTCAAATTGTGCAACCAAAGCTAGCAGCATTCGTATAGATGAATGCTTAACAACGGGTGAAAATATCTCATTGTAGTCGATACCTTCCTTCCGAGCATAGCCTTTTGCTATCGATCCCCTAGCTTTGTATCTAATATTGTCACTTCGCCAGAGCACTATCCTTCTTGGCATAGACCCATTTGCAACCAATCGCCTTCTTGCCTTTTGGAAGTGGAACAAGCTCCCAAGTCTGATTATGATGAAGAGATTGCATCTCTTCCTCCATTGCCATCTTCCAATTTTCATTTTCCACACTTTTCTCAACTTCTTTGAAGTTGTATGGAATATTATCTCCGGTAATTGGAAGAGCATATGCTACCATGTCAGTGTAGCGAGCAGGTTTCTGAATATTTCTTTTCGGTCTATTGGTGGCAATAGATTCCGGTTGTCTAACCTCATGTGTAAGTTCTGGAACCTCCACCTCAACAGAGCTTTCATTTTGATCTTCCAATTCGCCTTCAGGTGAGTTGGATGCATTCTCATGATTCGTATGAATCTCAAACTCCACCTGCTTATAAGAATTTGGATTATCATTCTCTTTGTCTTGTGATGTCTGTTTCAACATCACAGACTCGTCAAAAGTGACATCTCGACTTAAGACAATCTTCTTTGACTCGGGATCCCAGAGGCGGAACGCCTTGACTCCTTCACTAAATCCCATGAAAAAAGCTTTCTTGGCTCTTGGATCTAGTTTTGACTCTGTTACTTGATAGTATGCAGGACAACCAAATATGCGCAAAGAATCATAGTCAGAAACAACTTTCCCAGACCATACCTCCTTTGGAATTTTTACGAAAGAGAAGAAAGAGTTTGAACGAACCTGCAACGAAAGCAACAAGCAGAATATTGTAAACAATCTTTGAAGCCATTGTGTTAAATTTTGCTTAATAATTCTGTTACTCTATGGAATGCTTGTGAGTTTAACAACTTATCGGTTTGAGATAAATTTATAGTAATGAAAAGGTTTATTTCACATTATTTAATTGAAAATAAAGTTGGTCGTTATTGAATGTTTCTTTCATACTATTTTTATTGAGAATAAGCTGGATGATCATCTCCAAAACAATGAACGCCTCAAAGGCATAACCACCTAATTATTTATCATATAATTATGTTGAATCTGAACTCGGTTTCTTATGCGAGATTTATAGCTTGTCTATGCAACCTTAGAGATTAATCATGTTGAATCAATAGGTTTAAAGTATCTTTAGACCAAGAAGAAGACAGAGTAATTGCAAACACTTGTATAAGGGGCAATTACTAGAATAGAGGTTTGCATCATTAAATTAACACAAAACCGTAAGAACTACTCTATCACTATGATTATTGTCTTGGCCATCATTAGATTTTACTACTTTATTTTCTCTTGTTGGAGAAAAAGCCTTTTTTGAAGGGTTGAATAGTCAACTTTAGCGCGATTTACGGATAGGCTCCGATGTATGTCATCGAGAGTTAATGATATCATTAAATACTCCATACGAAGTAGTTGATGAAGGGCTTTTGAATCACTCGATTCGGATGTCGGGTGAATGAGAAATTAATGCCTAAAGTTGGTTGAAAATGTATTGGAGATAAGAGTTGAAGGGAATACCTCAACTTAATATCCCACATTGGAAAGATGGGAGACTTGAGCTCCATATATAAGAGCGAGTGTATGCTCTTATAAATGTGCCCCAAGGGGCAAGGCACTTTTGTGCAGGAGGGAGGACTTATTGTTTATTCTTATTTTGTTCCGGCTGATTAATTTGTAAAAGTGCCTTTGGCTACGAGCCTTTTTGTTGTTCTTCTGTCGCGAACAGAAATGAAAGGATACACCAAGGTGAATCCAAAGTGAATGTGTCTTTGTGACACAAGTGTGTATGCCTCTTGTAGCACCAGACGTAGAACTAGTGACCGATTAATTTCATCCCTTGGATGGAGAAATTCGGTGGTGTAACAAACGATACTTTGAATGATCAAACCAGATTGACCAGTATGTTGACTGTAAAACTGTCTGTTGAGCACAAAGAGATGCTCTGTGAAGAGCCAGTGAGATTGGCTTTAAGATCTGCTTACATGCTTGAGTAATCTTGCTTGTGACACTATGATTAGGACTTGAAAATTTGATCTTAATCACAAGTGTCTAGTATGTGTTGAAGCCATGTTGGCTAACTCACCGTTTGACCGGTAGAAAGGAACACAAAACCTCTTGATTCGTGTAAACTAGAGGTGCTGAAAAACGAAGATAAGGCTCGTGATGCCTTGAGATTTATCAGAATGAAGGTGAAAATATACATAGCAAACGGATGAGATATATCCGTAGTGATTTTAGCGGTGGATATGATGTATTGTTTCATGAGTCTTGCTAAGGGCCCGGCATAATTCATCAAACAACCACACCATACACACCTCAGACAAGTGGTATTGCTACGTGCAAGAACCGAACTCTTTAAGAGATGATAAATGCTTTGTTTTTAAGTTCGGGTTTACCTCAGAACTTGTGGGGGGAAGCTGTCCTCTCAGCAAAATTCATTCTGATTGAGATCCCTTCAAAGAAGAAGGATGGCACCCAGTATGAGTTGTGGAAAGGCCAAGGTCTTACTACAGATTCTGGGAAATGTGGGGGTGTTTGGCTAAGGTAGAAGTACCTAGACCAAAGCAAGCGGATATAGGACTTATAACTATTGATTGTATACTCATTAGATATACTCTCAAGAGTAGTGCCTATTGTTCTAGTGCATAAAACCGACATGATGATGTCATCACCATGTTGTGTTCTTTGAAGATCTCTTTCCGTAGAAGGAAACAGATAAAAACAAGCATGATTAAGCGGACATACGAGTCTTAATTAGAATTGAGGAGCCTCGTTGTAGTATGAGGGCTAGGACTTCCGAGTCCTTTGCTCCTGATTTTCTGACCTATGTGGTAGAAAACGAAACTAAAGACAGATGCTGAGGCAATGTCTACTACATAGCTCCTTTCTGGAAAGAGTCTGTAAATAGTGAAAGACAATCCATCATGAAAAGCCACACTTAGAAGTGGTTGGTCTTCCAAAGGGAAATAAACCACTTGAGTGAAAGTGGATCTTCAAGAAGAAGTTAAAGGTTGATGGATTTACTGTAAGGCGGTGTTGGTAGCCTGAGGGTATCGACAGAAAGAAGGCCTTGAATTCTTTCTCACCAGTTACGAGAATTACTTATATAAGGGTTCTCGTCGGTATAGCTGGGGACTATAACCTGGAAGTCCATCAAATGGATGGTTATGGTGAGTTGAAAGAAGAGATGTACTTGGAACAACCTGAGGGGTTCATAGTTCCAGGCTAAGAGAGTAAGGTGTGTAGACTTGTAAAGTCTCTATGTGGCTCGAATAATAGCCAGAGCAATGGCATATCAAGTTTGACAATGTCATTTTGTCAAGTAGGTAGGACATATATATATATGTCTACATTGAGAACACACCTTTGTGATAGTATGTCTATGGCGTGCTGATAATGGGAAGTACTCATGAGAGTGTCATGAATACGGAAAGGATGCTGGCAAGGAACTTCGATGTGAAGGACCTGGGAGTTGCCGATGTGAAACTAGGGATTAAGATCTCTAGTGTATCAGGTGGACTTGTGTTGTCACAAACTCATTATCATGAGTCTGTTTTAAAAATACTTAATGTCTTTGATGAAAGTCCTGTAAGCATTCCACTTGACCTAAGTATGCACTTAGTCAAGAACAGAGATGAACATGTGCATCAATTGAGATATTCTCAAGTGATCTGAAGTCTGATGTGTTAGGAAATCTACGCGGGAACGCAGCGGAATTCAAAATTTTATTTCCTATCGACCCAAGATCGACTTCGTTTAAGCAATAAACAAATAAACTAAAGACGGTAGTTACCTTGGTTGATCTATAAGATCGACGCTTTGACCGTCTAAGGAGAGTAGTTCTGCATAGAGCCGCCCAAGTGTTCGGCCTCTACCGCTAGTCCACACGAACAGCCCGCCGGAATCCCATCATGGATTGCTATTGGAAAACTCCGGTTGCTAGACCGGTCTTTTTCCCCTCTCCAACTATCTAAAAGATGCTCTCTATTTTACACAAGAACTATTAGTTCTTGGAATTGTGTTGTACAAAAGAGCTTGACACCCACACTATATTTATAGTGTATATGGCGCTCCAACTAGAGTGGAAAGGAAGAAAACATTTTTCCAATAAAATAAGGAAAATATATTTGATTGATTTATCTCATTTATTATAATATCTTATATCAAATAAATCTAGGATATTGTCAATATCTTATATTGAATATTCCCAAGATATTGTCAATATTTAATATTGACTATCTTTATTTTATTACCATAAATCAATTTACACATGTGTATATATATCATATATATATTATTACACAAAATAAATCTATATATGTATATACATTTAGTGCAAGATATGCATATCATACATGCAAGTCACGTGTGATGAGTGCATATATATATATATATATATATATATATATATATATATATATATATATATATATATATATATATATAAATATTAATATATAATATTAATATATGGTAATACCATTAATTAAATTAAACAATCCAAGTGTATCTTATACACACAAAATTGCGCCACCTTTAGCCAATATTTTGGCATCCGGAATATTCTTTAATTAATATAATATTATTAATATCTTGTATTTAATTTATTCATAATAAATAAATACCACCATATTAATTTACCACTATAACCTTTATAGCCTCGAGATAAACTTTCCTTATTTGGTTATCATCTATAACCACATTTTAATCCGGCTAGATGTTCTTATGTGTGTGACCCGATAGGCTTCCGAATATGTTGGCCGTAGACACCAAGTGCAAATTACGAAAATTCCCTTCATGCCTAACGATCATGGGATAGCGTCAAGCAACACACCGTGACCCCCCAATAATCGGAAGAGTCAAATGCAATGACTACTACCTTTCATGTGAAACGATTTACGTGTAACTTACAATCCTATCATTTGTAATAATATCCATACGGTCGTTAGTCGAGTGTCAAAACATCAACGACCGTATCTTATAATCTGGATATCATGCTCTCTCGAAGTAACTCGTTTACTCCCACTTTGCAAAGATTCACGAGAGTAAGACATTCCTTATAAGAAGGCCATTTCGGATATTCGATCCCAATCATAGATACGCGATTCCCGGACGACCAATCATGTATACTCCGCGATGCTTTAGTATCATACCCAATCACTACCGCATGATCGCCCGTGACTGTGGAAACCTCAATAGTATCAAAGCATGACAATCCACACCGTGATGCCATGAAGACTCGGTCTTAAGGATAATTACACAATCGCCACATAGTGTGACACTTAACCGTGTAAGTGGGTCGATCCCAACGTCACGCATTCTCTAATACACGCCCACGTCATACCCAAGTGTCTCTACACTTCGATAGACGAGATCTATCCACCTTGCTTAAAGACGAAAGACATCTAATACGTGCTAGTCTATTTATACTATCAATGCCTGTTTAATAGTACATCGACCTAGAGACATTTAAGTATCAAACTTATTAAAGTGATTAGAGATCTCATCAACCATAATCGCCTATCATGGTTTCTCTATCACAGTTTAATACTAAGGACATTATCATATAACAATTCATAATTGGTTCTTTAAAAGAACATATATACGACAAACATAAAAGCCATTTTATATATGTATAAACATAAAGAAATAGTAGAAATGATCCGACCCGGTCGGATCCGGTCCAACCCGATTGGGTTTAGGACACTATTCCAACATGATGTACATAACCAACTGTACACGACCAGACTTAGTATGTTCAGTGAAGAAACTGAGTAGGTTCACGAGTAATCCAGATCATAATCTTGGGAAAGCCTTAGGTTGTTGAGGTACATGAAGTACACTATGAGTCTGGGACTACGATACACTAGATATCCAACAGTATTAGAAGGATACTGTGATGCCAACTGGATATCAGATATGAAAGATTCGAAGTCCACCAGTGGATACTTATCTACGATTGGTGGTGCTGCTGTGTCCTGGAAGTCTACCAGACAAACGTGCATAGCTCGTTTCATAATGGAAGCTGAGTTTATAGCCTTGATAAGGCTGGAGAAGAAGCTGAATGGCTTTGGAATTTCCTGGAGGATGTTCCATGCCAGTGGCTGCTATCAGCATACACTGCGATAGTCAGTCGGCTAAAGGAAGGGCACAGAGTAGTGTGTATAATGGTAAGTCTCAACACATACGGCGTAGACAAAATACCATTAAATAATTGATCTCTAATGGCGTGATTTCCATCGATTGTGTAAGGTCAAAGGAGAATCTTGCGGATCCGCGTACAAAGGTTTAGCTAGAGATCAGATGTCAATTTTGACAACCAGAATGGGACTGAAGCCTATTTCGCATGTTTTCTTGTAGTGGCAACCCAACCATGCTGACTGGAGATCCCAAGATCATGGTTCAAAAGGGACAACTAAGCTATAAGGAACAGTCCAACACTTACCCATCTGAGAGAATAAAAATGATATCTGCAGAGGGTGTGAGGTTGAGCAGAGCTTTTAATGATTCTTATATCTTGATATTCAAGTGGGGTAGGGCAGAATACCCTTGATAGGAGGTCACCTATGTAAGTGCGAAGTGGGGCCGCTTCTGTGAGAATTTCGAGGCTTGAATTATCTAAAGCACTTTCTGAAACCAAGTGTTGTCCAGGGCCGAGATGGACACAACCATGAGAACCGAAAGGTGCTAGGGGAAATATTGTGTGAGTGCTATTGTCTTGGTTTACACTAAAAGCTGAACAGTTCAAGACCTAGTTCACTGATTAGCCGAGTAAATCCGATAGTACTTCACTAAGGCAGGTTCAAGGCCAGAAGCTACCTCTCCTGATGCAATATTTTTCCGTCTGAATTCTCTTCAGAGTCTGCATTTGCATTTGCATTAATTTTCATTCATGGGGATTGTTGGAGAAAAAGCCTTTTTTGAAGGGTTGAATAGTCAACTTTAGCGCGATTTACGGATAGGCTCCGACGTATGTCATCGAGAGTTAATGATATCATTAAATACTCCATACGAAGTAGTTGATGATGGGCTTTTGAATCACTCGATTCGGATGTCGGGTGAATGAAAAATTAATGCCTAAAGTTGGTTGAAAATGTGTTGGAGATAAGAGTTGAAGGGAGTACCTCAACTCAATATCCCACATTGGAAATATGGGAGACTTGAGCTCCATATATAAGAGCTAGTGTATGCTCTTATAAATGTGCCCCAAGGGGCAAGACACTTTTGTGCAGGAGAGAGGATTTAGATTATTCCACACGCGTGCGCGCCGCCGCCGCCGTCCGGCCGGCTCGGCTTGGCTCGTGCCCGAGCCCGAGCCCGAGCTCGAGCTCGGGTGTTACTATTAATTTTTTGGACAAAATTTCTTTATGAAGTTAACCATAAAATTAATTTTGGAATGTGATTGTGTCATTCGACCAATCAGAATTCATTGAGTCATTGGACCAATCAGAATTCAGACGACACATCATCCGACCAATCAAATGAGTGGATTAATTCGAAATTAGCCTAATAATTTCGGCCAACCATCTTTCCTTGAGGGAGAAGTCGGCCATTACTTTTCCAAGGGGAAAAGTTTGATGATGTGTCTCGGCCAATCATATTTGAGCATTGGTTCCTCCTCCTTACTATATAAAGAACCTTATGGATGAGAGTTTAAGTATCGAATTTTCTCTTGTGTCTTTCCACCACAAGGAGTCAGTCATATAGATCTAGATATTGAGTCGAAGAGAAGTCGGAGCACTCTGTAAGTTCGCCGGAGCTCGGATTTTTGAAGTGCCTCTAAATCCGAGACGTAAAGCCGTTGTATCTTGGGAGACGATTCTATGACTACCGTGGGCACCATACCGAGCAATTTGTCTTAAGGATAGAGTTTCATACTCGTCTCGGTTTGTCATTTATTTATGCATTTTATATTGCTTTACATTCAAGTCAGATCTGTATTGTGATAGTTTAACTGTTAGATCTTAATCGTCATTAGATCTATCATTTACTTGTGTTGATTTATTAGATCTAAACCATAGTTGCTTTGATGTGTTAGATCTACATTATAAAACTAATTTTTAATTTTGAGTTTTATTTTGTGCATTTAATTATCCGTAATTTCATCCGTGAATTACGGATCTGTTCCGTAAATCACTCCACACACGATACACTATCCCAACATCTCTTTGGGTGGAAATTAGGTGGTGAGTGGTGTAGTGATATCATTTCTCATTTTTTATATAGTCTTCCTTTTTTTAGTCTTTGTTGCCTGAACCAAACGAACAAGTGATTTTTATACTTAACCGACATGTTTGTGGATACGACTTAGATTCATCCTTACTAGACCATAATTGACTCGGTATATTCGCCGGAAATTTCGGGTACCTAGAAAAAACTTATCAGTTTGCTTTCACACAGACAAAATGTATTTGGATAACAACAATTCACGGATATTATGAATGCAACCTTTGGTATTTAGATGCATCGGTAAATGAAAGAGTGTTATGAATGGTACAAAAGCGATTATTGAAAATGTACTCCCGCCTAAAATTAGGTCAGGAAGTACAATGGACACTTTCTGAATTACAAGAACGTTGTGAAGTTATAAATTTCCTTAAACTAGTACTTTTTGGGTCTTTTTTTTATCTGTCATATTTTATAATTTATTTTGTTTTTATTTACTACTTCCGTCTCAAAGGTAAGTTCTATAAGTTTTTAGTTTTGTTCTAAAATGTAAGTCTATTTATAAAACCAATAAAGCATTTATTACATATTTCTTCTTCTATCCTTCATTTTATTATATACTCAACCACTTTTTACTACCTTACATTAATACCAATGAAAGGTCGATTTAGTCTTTTTAATCAAAATTAATGAAAAATAACAAATTTAACTAACTTTTCTTAATATGTGTGAAAAAAACTTAAAATGACTTACATTTTAGGACGGGGGTAGTATCTGTCATTTTATATTTTCAATGCATCACTTATTATTATTATTTTGTTTTTACCAATAAAATATCTAAATCTCCAATAAAAAAAAATGGCATTTTCAATACTGTATTTTAAATATATTAATTACGATTATTCTCTCTGCACGACACATAAAAAAAAAAAAAAAACGGTAGGAATATAAATATGTTGGCTTTGCAATTAAATGGGAGAGCAAAACTCCTTAGTCCTTCTAGGGTATTGACCGCAAGGTGACCGCATCTCCGATTACTCCCCTGCCAGATTCATCAGTATTTTCTGTTCTCATATATGGGTCGCTCAAGAGACACCTTGCTAGCGACCATGCGAAGAATGGCTGAAGATGCTGAGAAGATGGATCTCGAGAGAGAGAGAAAGAATAAGAAACCAGCTAATAGGGGCAACAATGAGCTGGAGGACAGTAGTAGGGATGAGTCTGAGACTGAATCTTTACAGAAGTTGTTATACAAGGAAAGCGGCGCAAGCGTAAGTTCCTACGGAGGTTTAGTAGTCGATCTTAATTCCAGGGAGCCGCCTGTAGTCTGGTATGATGATGCCCCAGGTAAGAGACCTACCTATTTCCTAAAAAAGATTGATAATTTCGAGTATCTTGATGCTCTAGGTAGGGAAACTTTTAACAATTTAAGGAGAAAGATTAGTCCGAAAGATGTAGGAAACTTGATGTTGCTGGCTTTTAACCTTGTCAATAGTGACAATGTGAGAATATTTGGGAGGGTTTCTCCTCGCTTAGTTGACAAGGAGGATTTACAAGAATTTGAGGACATGGATGATACACCTTTAAGGGAAGTAGTTGCAGGTAGAGCGCGATTTAAGATCGTTCCAATCCTCTAAGCGATGTGAGAATGAGAGCAATAGGTTATTGCTATTTGGCTGCTAGTTATCTGAGGCTTTACACAAAGTCTGTTGAGAACTATACATTCATATCTGTTAGAATTTTTGTAGAAGGTTGAATGGAGAAGGCTAGGATGATGAGTGTGAGATGGAAAAGAATTGATAAGTTGGAGAAATTGGAGAAAGGAATTTTATTGTATTGATTGTTTGATTGTTTGGTTGCTTAGTTACTTAAGTACATGGTGGTGGTGCTATTTATAGCCCCCATTGATAGTTCAAGTGTCTAATGGAGTTTTCTAGTCCTTTCTTAATTTTGAGTAATCACTACTAGAACCTACATGCTTCTAGTAGCTTCCATTCTAGTGTAGCAATATTTATCTGAACTCTTACATACAACTGAAGCTTCTACACTAGGAATGCATTTCTACAATCTAGATATTTCTTTTCTTTTTCTAGAAATGTGTAGCACAATTTAACACTCCTCCTTGGTACACATTTCAGTGACACCAATCTTTTCTCGTAATAGCTCGAACTTGTCTCTTGGTAGTGATTTTGTGAATATGTCGGCCAACTGTTCTTCACTTCTGCAATGCATGACCTTTATTTCTTTATTGGCCACAAATTTCTCCGATAAAGTGGTACTTGATTCTTATGTGCTTAGTCTTGTTGTGAAATCTCGGGTTTTTCGCCATTGAAATTGCCGAATTGTCATCACAAGAGATCAATGTTGCTTCTTCTTGAGGCTCCCCATGTCCTCAGTATGCGTTTGAGCCATATAGCTTGGCATGTTGTCAATGCCGCTTTGCTACATATTCTCGCTTCTGCTTGTTGATAGTGCAATTGTGTCTTGCTTTTTGTTGCCCAAGAGAATATTCCCGAGCCCAAAGTGAATGCATAGCCGGATGTGCTTTTATCATCCGATGATCCCGCCTAATCGCTATCGGTGTACCCAATCAATTTTGAGTCGATTTGGATCCATACCAAATCCCATAATCCTTTGTGCCTTGCGTATACCTTAGCACTCTTTTAGTCGCTCTGAAGTGAACTTGACTTGGGCATTGCATGAACCTTGAGAGATAACTTGTTGCAAACATAATGTCGAGTCTTGTAGTTGTTAGTTAGAGTAAACTTCCAATGAGACGCCGGTGAGACCGTACAATCGCCTCTTGGCGTGCCATCTTCACTCTTGAGTGCTTTGCTTTCAAGTGGAGTTGCAACACTCTTGCACCCTTTCATCTTGAACTTTTCAAGAAGACTATCTCAGATATTTCTTTTGGGAAATGAAAATCCCATTTTCTTTTTGGTTTACCTCGATTCCAAGGAAGTAGTGCATTAATCCCAAGTCTGTCATTTCGAACGTCTTCATCATGTCTTGTCTAAAACTCTTGATCATGTCCTCATTGTTTCCCGTAAAGATGAGATCATCAACGTATAAGGAAACAATAAGTCTGTCACTTGAATCTCGTGTCTTAATGTAAAGTGTAGGCTCGCTTTTGCTCCTCCTAAAACCTTGCGTGATGAAGTAATTATCAATTCTGCTATACCAAGCCCGTGGGGCTTGCTTGAGCCCGTATAAAGCTTTCTTTAACTTTAGTACTTTGTCTTCTTCTCCTTTCACGATAAATCCTTGAGGCTGCTCCACGTAAATTTCTTCCTCAAGGTATCCATTGAGAAATGCTGATTTAACATCCAGCTGATGGATTTTCCATCCTTTTTGTGCAGAGAGGGCAATTAATGCACGTATCGTATCCAATCGTGCAACAGGAGCAAATGTCTCGTTGTAATCCACTCCAAATCGCTGAGAGTAGCCTTTGGCTACAAGCCTTGCTTTGCGCTTTTGGATTGAGCCATCGAGATTAAGCTTTGTTTTATAGACCCACTTAACACCGATGACCTCTTTGTGCGGAGATGGACTTACTAGCTCCCATGTTTCATTCTTGTTTATCATCTTAATTTCTTCTTCCATTGCTTTTCTCCAAACTTCTTCTTTGGAAGCTTCTTCATAACTTCCTGGTTCTATCAAGGTGAGATTGCATCTCTCATATATCTCACTCAAGGATTTTGTTTTCCTTGGTGGTGTCTCCGGAGAAGAACCTTCATCTTGTGGTGTTTCTTCAATGATAAGCGCGAATGGTGGTGATTCTCGGTTGACGGTTGTCTTCTTCGTTGGTTCGTAGAAATGGTGCCATATTAATAGTTTTCCTTTCAACTTCCTCTGTTTCCCAATTGAAGCTTGCATCCTCGCCAAATTCAACATCTCGGCCGACAATAAGCTTTCTTGTTCTTAAGCTATAAACACGGTAACCTTTTGATTGTGTACTATAGCCTAAGAAAATCCTTTCTCTGTCTTTTCATCCAAATTACTCCTTTTCTCTTTTGGAATGTGAACATAACAGATGGAGCCGAAGACTCTAAGATGCTTTATTGATGGCTTTCGCCCGCTCCAGGCTTGAATGGTGTTTTGTCTGAACGGCTTTGGTTGGACATCTGCTTAGCAAGTAGATGCAGTATGCACCGCCTCTGCCGAAATGTTTTCGGAAGTGCTTTCTCCATTAGCATAGCTCTTGCCGCCTCCATAATGGTTCTATTTTTATGCTCGATACACCATTTTGTTCTGGAGCGTATCCAATCACAAATTGATGCTCCACGCCTTCATCTTCACGTAACTTGTTGAATTCTTTAGATGTGTATTCTTTGCATGTCACTTCTTATGGTCTTCATGTAGTGACCACTTTGTTTCTCGACATAGGCCTTATATTTCTTAATATTTCATATACTTGCGATCTTTCACGCATAAAATAAACCCATGTCATTACGGTAAAATCATCAATGAAGAGAATGAAGTACCTATTTTGTTCATGTGAAGGAGTGCGCATTGGGCCACAAACGTCTGTGTGCACCAATTCTAATGGCTCCTTCGCTCTCCAAGCTTTTCCGACAGGAAATGGTTGTCGATGTTGTTTCCGAGCATGCATCCTTCACAAACACGATCGGGTGCCTTTATAGTCGGGAGATCTTTCATCATGTTCTTCTGATGTAGTATTTTTAATCCATTGAAATTGAAGTGACCAAGCCTTCTGTGCCATAACCACGAGTCGTCAACTTGTGCCTTCATTGCGACATCTCTTGCATAACTCCATTGGATCGGAAAGCATCGTTTTCCTTCATTTTTATTTTTGCAATTTGAAGGATTTATCTTTTTTATCATATATTGTACAAGAATCTCCTTCAAAATGCAACGAGTATCCTTTCTCCATCATTTGCCCGACACTCAATAGATTTTGATCTATACTCGGAACCAAGAGCACCTCATTTATGTATCTCTTGCCCTTCTTTGTGTTAATGACAATAGTGCCTTTTCCTCGTAGCCTCCATAAATTCGCCATTTCCTATCTTAATATTTGTCTTGAATTTTTCAAGATGGCAAAATATAGATTCATCTTTTGTCATGTGATTGTCGCAACCACCGTCAAGATACCATGTATCTTTTTTTTTCCTCTGTTGCTACTTGACAGGCATAGAAGATATTGTCTTCGACGTCCTTTTCTTGAAAAGTTAGCTTGATGATTCCTTTTGATCGACATACCTTCTCGACGTGACCAAATTTCTTGCAATTTTTGCATTGTGGTTTTCCTTTAAACCCAACGATCTTTCTCCAAATGGCTTTTCTCTTGCATATACCGCAAGGAGAAAATGTTTTGTTTGGAGGCTCAGTATTTTTAGAACCTTCATTTGATCTCCGATCATTTTGTTTTGATTTTTGTGACGGAGTTTTGAACTTAGATTGAAAAGCATTTTCATTGTGCCTTCGTGACGCCTTTCCAATCTATGTTCATGAGCTTCTAAAGACCCCATCAATTCTCAAGGCGGATAATTTTTCCAAATCTTTTGACTGCTTTCAATAGCCGTAATGATTGGATCATATTTTTCTCATCATGCATGTAATTAATATTTTTCCACAATTTTCTTCTCGGGATGTCTTCTCCATTCGCTCATAATTGATTTGCTAATGAATCTACTCTTGTGTAGTAGTCTTTAGCATTCTCTCGAATCTTTCATTTTTAAATTCTCAAATTTCTCCTCAATGAATGGAGTTTTGAGACTCGTACCTTTTCATTGCCTTGAAACTCCTCCTGCAACTTATCCATCGCTTCTTTAGCCGTCTTGCACTCATGATTCTCGAAACAATTCTTCACAAAGCTTAATCAAGGGCTAATAATGCTTGAGCATCTTTCTGTTGATTCTCCTTGAGTTCTTTCTTTTGTGTGGTAGATAAATTTGAGATGTCGCCGGGATGCTAAATCCCTTACTTACGATATCCCATAAATCTTGAGCACAAAAGTAGGTTCTCATTTTAATGAACCAATAGTCGAAATTTTCACCTCGGAAAATTGGAACTGGAATGGATGAGCGGAGTGTGTAATCTGCCATGATGTTGATTTCGCCCAGTTGTAGTTGTGTCGAAACCTTGCTCCGATACCACTTGTTAGAATTTTTGTAGAAGGTTGAATGGAGAAGGCTAGGATGATGAGTGTGAGATGGAAAAGAATTGATAAGTTGGAGAAATTGGAGAAAGGAATTTTATTGTATTGATTGTTTGATTGTTTGGTTGCTTAGTTACTTAAGTACATGGTGGTGGTGCTATTTATAGCCCCCATTGGATAGTTCAAGTGTCTAATGGAGTTTTCTAGTCCTTTCTTAATTTTGAGTAATCACTACTAGAACCTACATGCTTCTAGTAGCTTCCATTCTAGTGTAGCAATATTTATCTAGACTCTTACATACAACTAGAAGCTTCTACACTAGGAATGCATTTCTACAATCTAGATATTTCTTTTCTTTTTTCTAGAAATGTGTAGCACAATTTAACAATATCTGATCACCTAAAACTTCGTTTCCACAATCTCTACTCGTTTCCATTTCCCTTCTCTAGCTTCCATCCCGATAAGGAAACTGTCACAACTATCAAATCTGTGATCGACTTTAATGAAAGATTGAGGAACACTTCTTACAATTTCATATATGCAGGAGAGATTGAGCCAACTGGCAGAAATATTAAAGACTTTCACTATGCCATCCACATCAGTTATACAGGACTTCATGCTTATCAGTTGTTCTTGAAATGCATGGTTGCTTACAAAGTAGTACTACTTATTTTAAAAATGAGTTGGAAGAAATATTACATAACTTTTATTTTCAACAGTCTTTATGGGAACACTAATGGGAAAGAGGCTCAAATGTGGAAATTTGCTCGGATATTCGATAGCAAGTTTTTGAGTCCACTCCAGACTAAGAATTGCATTGTGTTTGTTTGCACTCTCGCTGATTTGTACAAGATGGGATCCACAGAAACTGATAGTAGTACGTTTTTTACCGGTAATGTGATGAACATTGTCCAAATAAAGACTGCTTCTAGGAAAGATAAGAAGCTTGCGAAATCAATTGCCGGAAGAACACGTCACATAATTGATCAGACTAAGATGTTTGATCAAGAGCATGAGCCTATTCCAGAAGCAGTGAAGTCAGTGTCAAGGAAGAGGAAGGATAGAGTCTGAAGATCGGGGATCGAGATTATTTTGTGGCCAAACTTGAATTGTCTTGATTTCTTTTTGTGTTTTGCATGTGAAAGTATCATTTCTATGCTATTTCTTTTGTCTATTTCCACATCACTCTTGCTACCAACTCATCTCTTCATCTGTTTAAGATGTTCACATCTTAGACCAAAATATCAGTGTCTATTAATTGGTTGCAATCATTCATTATGTTCTGATTGTATTGCTGAGTATGTAGCTTTAAATTTAGAAGATAATGTTAGTAATATAATTTGTCCTAAGCTTGGATGTGAACAAAAACTAGAGCCTTCGCTTTGCAGTTCAATTTTGTCACGCGAGGTGTTTAATAAATGGACCGATCGCGTATGTGAAGCTTTGGTATTGAATTCTGAGACTATATATTGTCCTTATCAAGATTGTTCGTCGTTGTTGGTCAATGATTCAAAGGGCGTCATGGTTCTGAAATCTGAGTGCCCGGATTGCAATAGATTGTTTTGTGCACAATGTAGAGTTCCGTGGCATTCGGGAATATCTTGCAGGGAGTACCAGAAATTGAAGAAGGATGATGTACAAGATCTAGACTTAAAGCCTGAAAGAAGGAGTCAGAAATTTTTGGTTCGTTTCGATAGGTTGGCTCCTATATGGTGTAGGTTGGGTTAGGATGACTTGGTGGACCGACTTTTTAACCCTCGTAAGGATTAATTGTACGTGCCTACATACAACGCACATTCCTATGTGATAAGTTTTTAGCCCTCCTGAGCCTTGTACGTGCCTACCTACAAGGCACATTCCTATGTGATATTTGTGTAGATAAAAAACCAATGTCCATGAGTTTTCGTATAATGTGTTGCAATCATTCTTATTGCTCCGATTGCATCGCCTTGTACGTGGCTTCAAAGTTGCAAGAAAATGTTAGTGACATCGAGTGTCCGAATTTACGTAGTGTGTCAAGGAAAACTAGAGCTTCATCATTGGAGATCAATCTTGCCACCCAAGGTGTTTGATAAATGGGTCGACGCCTTATGTGAGGCAGTGATTTCGCCTTCCGAGAGATTTTACTGTCCTTTTAAAGATTGTTCCGCTTTGCTGGTCATGGATTTTGACGTGACGATGCAATGCGAGTGCCCGAATTGTCATAGATCGTTTTGTGCAGGATGTAAAGTTCCTTGGCATTCTAATTAAAATGACTTGTGTGAAAAGTATAAGAAATTGTATAAGGGTAAAATAGAAAAAGAGGAGGATATGAGGTTCATAAAGTTGGCTGAAAAAAATAAATGGAAGAGATGCCCTAAGTGCAAGTTCTATGTTGAGAGGACTGAAGGTTGCTTATTTATGACATGCAGGTTGTTAGTTTTATTAATTATCAGTTTAGTATAATTCGTAAAAATTGAACTGATTTAATTGTATATTTATAAATCATTGATTTTTATTTGAGATCCGATTAAATATTTTCTTATGTATGTGTTTTAACTTAATAATTTTCTTGATTGCAGGTGTACATGCATGTTTTGTTACCAATGTGGAGGTGTAACAAATAAAAGATGATTATTTTAGTTATTTTGTATTATTAGAGGATTGGCATTGTTTTAGTATTAAGTACGGGTCAAATCCTAAGCGTAATGGCTGCTCTGAGACATTTTTAGTTTCAAAACAGACTTATGCAAAACCTATTTTTGAGAACTTCTTTTAGTGAGCTAGCACTTGACTATGATTTTATCTCGATTAAAGAGTCAAACTCTACGGACACGATACGCATCGAACTCCGGATTAATAGGACAAAATCATTTCAACATTAATAAATCCACTTACTAAAGAACCGAGTCTGCCACGGATTAAAGCCGTGTTATATAAAAATTTGTCTGGCATTATGCATGCACAGAATCCTAATCAAGTATTTCACTGCAAACCCAACATCAATGATAAATGACGATGACAAATTATGTCACCTTAATGATTTGAGCCCTAATTTAATCTAGTGATGAACACACAAGAACCCTAATGCCAAAAAGAGGAATGAGGGGGTGGATTTTTATGTATGCGGCTGAGTCCAAGACTGAATCTTGGATTGCCTACGTATCCTGTTAAATTCCAGGAATCAAGCCTTACGTAGTTCCTGGAATGGGGGTATTTATAGTGATCATACTTGCCTAAACCCTAAGGTTAAGTCGGCTTATGTTATTGTCACCTTTACCCTTAAATGGGCCTTGACCCCTTGCCCAAGCTATTGCTATTAATGGGCTTAGTAAGCTGATGCGGACTCTATCCTTGATGTCGATATACCGACCTGCGGTTATCGACTCTGGGGATCACTGTCCTACATTGCTAGCTGGTGCGGACTGAACGTCCTACACTGCTCGATACTCGATACTCGATAGTCGTAGCCTGGCTTTGATATGATGGCCTTGGCCTCGAGCCTGGGCATCGACATGGATGTACTGACGTTATTTATAGTGTGATGACCAACCGATAGACGACACGTGAAGGGAGTGAAACCCTGTATCGTCATAAGCCCCCCAGACTTGAGAGAGGCGACTCCCGTTGTCCGAGGTCGAGTCTGTCACATGAGTCGTCTTCGAGTTGAGTTTTTCTTTGGGCGGGAGAAAGCCCGCCTTTTCATAACCTTAACTGCCTAGCATCCACGTGGAGCGGTATCTAGCCCACGAAACGCTTCGAATCCCACAAAAGACGCGTCATTGCCTTGATAACCGCGATTTCCAGGGGTTATAACCCCAATAACTCACGTCTCTTCAAATCATTTGCAAACCTTTTGCTTTCATATATAAAAGGAGAGAAGCTAGACGCTGCTGCAAACCTGCTTGCTATCTCTTATCACAATCTCCAAATCTTCAAACGCAAAAAGTAAGCTTCTTTTTCCTGTGTTGTTCATCTTTTCTGTGATTTTGTTCATGTTTAGTAGTAGCGCAACTGAATCAGACAGGGGTAGTGACACACCCGTTCATAACCAATCTCCGGCACCTCTCATCTCCGATCCTCTTCTCCGGGGAGACTCCGGCGAGCCTGTAGCTTCCCCTCCTCCTGTCCCTAACCAGCCTAAAAGGCTAGTAACTAGGATGGACGGAAAGGGTGCAAAAGGGTGTCTTAGTACACTTACTCCATAGGACATTGTTGAAATCTGTGGGAAGTATAACATCGTTCATCCTCCGTTTGAATATCGACTCCCATCAGGCCTGCATCGATTCGCGGATGAGCCCCCAGAGGGGTTTTGCACGGTTTACGAGAATCAACTGGCAAGCGGACTAAGGTTTCCACTCTGTCCAGCCGTTCTGGCCGTCCTTCACCATTATGAGATAAGCGTATCTCAACTCACCCCGAATGGCGTCAGAACTCTGATGGGGTTCATCATAGCGTGTCGAGTGGCCCAGGTATGTTTTTCGGTGCCCGTGTTCCGACACTACTACAAGATTGCTGCCACACCCGACAAGTTATGGTATTCCTTCTAGAGGAGAGCAAATCGCCATGAGTTCATTACGAGGGGGCCTTCTTCTCATGGGGAGTGGAAGCCTCGATTTTTCTTTGTCCGTCATGGCCTAGATAACCCCTACATCGGTCAATGGAGGTCGAGAGAGGGGAAACAAGACAAGCTTGGGAAGGAACTGCTCTCACGAGGCTCGACTCTTGAGTGGACACAATTTCGAGTGTGTACCCGAGACCTGAGTCTCCCTCAGATCACCCGGCTCGCTAGAGGAAGCCGGGCCCATGCCATACGTGAGGCCTCGAGCGCTCTCGATCACGAGAATCGTAGGATGTTTACTTGCTTTTACACACTAGCTGTTCTTTAAGTCGATAACTTGTTGTTTGTTGGTTAAAACTAACTTGTCTTTTTTCTGTATTGCAGTGGGCAAATTCTCCAGGGTCACCAACCTCGGCGCATTCCTAAGTCGACGGTCGTCGTAGCGCTTCCACCTCTCGAGGTCGCCCGCTACCGACTTGCCAGTGGCTGAGATCAGCATGCCTTCCTCTTCTCGAGAGGGGGGCGTCCCTCCACCTAAAACAAACCTTGCTGCGATTGAGTCGTCTGCCGGAGCTAGAACGACTGAGGTGCCCTCGACCACCGGCGAACTAACCGTCCGATTTGGCTCTCTTCGAGATGAAGACGAGGAGGAGCTGGTCGATTTAACCTCGAATGTCGAGGTTAATGTCGAGAGCAAGCGCTCGAACTAAAAAGAGGCCGCCTGTCGCCGAGGTGGTAAAGGAGCAGCTCAGAAGCGAAGAGGAAGAAGGTTGCTGAGGCCACTGCCGAGTCAGGAATCGGTGTGGACTGGGTTTTCGATGATTACGCTGGTGTGGAGGACAAAGACTTGTCTTACGTTCTGCGGAAGCTGAATCGCCTCGTAAGTCGATCCTTCTTTTTATATTTGCTTTCCTCGAGGTCCATGCCCTGTTTATTTATTAACTCGTTCTTCTATTTTGTAGCATACCCTTGTTGGTCGGGAGGCTGCTCGACGGCTGGCCAAAATAGGAGAGTCGGCGCACGAGATCAAGAAGGAGAATGGCAGATTACTCCAAGACAACATCGCAAAAAACGCCGCTCTTTCTGCCATGGAGAAACAGTATAATGAGTTGAAGCAAAACTCGGTCACCGAGCTCGAGAAGTTGCAAGGTAGGTTGGTGGCTGCTGAAGCAAAGTTGGCCAATACCGAGAAGGAGCTAGACCGAGTGCGAGATGAAAGGCAAGATCAGGGTCGAGAGCTGCTCAAGCTGGCTCAAGACTATGAGAAGCTGCAGCAGTGTCAGAAAGCTGCAGACGAAGAAGCTAGGAAGGCTCGCCAAGATCGAGATGCGCTTACAGTCGAATCAGACGAGCGCATGCGCAGGTCGAAGAGGCTAAGACCGAGGCCATCATGGAGTATCGCAAGTCATCCAACCTTGAAGATGATCTAGAAGTGATCATGCGGGCCTCAATGATGGGCGGATATACCCTGGCCGTGGATCAGATGAAGGAGGTCACTCCGAGCTTCGACATGTCAACTCTCCAGACGCCTATGTTCTACAATCCCGACTCGGAGAAGCTGTATGATCAGTACTTCGAGGAGTTTCAGCAGGGAGAGTCGTTGGCTATAAAGTATGCTCCTCCCTCGTCTGCCCCTACTGCCAATCCGACCGCCGCCGATCCGACCCCTGCCACAACTGAGCCGACTCCGGGAGCCGACCCCTGATCTTGATGTTTTAAATTTTTTGTTGATTTGTTATCTTAAACTTGGATCTGTAATAACATTTATTTTAACTTTGGCTGGTCTTTTCGACCTGGCCTTGTTTTGTAATGACTTTGCGTTGATTTTGATTTGATTTTGCTATCTTTCTTGACTTGACTTTGCTCGTCTTAATGTTTCATAATCTTTCGCTTGTCGAGCTCCTGGCTCTACTCGCTACTCGCTATTCGCTTTATTTGCTGTACTTGTTGTTTTTGTTGTTAATACTGTGCTGCCCCCCAAGTGTATTATGAACCCTTGGTTCTTATTGCACTTGATATCGACTTGCTTGCCTTAGTCTTTTGTCCCTTAGGCTTATTTGACCTTTAGGCTGAGCACTTTAATATAAATCGCCCTGGTTTTAGGTCTTTTTGCCTCTTAGGCTTTTTCGACCTTCGACCGAACAGTGGCCCGACTATGCGAACCGTCCTTTGTCTAGGCCTTTTTCGCCGCTCGGGCTCATTCGGCTTCGATCGGGACAAAAATTCCGACTATGCGAACCGCCCTTTGCTTTAGCCTTGTTTGCCTCTTGGGCTCGTTCGCTCTTAGCTTGGACCTTTGGCCCGACCTCGAACCGCCTCTATGCCTTTGCATTCGTCGCCCATTGGGTTAACTTTGCTTTGGCTTTATCGAGATGTCCGACCATGGATTTCTCTACTCGTATTCGATTGTTTTGCCTTTAACTTTTCTCGTCGCATTGGACTTGCATTGTTTTGGCTATAAATCCTAACAAACACGTAAATCATCTCAAAAATACAAATTTATTAGAATACTCATAAAATTGTCTCATGGACTTATTACAAGATTCGAATTGAAAGGTAAACAGGTTCATCAAAGTAAAGCTTATCTCAAACATAATACTTCCTCAGATTGTTGGCATGCCAATGTCGAGGAACAGTTGTCCCATCTGCCCGACCAAGTTGGTAAGACCCTTTGGGGTGGACCTTCAGGATCTGATAAGGTCCTTCCCAATTCGGAGTTAATTTTCCGGCTGCCTCCTGTCGACTTGCTTCATTCTTCCTTAGAACTAAATCACCGACTTTGAAGTATCGATGCCTGACTCTTGAGTTGTAATATTGAGAGATCTTCTGTTTATACCTTGCCATTCTGGCTGAGGCTATCTCCCTTCGCTCTTCGACATTGTCTCTTTCTTGTCGGAGTTCGGGATCATTTGTCTCTACATTGTAGGCCATAACTCGAGGAGAGGAACTCCGATCTCGGCGGGAATCACCGCTTCACACCCATATACCAAAGAGAAAGGAGTTTCCCAGCTTGATGAATTAGAGTCATTCCTATATGACCATAGGATGCTCGGAAGTTGAACGCCCAATCTCGACCTTTCCGCCTAGTCTCTTTTTTAGACCCAGCTTGATCTGTCGATTAGTTTGCTTGACTTGACCGTTTGCCTGTGGATGAGCTACCGAGGTGAATCGTTGGACGATATGGTATTCACTGTACCATTCTCTCACTTTACGATCTTCGAACTGAGTACCATTATCCGAGATCAGAGCCTTAGGGATTCCATACCTGCACAAAATGTCGACCCACAAGAATTTTTTGATGGTTGCAGCTTTGATGTCGGGTATAGCCTTAGCTTCGACCCACTTCGTGAAGTAATCTACAGCCACGACCACATATTTAAGATTTCCCGGAGCTCGAGGTAGGGGTCCAACGATATCGACTCCCCACTGATCGAATGGCCATGCTTACGAGATGACATTCATGTCTTGCGCTTGTTGATGGGAGATATTATCATGAATCTGACAAGTGTTGCATTTTTGGACAAGATTATTCGCATCTCGTTGCATCGACGGCCAAAAATACCCAAATAACTTGCATTTTCGAGCTAACATTCTAGCTCCGCAGATGGTTTCCACATACTCTCTATGAATTTCCTCCAAGAGATATTCGCCTTGATTTGACATCGCGATCTTAACCATGGATTTACAAAAGATTTCCGATAGAGGATGTCGTCGAAGAACGATATCGAGTGGACTGAGTCGAACTTTTCTAGATTGTACCTTATCACCGGTAGTATTCCGTCTTTTGAGATAAAGAGCGATCGAGTCCATCCACGTGGCCTCGCCGAGTAATCGGTCGGGCCTCTGTCTCGATGTAACTCCTATCACCAATAACTCGACTAGAACCTTCTTACTCGACATGAAGTTTGAGGCCAACTTGGAGAGCGATCGGCTCTCTTGTTCGACTTCGGGAACCCTTTCGAATCGAACCGCTTTGAATTTTGGTATGAGGCTCGGGCGATCGCTAAGTAATTCTTCATGGTTTCTTCCTTAGCCTCATACTCCCTTTCACATGGTTGACCACTAATCGCGAGTCATCAGAACCGATAAATCTTCGACACCCACTTCAAAGCGAGCTTTAAGCCGGTGATCATAGCCTCATACTCGGCCTCGTTGTTCGTTGTTTTGAAGTCGAATCGAAGGCGTGACGGGAATTCCTCGCCTTTTGGGCTTACCGAAGAGCCCCGCTCCCCCTCTCCTTACTCGATGCTCCATCGACTTGAAGAGTCCATTTTTCCTCTGGCCTTTGCTTTTCTTGATCGAGTTGGACGGAGATCCCTTCAGCTAGAAAATCCGCTAAGGCCTGTGCTTTTATCGCAGTCCGAGGGACGAACTCGATATCATACTGGGCCATCTCTATTACCCATTTTGCCAATCGACCTGAGGTGTCGGGTTTTGCCAATATTTGCTTTAGTGGTTGGTCAGTGACTACCACAATGGGATGAGCTTGAAAATATGGCCTCAACTTCCTCGAGGCGTGAACAAGACATAATGCTAGCTTCTCGGCTGGTGAGTATCGGACCTCGGGGCCATGTAATGCTTTGCTGACGAAATATATCGGTACTTGCCCATGTACCCCTTCTCGAACCAGAACCGCACTCACTGCTTCCTCGCACACTGCCAAATAAACCAACAACTTTTCCCCCTCTCGAGGAGAAGTGAGGGTAGGTAACTCGGATAAATAAGCTTTCAACTCTTCAAAGGTCATCGACATTCATCATCCCAATGAAAAGGATGGCCTTTCGAGTATCCTGGAAAAGGGTAGCGCGCCGTGCGCGATCTCGATAGAAATCTGCTGAGAGTCGCTATTCGACCCGTGAGCCTTTGTACTTCTTTGATATTTCGTGGTGCGGGCATGTTCTTCAATGTATCAATTTTATCCGGTTAGCTCGAATCCCGTCCTTCAAATCATGTAACCCAAGAACTTACCCGACTGACTCCAAAAGTACACTTCTTCGGTTTAGCCTCATCTGTGTTTCTCTCAATACCTCAAAACCTCTCGAGCATCGACTGGTATTGTCTTATAGATCGACTCTTGATGAGCAAGTCGCCTACATAAACTTCCATACATATACCAATTTGTCTTGCAAATATCTTGTTGACTGCCCTCTGGTATGTTGCCCCAGCATTCTTTAGTCCGAATGGCATGGTCACATAGCAGAAGGTGCCGAATTCTGTGATAAACGCTGTTTTTTCCGCATCTCGAGGATCCATTAAGATCTGATGGTATCTTTTATATGCATCTAAGAAACCAAAACTTCAAAATCAATGGTTGAATCTACTAACTAACTCACCGATTTTGGGCGCTGGATACTGAGTCTTTTGGGCACGCTTTGTTCAAATCAGAAAAGTCTACACACATGCGCCAACTCCCATCAGCTTCTTGACTAATATCAAGTTAGCTAGCCATTCGGGATAGAATACCTCTTTCACTATCTTGGCCGCTAGTAGCTTGCCGACTTCCGCCTCGATGGCCTCAAGTCAATCCGACGCAAAAATTCCTCTTCTTCGCTTGACCGCTTTTTAGCCTGGTCAATTTCGAGTTTGTGAATCGCAACGTCGGTAGACGATCCCCGGCATGTCGGTGGCTTTCCAGGCAAAGATGTCTCTGAACTCGACTAAAAGTTCGACCAGTAGCCGTTTTTCTTTTCCGGGGATCCAAATTCCGACCTGCACGCACTGATCGCCCTCTCCTTCCCAGAGTCGGACGTTTTCGACGGCGTCACTAGAGACCCAACTCTTCTCCTCTTCTTCCTCCGAATCGCCTCGATTAAAACTTGTTGGACAGCCATCTTCCCATTCATGACTACAGAGTTACAACTCCGAGCGACTTCAACGTCTCCTTTTACTTCGTGGGAACCGTTCCTCGTAGGAAACTTCATACTATTATGGAAAGTCGATATGATAGCACGTAGGTCAAAGAGCGCAGGTCGTCCTAAGATAACATTGTACGCAGAGGGATCTTTGACTACCACATAGCTTAATTCAAGTGTCCTTCCTTTCTCGCCATCACCAACTGTCGTGAGTAACCTTATCGAGCCCATGGGATGGACTGCTTGCCCTGTGAATCCGAACAGGGGAGACGCTATGGGGGCTAGATCCTTCTCTTTCAACTTCATTGCTTGGAATGCCGAGTGGTATATGATGTTCACTGCACTCCCGTTATCGATGCAGACTCTCGATACACGGGCTCGGCTAATAACTGCTTCAATAACTAACCCTTCGCTATGACTCCTCGACATGGGATATCATCTCGAGGGGCCGTATCCGACTTCGCCGTGAACTCGAGCCGCTTTGCGCTCTCTCGAGCTACAAGTCGGCTCTTCGTTGTCCTGGTCTTTATCACTCTCACCAGGACCAAAGATTGTGTTGACATAGTTAATCGGTCGATTATCTTCATACCTATCTCGACCAAAATTTTCTCTGTTGTTTCCTTCTCGACCCGGGATCGATTCCTCCGAGGTGACCGATCCTTCGCCTCTCTGGACATCTCGACCTCGGTTCCTGTCTTGATCGGAGTTTTCCTCTTGAATTCTCCACGCCCCCGGGCCCATCATATCGAGATCTGCCGACAACTTCGCCTAGCTTTCCTTCCCGAATGCGACGTCGATATCTCTCTTCGGTCGATACAATCCTCTCATTGTATGGCCTATGTCTTCGTGAAAATCACAGTATTTGCTTGCATTCCTCTTTTCTCGAGGCTTTTTCAACGGTGGCGGTTTCTTCGCCAAATTTTTTGAGAGCATGATCGACAACACCTCGGATCGAGGTTGATTGAGCGGGATAAAGTCCTTATCACGTGAGGGTCCCTTCTTCCCCCCACGGTCTGAGGTGGACGTGTCGATACGGTCCCAGACTGATGGCTTACTCTCGACATCCTGCCTCTTTGACTGATTCCTGTTCGGACCTCGGGTGTCTTTCTTGGATTCCATCCAGTCGGATTGGGTGTGCCGCCGCACTGCCTCCTCCCCTTGACAGAATCTATGCACTACATTGACACATTCGTCCATGGTATGGGGGACATCTCTGCTCAACTTCATGTATAACTTAGTGTTACGCAGCCCCCCTACGAATGACGTGATCAGAAGTCGGTCATCTGCGTCCTTGACCTGCATGGCCTCGAGATTAAACCTCTTCAAATATTCCATCACTGTCTCATCTCTTTGCTGCCTCACGTTCATGAGGTGCGTGGCGCTCAGATGAAACTTCTTGTTGACTATAAACGCATCTCGGAACTTTCGAGCGAGCATGGCAAAACTGGAGATCGACCCTGGTCGTAGCTTCGTAAACCATTCTCTTGCTCGACCTACAAGTAGCGTCTCGAATGCCCGACAACGCATTGCGTCAGGTGCTCCATCCAACCTCATTTGCGATAGATACCTATGGAGATGGTCCTCCGGGTCGGTGGTGCCATCATAAGGTTCTATTTTCGGTATCTTAAACCCCTTGGGTTTAGGAAAGCTCTCGATCTCCTTCGTGAAGGGAGACTCGAGCCACAAAGACACCTGATTCTTTCCCAAAATTGCATTCAACTCCTCCTGGCACTTTGCTATCGCCCCCTCTCTGGTTTTTTGGTGGATCTCGCGCCTCTTCCTTTCCACCGAGCTAGATGATGCGCTTATTTTTTCCCCAGGAGTCTGTTTAGGTTTGTCCACAGCTTCTTTCTGGCCGCCTTCCGCCATAGCTTCTTTCTGGGCGGCGTCTGCTTTTCTTCGCGCCGTAACTGCCTCGGCGATTATCCTGGACATTACCTCCAAGTCCGCCCCTGCCAACTGATCCGCAAGCGTCCGATATTCTGGAGCAAGAGCTTGCTTTTCGGTTGGTGGGTTTCTGACAGGACAGGGTTCAAAGCTTGATCTTTTTCCCCTTGTTTTTGCTGAGGATCGTGCTGAACAAGATCCAAGACTGGATCTTCTTCTCCTTGCAAATCAGGATCGGTTGGCTCGTTCATCTGGGAGCTTTGATCGATCGCTGGATGTGGTTTTAGATGCGGTTTTCTTGGGAGGCATCGTGTTCTTGAGTTATTCGATCAATAGAAGGCCCTCCTTCTAGCGCCAATGACGATGACAAATTATGTCACCTTAATGATTTGAGCCCTAATTTAATCTAGTGATGAACACACAAGAACCCTAATGCCAAAAAGAGGAATGAGGGGTGGATTTTATGTATGCGGCTGAGTCCAAGACTGAATCTTGGATTGCCTACGTATCCTGTTAAATTCCAGGAATCAAGCCTTACGTAGTTCCTGGAATGGGGGTATTTATAGTGATCATACTTGCCTAAACCCTAAGGTTAAGTCGGCTTATGTTATTGTCACCTTTACCCTTAAATGGGCCTTGACCCCTTGCCCAAGCTATTGCTATTAATGGGCTTAGTAAGCTGATGCGGACTCTATCCTTGATGTCGATATACCGACCTGCGGTTATCGACTCTGGGGATCACTGTCCTACATTGCTAGCTGGTGCGGACTGAACGTCCTACACTGCTCGATACTCGATAGTCGATAGTCGTAGCCTGGCTTTGATATGATGGCCTTGGCCTCGAGCCTGGGCATCGACATGGATGTACTGACGTTATTTATAGTGTGATGACCAACCGATAGACGACACGTGGAGGGAGTGAAACCATGTATCGTCAATAAAAATTAGTACTAATGTACTCCCTTTATCAGTCTGTCCTAAAATACAAATTCGTTTTGGCTTTTGGTTTTGTCAACCTTTTTTTATATAAATTAGTCCATATGCGCTTAACAAAATAAATTCTTCTTTGAACAGCTTAAAGGTAATGGAACAATAAAGAGATAAACGTCTCAAGAAGAATGAAGTAGAAAAATGGGTCTGTTCGCGTACTTCGTATCCGTCTCTAAGCCTGCTAAGAGTCCAAAATGCGGCAAAAGAAAAGGAAGGAAAATCAATAGACCGACCCCAGCATCTCCACCCTGTAGGAACTACGATATCACCCCAGCCCAGGGACGCCTTCGGGATTTTCAGAAACAAATGAAACAACTTTGTTGACAATTACATATACATATTTTTTGTCAGAAGAGTCCTCTAAATCAAAAGAAGGATAGCCATACTGATTCAGCATATATACTCTAAAGACGCCCTCGGTACAATTTTTATTTTATTTTTACAACAGAACTTTATTAAACACACTAGCAAGCTGCTAGCAAGAAAAAAGAACCAACGTACAAAAAAACTAAAACAAGACCAATCTAAGCAAAGCTAAGCTCCCCTAACCTACAACATACTTCTAACTTCTAACTAAGTTATTCCAAAGTTTGCATTGGATTTGAAAGCCAAGCCTCCCAACCTATATCACAGTCTACAATATTGATTGGTCTCATAAAATTGACGATATCACAAAATATAAGTTTTAGTGAATTTCCAATATTTACTGATCTCATTGTATAAATCAATTTAAAATACCGATAGAGTGTTTATTGCATTATTTTCCATTTAACTCCTTTATTGCTACCAGTTTACTAACTTCTCATTATTTTATAACTATTACATTAATTAACGAATTCTAATGTTCTTGATCAAGGAAAGAAGAAAACAAAACTAGAATTCACATGAAGGAATAAACGGGTAAACTTGATCATATGGATTCTCATTAGATTATTGGCAGCTTAAATAAGACTTTTTTTTTTTTTTTTGGAAGGTGCTAAATAAGACTTCTATGAGCTGAATTTCAACCATAATCAGTTACGGTACAACGGTTATAACTACTCTCAACTAACTTCCAACTGTATTTTGTCAAAGGTGTTCGATCTTATGCTTAAACAGAACGAGCCTGAACTCCTACCGAACCCCTGGCGAGGCTCGGCTCGCTCAGTATGTTCGAACCTTAGGTTCGGCTCGGCTCGAAATGGCCGAGCCTTATATTTTCATTATTCGGCTCGGGTTCGGTTTGGTATCACAACTAAAAATACGTGCATAAATTATAAATTCAAACCATTTCATCTTCACTTAAATCATCAATGGAAAGGGACACTGAAAACTGCTTTTTATCTCTCGTATTTTCATCCATCGCAGAGCTCCAACAGTGCACAAGCGGAAACACTTTTGGCAGCATTTCGTTGCCAAAATAAAATTTTGCCACCTTCTTCAGCCGATAACATGCCACCATCTACAGAAAAAATAAATTTAGTTTACAATACTAATATAGAAGTTACAAAGAAAACTAAAATATTTTCATCTCACCTTGATCAATATGGAACATCCATTGATGTAGGGATTAACCTGTTTATGCAGTCTTTCAGCAGTTGTCTTTAATGATATATGAAGAAAGGCCAACAAAGCTGCCCCCCACGCATAATTGTTCACATCATTCAGCTCTAGAAGTGGGATAAGGAACTTGGCATGGAGAGAGTTTTTGGATGAATTGGGAAAAAATACACATCCCAAAATATAAAACAAATATGCTCTAGCACTTTTTTCAAGTAGCAAAGGGATGGCATCTGGATCTACACCGTCACAATTGACAGACTCATACGTTTCCTTTAAAGCTTTTAAATAAATCTTATCACTATTCTTAGGAAAACCTACATAGTCACATGCTTTTTTCAAATCTATTGACGAGTCATCAACAATAGCCTTCCCTGTAATAGGAAGACCAGTCATCTTATAAACATCTTGTAAAGAGATGCCTACTTTTTCTTCTCCAAACTCAAATAAAGAATCTTCTCCATTATAACAAGAACACATAAACCATAAAACATGATGATTTAAATGTATTGGGATAATACTACTTGCGAATTGATACAAGCAAGTATTTTTAACTATATCTTTCACTCGGGGATCAAGGTTCCATGAGGACAATTTTTCTAAGTGAAAAACCGGTTCTGCTTGATATTTAAGTCTTGTATCCATCAGCAAAATAACACATGACACAGAAAAGTTGTTTAGAAGTAGTGACTAATAACAACAAAAACACAAAGAGAAATCGAAAAACTAACAGCTCAGTTTCATCAGCAACAACGAGTTCGGCGAAACTACCAACAGCCGCCAAAGAGAAAACAGGATCGCCTACTCTAAACTTAATTAGTGACCTTAGAACCGACGGCATCAACGACACCGGAGTAGTCAGATCCTGGAACGAATGGCAAAGCAAACTTTTCCTGATACTTGCCAAGGATTTGCAGGTAATTAGCGAAATTGAAGCTAGTGGCTTTAACTCGAAATTCGTTGAAAGAGTTGTACACTAAGCTGCCCGAAATTCAAATTGGGAAGAAGCTGAACGGTTTGCCCCTCGCAAACAAAACCTTTTCACTCTTGTAAAGTTGAATAGAGTAAGAACGGTGAGGGAGGAAAATTCAAAGATAATTTAATTTTTATTTTTTTTTTAGAAATTGAGTGGGGTCACGTGACCCCCCTTGGGTAGGCTGGATCCGCCCCTGCTTGCCACCCAAGGTGTTTGATAAATGGGGCGACACCTTATGTGAGGCAGTAGTTTCGCCTTCTGAGAGATTTTACTGTCCTCTTAAAGATTGTTCCGTTTTAATGATTAATGATAGTTCAGACGTGATAACGCAAGCTGATTGTCTATATTGTCGTAGATGGTTTTGTGCACAATGTAAAGTTCTTTGGCATTCGGATATATCGTGCGAGGAGTATCAGAAACTGGAGATCAGTGAGAGAGAAAAGGAGGTGGATTTGAAGGTTATAAAGTTGGCTGAAGACAGTAAATGGAAGAGGTGTCCTAATTGCATGTATTATGTTGAGAGGTCTGAAGGTTGCGAATTCATGACATGCAGGTTAATTAGTTTGTTTTAATTAAATCATTCTGAATCAAAAAAATTGAATTGTGGTTGTTCTAACAGTTTTGAATAAATGTTTATGAATCGATGGCGATTGAATATCGTCACGTATGTATATTTCAACTTAATAAATTTTATGATTGCAGGTGTAAATGCATGTTTTGTTACCATTGTGGAGGTGTAACGAAGAAAGATCATCATTGTGAGAACTGTAAGAAGGATTAAGCATTCAGTTAGCTACCAATAAGAATAATTCAAAGGTCATCGTTTTGATAAATAATGTATTTTATATTCATTTTTCATTTTTACTTGAACTACAAAGCCATTTAGACCTAAACTATTACCTACATGGCGGACCTATAGAGGGACTGGGGGCATGCACCCGCTAAATTTTTGAAAATACCTAAATATATATTTGCCAATTCTTAATATTTTATATAAACTCATATATGTAATATGTTGTCTCTTAATTGTTAAACCTTTAATCTAACTTAATTCGTGAAGCAACTATCTTTTAGTTTTAGGTTTTAGGTTCGAATCTCAGCCATAGCATATTATTTTTATTCATATATTATATTATGTCTAAATTTGTTATTTTCTTATAAAGATATGACAACACTTTCTCCGTGATATTATATTTAAAACTGGGCCCTTTGATGAAAGTTTTATATCGCCTACGACGTTTGCCCGTGCATTTGACTGCAATTTACGCCTCTAATCGGAGTTCTTGGGCCCGTCACTGATTACATATATCGTTATATGAAAATTTTAGCTTAATTTTGTTACTTTTTTTTTACTCCCCTTCGACCACTACAATATAAAAATAATAATTATCATACCATAATTCTTTGAGTACATCTGCTTTTTGGCCTTTGGCCCTATAATTACGTCCAGTGTACTGATTCAGATTCTATAATTTTTCTTTATATTTATCGAATTCTGAAAATTGAAAGTTTGATTTTTTTCATCTTGAATAGAGATTTTATATTAAAAATTGAGTATTTAAATTTGTAAAATAAATAATTCGTTAAAAGAATTTGGTGCAAGTGCTCTCATAAAAAAACCAAAGGAAGCCAGAAAAACAATAGATACAATATGTTATTTGGGTTTGGGTGAAAAAGAAAGGGAAACTTGAGAAAATATGCCTTAAAAACATAATATTTATGCAGTATGCTCCGTAAATAAAGTTTTGAAAAATATGTTTCGATAGCACACCACGTAAATACGAGGGTTGTCGGTGGCTGTCAAAAAAAAAAAAAAAACTCACTAATTAATATAAAAAAAATACCCACCTAAATCATACGCTTAAATAACTTATTTTTAACAACCTGGTTTGCATAAATAACCTAACCTACTCAAAACTCACTCAATTTTCACTGAAACGCTGCGGAATTTTTGTTTATCAAGTTTTAAAATTTTAGAAAAACCTATTCATTCACCGGCATTTTTTTTACTACGTGTGAATTTACCACCAATGACTGGGTAGTCATCTTTTCCAACTTAATACCGGCCGCCACAATAGTCGCCTATTGCTGGTAGTCATCTTCTCCGACGCGGGTTTAAGATACCAACCAATGACTGCTAAACTATTTATTTTTTGTTTACTCGGAAGGAAATGCGTGCAGCATCTAAATACCTTTCCTTATTATTCTATAAATTTGACAAATTAGTGTGCTCATAGTAGTAGTATTTGTCTAGTGTTGTCTGTAAAAATAGTTAACTGATAAAAATGAGATTGCAGCTTAATTAATGCAAGAACTTCATATGTTCTTCAAAATAATGAATATAAGAAGGATGCATAGACTAGGCATTCAAAACAATGATTATCAGACTAGGCGAGTTCATTAGCAAGTTGGTACCTTAAACACGAGAAGAGGACTATTGCACCTTCTCTCTATGAAAACGCGACTATTACGCCGGTACTATGCCACAGTCATTGGTGGTAAAATTCCCTATAATGCAAGAAAAATGCTGAGAGAGAGATGAAGTCAACAATTTTTTCAATTTTTTTTTTACTTTTGAATAGGTAATGCACGAATCTTAAAAATACGCAACGTTTAAATGGGATTTGAGTAGATTTTGGGTCGGTTAGCTCATTTACACACATCGAAAACAGGTTGTTAAAATAAGTCACTTATACATAGGATTTATGTGGGTTTTGCGTGGATATTACTATTGTTATTATTTTTTAATCAACGACGGTTTATTTTGCGGCTACCAAAAACCCGTGTATTTACGTGGTTTACGCAAATCCTACCGAAACGTAGTTTTCAATACATTATTTACGTAGCATCCACACAAATTTTATGCCTTTAAAACATATTTTCTCAAGTTTCCCAAAAGTGATGTTATTTTTGGAAGTAATACTATATCGGATAAAAAAAGTTAGGATAGTCATATCGGCACCACAATCATTTTACCTTTAGGGTACCACAGCGAAATTCGACTTCTTAATAATTAAATTTATGTTTAAAACTCGACTCTGGAGATGTTGAAAGCAAATTTCGATCTCTTTAAAATCGAAGTTTTTTCTGATATAGGATGTCTGTGGTCCCTATTAAATTTTGAATCACTGCCTAGTCAATTTTTTCCCGAAATGTGGTGCCTCTGCATAGTCCAAATTTTGACACATTTTACAATACAATCGCTATATGAAGGTTGTATTACCTATGTCCCATAAAAAATGTTCATTTAAAAAATCCATGCATCATTTAATGCATTTTTTTCCAAACATACCTCTATTCTAAAATTTAACTTTTCTATAATCATTTCATATTCCAAAACAAGCATTCCTAATAAGATAAAGGTATATATGTCTATTTTAATTTTAAAATACACCACATTAATTGGTTTCTTAATTTGTGTGAAATACAAAAAGTGAACACTTTTAGTGGGACGGGGGTAGTAACAAGTAGCATATATTACCATCTTTCACTTCTAACCTCTTACATACAATCAAGTGTATTATATGAAAGATAATAAAAATGAAAGAGTCTAATGTATTCCATTTGTTACAACATTTCTAAAACCGTTGCATCATAAAATCTATTCCAATTTTTTTGAAAAAACTGTGTCCGAATAGATTGACTAAGGTATTATTAATATTTAAATAAAAAAAGGTATTATTAATATTTAAAAAAATATTAGTGAAAAAGAGTTAGGATTGGCGTGGGCTCTGTCTATATCATATGTAACTGACATCCACGATTGGAGGAAGCGAATATAGGTATGAATTAAGGAGTATCATCTTTGCTAGTATTTTTTTTTCCAGGAAATATTTGCAGTTAAAAGATCATCTTTTGGTTTATTCATATCATCTTTTCGTTTACAATCGCTGTAAGTTTTTCATTAAGTCCAGTGATTCCAGTCAATTTTTTTTTTATTATACCATCTGATTTCTATAATAAACTAAAAAAGAAATCTGTTGTCAATTTTTTCTTTTTGCCGGCACCGCAGCATTTTCCGAAGCACGTACCTTCAAATTTTCCTCATGCTTTAATGTTTTACACACTTTTTTTTATTACACGGTTGAAAAATTGAATGAATTAATGTAGAAAATAGCTGTATTTTTCGATCTAGCTTCTTCAAATGCTTGTACAATATAGGAGATCCGGGTTAAGAAGAGAAAATAATTTCGTCTTTCAATACATTTTTCTCCTTCCACATTCATTGTTTCATGAATTTTCTTTTTTAATTTGTTGATCTGCTACCGGTAGTACTGTAGAATATGAAATTCATAGAATTTCTTAATTTGTTAATTTATGGTACATTTGAAAAATTGAAGGAATGGTCGATTCTTTACTCCAATTTAGTAATCAATTGAGAAAATAATTTCGTCTTTTTATACACGAGTCATATATATCACGGATTAATTAGTACGTACACTACACAACAAAGGAGGGTGACGGCAAGAATTTCTCTGTGCCTTTCATTTTATTTTTTCTGCAGACATTTTTTGTTTCATGGATTTTTTTTTTTTCATTTTTTAAATTTTTGTTACTTTTGCTACAGGTAGTACTGCTGAATATGAAATTCTTGAATCTTTTTCCATTTTTCCAATCCACAAAAGTAGCACCGACAGCTACTACCCTAGATCATGACCATCACATGAAGCACAAATCTTCGAATTCAAATTCCATTGATTTTAATGGTAGTATTGATTACGAGGTTGACGATTCCCGTAGATATCTATGCGGCATTTGTGAACATGAACACCCGATGTCCACGGCTTTTCATGTAATCGGTTGCAACCATTCGTTCTGCTCTGATTGTGTTGCTAAGTACATCGATTCGAATCTACAAGACAATATCAGTGAAATCAGATGTCCCGAGATTCTATGTAAAGGGAATCTAGAGCCTCAACATTGCAGTTCAATCTTGCCACGTCAAGTGTTTGATAAATGGACAAACGTGGTATCCACTCACGGGCGTGCGTTTTTGTGTGATATTTGTGAAGATGAATACCCGATGTCCACGGGGTTTCACGCAAGTGGTTGCAATCATTCGTTCTGCTCTGGTTGCGTTGCTTGGTATGTGGCATATAGTCTACACGATAACATCGGTAACATCAAATGCCCTAAGATTGGATGTGAAGTGAAACTCGAACCTCAACATTATAGTCCACTTTTGCCACGCCATGTGTTCGATAGATTGACCATATGTTCGGATTTCGTATTCCAATGCGATATTTGTGTCAATCAAAAACCCTTGTCCTCGGTTTTTCGTGTAATCGGTTGTAGTCATCTATATTGCTCTGACTGCGTCGCCAAGTACGTGGCTTTCAAATTGCAAGAAAACGTTACTAACATCAAGTGTCCTAACACGGGGTGTAAACAAATACTCGACCCTCAACATTGCAGATCAATCTTGCCACCCAAGGTGTTTGATAAATGGGGCGACGCCTTGTGCAAGGCATCAATTTTATGTTCTGAGAAACTCTATTGTCCTTATAAAGACTGTTCCTCATTGTTGATCAATGATTGTAATAACGTGACAACACAATCTGAGTGCCCGGATTGTCATAGATTGTTCTGTGCACAATGTAAAGTTCCTTGGCATTCGGAAATATCGTGTGAGTTGTATCAAAAGCTGAACAACGACGAGAGAAAACAGGAGGATATGATGTTGCTAAAGCTGGCTGAAGACAATAAATGGAAAAGGTGTCCTAATTGTGGGTTCATTGTTGAGAAGTCTTCTGGTTGTTTAATTATGTATTGCAGGTTAGTTTGATTCATTCATCAATTTCGTCTAATTCTATATATATACATAGATATAGATATATAACGTACTGATTGCAGGTGTAAATGCACATTTTGTTACGGATGTGGAGCTGCGATGAAAGATCATTCGGGCAGGATGTGTAAGTATTAATCATCCATTTAGAAGTTTTATTTCTTTCTAGTTTCTAAATAGACTTATGTGTAAAACATTTTTCAAAAATTTGTAGGAGAGGATTGGCATTGTTTTAGTATTAATTACTCCGTATCTATAAAATTAGACGTTCTTGTAGTTTAAGTTTTGACTCAATTTTAAAAAAAAATTGATTGATGAAACAAGTATGATCACTCATGTTTTTTATTGCCTTATATATTGTGACTTGTTCCGAATAGAGGACTGACACTATTATTGATGGTTTTATATATGATAAAATGATGTGTTAATTATACTTTTGAATACCAAATTTATTCTATTTTCTTGTTCTTGATGAAAGTATGGGCACATTGCAGTGACATGTCTAGTTTCAAAATTTAAGAGTATGGCATATCATTATCGTAAAGTGAATATGTGAATATCTAATAGGAATCTTTTTATTCGGCGAACGATCTTAAACAGGTAACCCATTGTACCAGCAAGGTCTCAACAGGGCTAGGGCTAGGGATGGCAATGGGTCGGGTAGGGGACGGGTTTAGCTCCACCCGACCCATACCCACTCCTAAATTTTTTTACCCATACCCGACCCATACCCGAACGGGTATAAATAAAATCCCCATACCCACCCCCCAACGGGTAACGGGTAGGCACGGGTACCCAACTTTACCGAACATGTATAAATAATTTTTCTACGCCAAGGTGACACCTGAAATTAACCTCAAATTCTACCGCTAATGTTTTTAGTTTTTTAGTTTTTTTTATCAGTTCTACTAACGTTAGGTTTATGTTTTATTTATTTGGGACATTCGATTGGGTAGAATACATATCGGGTGGGTGACCTCAAAGAAAAAGCTACGGGTAGGGTAGGGTACATGTCGGGGAATGGGTCGGGGACGGGTAGGGTAGGGTTTTATGCTATACCCGATACCCGACCCGATACCCGAACGGGTATATAAATTTTACCCATACCCGACCCATTACCCGAATGGGTAGTTGAAAATCATACCCAAACGGTTAGGGTAACGGGTAGGGCAGGGTCGGGTTGGGCGAGATTGCCATCCCTAGCTAGGGCATTTCCTCAATACAGGGAACGTCGCCTACAATTCCAACAAGGTCTCAACGGGGCCAACCTTCAAAACAGGGCAGGTCACCCACGATTCCCACAAGGTCTCAACGGGGCCATTGGAGCAGGTCACCCACAATTCCAACAAGGTCTCAACAGGGACAGGACCAGGGCCAACCTTCAATACATGGCACGTCACCCTCAATTCCTACAAGGCCTCAACGGGACCAACCTTCAAAACGGTCGGGGCAGGTCGCCCACAATTCCTACAAGGTCTTAACGGGGCCAACCTTCAAAACTGAGCAGGTCACCCACTATTCCTACAAGGTCTCAACAGTGCTATCCTTCAAAACGGGGCTTTCTTCTTTTGATCCGCGCGCTTTGTCCTCTTTACCATGGCCTTTGCCATATCATGTTTTATTTTCGCCATTCCTGGTTTGAACTGGGCACTACTACTCATCGAATATTTTCTGCTTTTGTTAGTCAACATTGCTTGTGATGTGTTTCGTTCCTTGGCCGGCTTCGCCTTCGCCTTCTTTCTTTTTCTTTTTTTTCTTTTTCCATTTGTGGAGTCCTGATCCTGTGCAGTGAAAATGCTTCCTATGATCTCTGCGGTGAAGTGTTGGTGGGATTTGTCTTTGAGTGTTTGGTAAACTTTAAGATGAATGAATTGAAGGGAATTTGGGACGAAGTTGAATTAATAACTTTAAGATAAATGAAAATGAATTTGTTTTTGAGGGAGAAAATGAAATTCAAAATAGGATAATCTGTTGAGAAGGAATGAGAGATTTTCTTGTTAATGGTAACACATTATCACTCCTATCTTCGCAAGATTTGTGAGTTTGTGAGTCTAATCTGTATAAACCACTACCTATATAGCTACTAAAATTTCATCAAAACCATTTTTTTTTTACAGGGAAAAAAGTTATATTTACTTAGAGTCTGCACTTACGTCAGAGATTACATCATTTGAAGGTGAAGAACCGTAATATCGAGAAGAAGATTTACGATAATTAACTCGATCGAGCTACGATAATTAACTCGATGTAGCTAGCAAATGTGCAGGAACGTTTTTTACCCTTGGAGTCCAAAACAAAAGGTATATTATATTGTCTGTGTTGTTTATAATGCAAAAACCTCTATTAGATATATATATATATATGTGTGTGTGTGTGTAGATGTGTGTATACTGATTTCCAAATTTGTGACTGAAATATACCATGCAGTTTTAGATGTTTCATAATTACAAGGTCTAATCGTTTTTAATTCTCTGGAAATGGTAAAGAATTAATTATATATTAATGTTCTTTGCTTATATATATGAATTATTAAAAAAATATTTAAGCATACTTATGTTTAAGTTACTTATGTTACAGGTAATACTGCAGAATATCTATTGGGCTTTCTACAATGCATGAATGTAGTAAAATTTATAGGCTCGATTTTCCATGTCGAATCTTCGAATTCGAAGTCTATTAATGGTGGTGAGGTTGATGATGGCCCTACATTTCGGTGTGAAATTTGTGGAGCGGAGAACCCGATATCCACGATTTCTCGCGTAATTGGTTGCAATCATTCATTTTGCTCTAAATGTGTTGTTGAGTTGGTGGCTTTAAATTTACAAGAAAATGTGAGTATTATTATGTGTCCTAAGATAAGGTGTGAAGGAAAACTAGAGCCTCAACATTACATTTCAATCTTGCCACACGAGGTGTTTGATAGATGGACCGATGTATTATGTGATGATTTAATATCAACTTCATAGAAATTATATTGTCCTTACATAGATTGTTCATCGTTGTTAGTTCACGATTCAAGGGACTGGGTGGTAGTGGAATCCTAGTGCTCGGATTGCCATAGATTGTTTTGTGCACAATGTAAAATACCATTCGAGATTATCTTGTGTAGAGTATCGGGAATTGAACAAGGATTATGTTCGAGTTCTAGCTAGACTCAGAGCCTCCGAGACAAATCCAGAAACTTACACTTCGTTCGGATAGGTGGGTTGGTTGGGTTAGGATGACTTGGTGGATTGACTTTTTAGCCCTCCTAAGGCTTGTATACGCCTCCGTTCTCGCAAGGCAAGAAATTTTTCAAGCGCAAATCTCCAAATACTCTAAACCCTAATGCTTTAAAAGGTTGTATTGATTACGTGGTTGATGACCGTACTTCAAAATAAAACCACGTACAAAATATGTTAACAAAAAAATTGTTGTATGCAAAGGAAAAAAAAGGGGGATGGGACCACAAGGACAAAAAATTTAATAAATGGGTCTGGAAGGACAAAGTAACATTTTCATGATTATAAAGGACAAAAATCACAGTTGTTACTTTAAAAGTGTACTTCACGTGTTAATGTTACTTTGTGTTTCACAATTGTTACTTCATATTTGTTACTTCATAATTGTTACTTTTGTCCTTATTAAATTACAGTTTCCTTCTATTCCGATTTTTTGATAATTTTGTCCTTCTAGACAAAAATCTATAAAAAAAAACTATATGAAAGTTACCGCTACGATTTATATAAACTTGAAGTTGGAATTATGTATTCTACACAAATAACGAAATCAACTATAGAAATGGGCCGCCAACCATCTACAACTTTTTTTACATTTTAATCTCAACACATATACAACCTAAGCAAGTAAATTGAATTTCTTGAACAACCATCAAATGTGGTGTTTTGTTGGGGAAGATTTGCGCTTCTCTATGCAACTGATTGAGAAACCTATATGACTATATATCTATTATCTTCAATGACTGGCCAGCCTTTCTCTTGTCACTCCCTGTATCATTGTGTGCTAACTCTAGGACATAATGTTAGACACAAATTAGTCACAAAACTGTAAATATCAAAGTAAAAATAATTATAAATAATGCAAGCATGGAGATCATCCGACGAACATGCAGATCACACACACTTGTAAGGCCTACTGTCATCCTGAAAGGTTTCTGGAAAGAAAAAAAAAAAAAAAGAATAAAAAGAGACGATGTGAGGTTATACTCTCACGAAAAACAAACAAACTTAACAAATAAAATTCGAGTCCGATGCAACAGAGTACACCATATACTGAGTCGGTTGAATGTACGAAGAGAAACATACCTTCAACAACATTAGTACAAAAATAGCAAGAAAACATGTCAACAATGAATTACACATTCTAGTCTCCATATGATCCGTAACCCATGCCATTTCTTCATAAAATCACGGGAAAAAAAAGGCATGTAGTGCACATAATCAAACAAAAAGTAGTACTATTCAAATCCATGGAAATAAAAGTGATTAATGATCTCACCCGAGCTTGATTAGAATCCATAATAGAAGTATGTAGTCGATGTTTTAGTTCATATTCGCAATCAATTTTTGATCGAATTCAGCATCAAAGCTGAAGGAATCAAAAGAACATCTGACCATGAACATGAAAAAGGTGAAATTGAGATGAATTATAGGTTTAAACCGTCACCTTTACTCGCATTGGAACTGTTCGATGGTTCCACCTGAACTGGTTGTTGAAAAACCATCTCAATGAGTATTAAGTTGTGTGTTGATGTGAACGCAAAATTCTCCGGCGGTAATTGATGTTGTCAACCTACAAATGCAATCGACAAAACTTAAACTTAATCAAGATTAAAACTTAAACAATCCTTTTATTTCAATAAAAATCACATATAAAAACAATCAATGAGAGTAATCCAGATTAAAATTTCATGCTTGTATTCATTTTCTTCCTTCCTGACAACTCTATTTTTTAGCTTCCAAACCATCGACCAAGACATCTGAATGCACACCATCCATATTGCAATATGCTTGGGTGCAAACAAAGAAAGAATGATAGATGACAATCAATTTGACACAACAACACACAACATAATCTCTCATCATTGATTTTCATGAATCTCAATTGATTGTGATCTAGAGGATTGAATTTAACCCAATTACAAAAAGGTACAAAAAAACCACATTAAATTCACTCCTCTATATAAATAATTGATGGTAATTATATTGATATGAAATATCTAGGCGAAAATTCGAAATATATACCTTTGGCTAAAAATAGTTTTTTTATACCTTATTTTTAAGTCATTCTGGCATAAACCCCAAGAGACGGGCAATTTGACATTCAGACGGGTTATTTTTATTGGCGCTCGACTAAAATAACACGTCTTGATGAAAATTTCTCACTTTCGCGTCTTAAAAAACCCGTCCTTTTTTTTTTTTTTTTTTTTTTTTTTTTTGTTGCAACTGTCCAACATTAATTTTTATAATTATGGCTGATGATGATGGTGGCAAGAGATTCAGCCATGGAAGCAAGACGGGAATATAAGCAGAATTAGCGGAGAAGATGAAAGGGAGGTGGGAGTCGGAGCGGTGAGAAGCAGAGGTGGGCAGCCGAAGAGGAAAGAATTTCGGGCGGTGATGGTCTTGTTACAGGAGACGAAGGTGGTGTTGGCCGGGAAAAAGTTTGACGGAATTCAGCCATGGAAGCAAGACGGGAATATAAGCAGAATTAGCGGAGAAGATGAAAGGGAGGTGGGAGTCGGAGCGGTGAGAAACAGAGGTGGGCAGCCGAAGAGGAAAGAATTTCGGGCGGTGATGGTCTTGTTACAGGAGACGAAGGTGGTGTTGACCGGGAAAAAGTTTGACGGAAGGGAAGGAGTTATGCAGAATGGAGGAGGAAGACGATGCAGGAAAGGAGATTGATGTTCACAGGAGAAGGAAAAAAAATCAACGAAAAAGAGAAATATAAAAGAATAAAGATATAAAAAAAAGATAAAAAAAGATAAAAAAATCCAGGATGGGTTTTTTTTAGCACGATCGGATGAGAAATTTTATTGATGACGTGTTATTTTAATCCGACTTTAATGAAAAATAACCCGTCCTCATGACATTATACCACGTCCTGAATGCTAAATTACCCGTCCTAATGAGGGTTATGCTTGTAAGACTTAAAAATAGAGGTATACAAAAAAAAACTATTTTTATCCAAAGGTATATATTTTCAATTCCCCCAAATATTTATATATGTTTTATAATTGCAGGTGTAAATGCAAATTTTGTTACCGGCCAATGTGGAGCTGTAACAAAAGATCATTATTGCAACAATTGTAAGCATTCATCATGGGAAATTCTTCGCTAGTTATTTCATTTGGGTTTTTTTTTTATATCACATCACCATTATATCTTACAATTCTCTTACCAATCATTTCTTTAATTATAAATAAAAAAATATTAAATTATCTCTCATCATTTTACTTTATCAACTTTATAACATTTTTTACCATTATTTTATTTATTATACTATTTTATTTCACCAATCAAATCATAATCTACACAAATTTCAAAAAAAACATCTTAACTTTCTAATCATTACTTCAATCACTTTATCTAAATAAAGCCCCAAAAAAACTCTAACCCAAAACTCTAACCCAAAACAAGTGTTCTGAATTATTTAGTTTCTAAAATAGATTTCTATGCAAAAAATAATAGTAATAATTAGTATTTTGTATTAGAGGATTAACACTATTCTAGACTTCTTCAAAAAAAAAAAAAAAAACAAAAAAAAACACTATTCTAGACTTCTAGTATTAAGTAATATGTACATTTTTTTTTTTGTCTCTAGTAATATGTACATTGTTTATTTTATTTGTTTTGGAATAGGTTTTATTTTAGTTATGCTTTTAGCTGATATATTTTGAATGAATTGATTGATCAACAATTTTTCATATATTTCCTCAAAAAAAAAAAAAAAAAAACACTTTTGCATATAGCAATATAAATGATCTTTTTTAAAGAAACGCAATGAATTTTCAACAACTAATCATGTGTGACTTTTTCTCTTTGGATTGGTGTGAATCCGCGAAAATTGAGACATTTTGGTAAAAACAAAATTTGACATATCCTTATTAGAGCGTAAACGATGAGATCTGAATCAAATATTTACATATCGAGCTGAGCAATCTTTTTAAAATTTTGATATTCGAATTCGGCTCGAGATTGCTCGAGCAGGAAAAGAAGTGCTCGGGATTGGTTTGATAACATATTAGTCATGCGCGAGTTCGGATGGATTACGCTCGAAAAAAAATTGAGCACCACAGCTCGGAAAAATGGTACAAACGCTAGGAAATGCAAATAAAATATTAAGTCCAACAACATAATGATGAAAAATGTTATATATGTTAATATATAATATAAAAATGCTCGATACTGATCGCTGTATGTCGAGTCAAGCATTAAATTGCTCGAGTTCGGATAGTTAATTATGATGGGATGCTCGAATTCGGCTCATTACTTATGATGAGATGCTCGAGTTCGGCTCATTACTTATGGTTCGGCTCGAGTCAGCTAAAACCATATTCGAGCGATCATTTAATAAGCCGAGCGCCGAGCGGTTCGAATCATTTACACCCCTAGACCTTATTTACAGCTGAAAATAAAAATATTGATATTGAGGTTTTATTCTATCTTTTTCATAAAATATGTAAACATATCTTTTTTCCTTATATAAATAAAGTAAGAATCAATATAACTTTGATTGAGGCCTCGTACACGCACGGAATAATCAATCAATTATATCGGCTTAATTACTGAAAATTATAATTTCTTGTAACGTACAATAGCCTTTTATACGCTTTCCATTGTCAAATACTATAACTTCTTTTTTTTAGTATTAATAAAATTTCTTTTTAGAAAACTATTAAACTTTTTCATGACTCAGCACAATTTCATTAATGCATTAATGATTCTCGAAGAATAATTTGAGCGCGCATTTTATGGAAACGTATAACAAGATTGATTCTATTATTAATTATAAGAACAAAAAAGTTAGAAATCAAAGTAGTATATATAGTATAGATATTTAGGATTATATATTCACACAGAAACCGAAGGAATCCATATATTTTCTATTCTTGCAGTGGTGGTGACTCTTAATTTACGAGAAAAAGAAAATGAAAATTTCAATGGGTGTGCAGAAATTTATTTCATAAGGTAATCTTTAATTAATCGATTCATACTCTTTTTTGACGATGCAAAATAATACACCACCACTAAATCAGGGCCACGTGTAATCTAAGGATGAGCTGTAAGAGATCGAATGGCTGTGACTTGTGGGAAAAGTAATGTTATTAGGGTTTTAGGTCGAGTCCAAGAGTAAATCTTGATTGCTTACTTACGATATCATGTGTTAAGTCAGGGAATCGCTTTACGTAGCTCTGGGAGGATGTATTTATAGTTTTAGGTCTACCTTCCGCTTACTAAAGGTAGGGCGGCGCTGTCTATTGACATAACTACCCTTAAATGGGCCTTACTTCCCTGCCCAAATAACCTGTTGGATATGGGCCTGGGGATCCGAGCCGTGAGCGTTGGTGTCGACTCGAACTCTGTCGACATGGGTAATCGAGGTTGGATACTCGTGGAATCTGCCAAGAATCGCAAATCTCTTCCGGTACATATCGTATCGATCTGATCCCCCTGTATCTATTATTGACTTTCCCACACGCCAGCTGGACCACTCAAATTACACCACGTGGAAGAGTGAAACCCCATATCATCATAAGCCCCCCAGATCGGAGAGAAGCTCGTCTCGAGTTGCTGATGTCGGATCTGAAATTTTGAAAAAACCTCTCTCGACACGTGGTCTTCTTTAGGGCGGGAATACAAATTGTCATACTAGCCGATGTAGGCTATCGTCAGGTGACGTCACGCATTTGTACAATCATTAATGAGTGTGAAAGCGGCGTTTTGTCACCCACTATCCTTGAAAACCGCGTTTCAAAACCTATAATCGTCTCCAATCTCGCCTTTTCAAATCATTTGGAAGATTGACAAGCATATAAGAGTCCAAGACCTTGGGGTTTCTCATTCGCCATTATAAACTTCGCAAAATCTCGGTTTCTTGCCGAAAACTCAAGTAAGCCTTAATCTTACTCAAATTTTTTTCTTCTTGTTTTTGCCTCTTGTATCTTCTTCCCAAGTCCATGTCTAGTAGCGATAGTGACTCCCGAAACGTAGAGAGAAATTGTTGACATCGAGCGAGAATCGACGGAGGAAACAGTCTACGAGAATCCAATCGCTTCCGGTGAGAGAGCGGCCGGAGAAGAAGAAGAGGTGGAAGAGCAGGAGACGTCTCCTCGACCCATTGGATCTTCTCGACCTGTCGCCAAACGCAAAACCAGAATGCAGGGCCAGGGACCGTATGGATGTGTGTCAAATCTGACTCCAGAGAAAACCAAGGCGATCTGTTCGAGATACGGAATCCCATACTCATCTGACAACATTAAAGTGTCAGACGGTCGATATCAATTCGCATGTGATCCTCCCCCTGGGTTCTGCGCCATATACGAGGCGCAATTGAAAGAGGGGTTAAGATTCCCCTTCGACCCGTGTTTCATAGAGGTCCTTCGACACTACAGGATCAGTGTCCCACAACTTGCTCCAAACGGGGTTAGGAGCGTCATGGGATTCGTGCTGGCGTGTCGAATCGCCAAGGTCGAGTTTTCGGTGCGATTGTTCCGGCAGTACTATTCTCTGACGAGTTTGCAGGATGCAGGGTGGTATACCTTTCAGAAGCATGCTCTGGCATCGGAGTTCGTGAGAAAAGGGATCTCGTCTCATGGCGAGTGGAAACCTCAATTCTTCTTCATCCGACATGGATTAATAGATATCGACGTTCACACTTGGTTTAACAGGCCGCAGAAATGGCATGACCGGCTCGACTCTAACGCTCCTGAAGAATGTGGGACCCTCGAGATCGCTCATCCTGACGTCGCGACCAGGAACCTGCGTCCTTTATATCCTTTTGCTGATGTCGAGACCGCAGGACCGGGCGCCTATCTGGAACTCGATGAAGATGTTCGAGTGTTGTGTAGGATTTTTATTGGTCCAGTCGAGCTGTTATACTTGTTTTCCTTTTCTCAAGAATGATAAAGGTTTTCATGATGTATTAATGTTGAATTGTCTCTGTTTGCAGTGGAGCACTTTTCAAAGTTGGAGGCAATAGGTAAGGTGCCCGACCTCAAGAAGACCGACCCAAAGAAAATCCAGGAAATTGTCGGCATCAGGTCGAAGGCCCCAGCTTCTGGTGCTATAACCTCTGGAAGTCGAGGGCTTCATCCGATCCACTACTCCAAAGATGTCGACGCCCAACATTCTTAGGGACCACCTGACGAGGCTAATGTGGTCGAGAGATTGAAGAGAACCTGGTCCCGAGAAAACGTCAAAAAACGACCGAGGTGAGGCATGGGGTTGGGAAGGAGACCCGTAACCTTGCCCCTCCTGCCACCACAGAGATGCTTCCCGCAACAAGCATGGCAGAGATGGAAGGCATGACTCCAGAAGAGTTGCATGACTTCCTCATGAAAAGTCATCGAGCTGTGAGTCTTCTAATATTTTTCTTATAACCCTGGGACTTTTGTTTGTTTCTGACATCATTGGTGCGCCGATTTGCAGACTCGACTCGCAGCCAAGGTGGCCCTGAACCGGATTGCCTCCCCTTCTGCTACCTTGGAGGAACATAAGGAAACCATCGCCAAATTGAACTCAGACATCGAGAAGCAGAAGGCCAAGATAAACAAACTGGACGATCGACGCGTGAAACTCGAGTCGGATCTGTCAAAAGCTAAAAACGATTTATCTAAAGCTTTGAAATATGTACTTGACAGGGATGCTGAGATGGGGGTTATGAGGTCGGAATTAGCTGGAGTGAAGTCGGAACTAGAAGGGGTGAAGTCGGAGCTTGTTGGATCGAAAGCCGAACTGGAGACGGCGATCAAAGCTCGCACCCACCTCCAATCTCTTCTCAACGACCTGACGAATCGCATGGAAACAGCTAAGATGGACTTCTTGGCCTCGATGGAGTTGGAGAATAACTTATCAGTGTTGATGACTCAGGGTATGAAAGGTGGATTCACCATGGCCCTTGACCAAGTCAAGGCGTCATAGACCCAAGCTTTGAGGTATCCACCATCGAAAAGCCTATTTGTATGATCCTGAGGCCATTCCCGATATGGGCAATACTTCAACGAGTTCAAGTCTGGTGTCTCCTTGTATGATAAGTACGTGGCTCCCAACTGGAGGAAAATGCAAATGGAAAACATCGAATCTGAGAATGTGTCGAGACCAACACCTCCATCTCTCAAATCACTGCCGCTTTGAAGTCTGATGCCATTTTATCTTTATTTCTTTAAAAACTTGATTCGATGTGGTTGTAACAATTTTTGACATTTTCCTTTTATTTGTCTAAACTTGCTTTTCATAGATTCGATCTTGTAAATTTTTGACATTGCTCCAATTTGCATTTTTAGATTTTTCAATTTAAATCTGTTTTTCCATTGAATGTCTTTGTTTTTCATCGATCATTTGTCTAGGGTGTAGTCCTTTGGACTTAATTCCCTTGCAAATGCTGCCTTATGGGGTGTAGTCTTGTCGACTTAATTCCCCTATTGGCCCCTCGAAGTGTAGTATGAGTCCATGACTCGTAATACACTTGGGTAAGAGTCGACCTAGCATTGCTCTGCCTTATTGGCTTGACTTGGCTTTTTGGTCGGAGCTCGATTCGGTTATCCTGCGTTCGATCGAGCACATCGTGGTGCTTACGATCGAGCCGAGTTAAGGATCCATCGTGGGATCCGTCGACTGCTTAGCATCGTGGCTTACTGGCATGTCGGAAATGATGTAAGCATTGTCGGTGACTTGGCTTTACTACATTCTTTATTTTAAATCCATCGCATCGATGGACCATAGCTCGGAAGTGATATAAGCATTGTCAGTGACTTGGCTTTACTCACTGTTAGTTTTAACTCCCTCGTGTCGAATTTCACGTTAGCTTCTGCTCCCCTTTTCTTTTTGCATGAGCTTGCAAGTACAGCATAATTTAAAAAGAAAATTGCTTGGATTACGAGTATTGAAATCAAAGGTCATATCGACTCATTACAAAATAGATCAAGAAAACAAAGTTGTAAATGTCAAAAAGTGAATGCAATCCAAACGTAGTATCTCCTCAGGTTGTTGGCATGCCAAGTTCGAGGTATTGTGCTGCCATCCGACCTGCCCAGCTGATATGACCCTTTAGGATGTACCTTCAGGATTTTATATGGACCTTCCCAATTCGGCTCGAGCTTGCCTATTGGGTCCTGCCTGCTGGCTTCATTCTTTCTCAACACGAGGTCTCCCTCTTGGAAGTATTTGTGCTTCACTCTTGCATTATAATATCTGCGATATCTTTCTCTTATAATCGCCATCCCAGCGTCGCGACCTCTCTTTTTCTTCAACGTTATCTTTCTCTTGACGCAGATCGGTGGCGCTTTGTTTCAACGTTATATGCTAGAACTCGAGGTGAGGCCAATCCGATCTCCATGGGTATCACCGCCGCACCCATATGCCATAGCGAAAAAGGGTCTCTTGGGTGGACGAATTGGGTGCCGTCCGATACGACCACAGTATACTGGGTAATTGAGCTACCCAATCCCGGCCTTCGCCTTCCAAACGCTTCTTCAACCCAAACTTGATTTGTCTGCTTTGTTTGCTCGACCGCCCATTAGATCGAGGTCGGGCCACGCGATGTCGTTCGTGTTTCTATCTTGAACTCTTTCACCACTCTTGCACTCGATCATCTAGAAATTGAGTTCCGTTATCCGATATCAGATACTTGGGAATGCCAAACTCGCACGTAATATTCTCCCAAAGAAATTTCTTGATGGTCCGGGCTCGATATCGAGAATAGCTTTAGCTTCACCCACTTCGTAAAATAATCCACTGCAACCACGACATACTTGAAATTACCTCGAGCTCGAGGTAAAGGTCCGACAATATCGACCCCATTCATCGGAAGGCCATACCGATTCGATGGCATGCATGTCTTGAGCCTTTGTTGGTGTGTCACCACGTCATGTACTTGACAAGCCTTGCACCTCATCACTAATCGTGTGGCATCCTTCGCATAGACGGCCAAAAATATCCAAATTACCTGCATTTTCTTGCCAACATTCGAGCTCCGCAATGATTACCACAAATTCCTCGATGTATTTCCTCGAGAAGGTAAGCTCCCTCCTCTTCCGATGCGCATCGCATCCAGGGTGTTACAAAAGATTTTCGGTAAAGTACATAGTCGAATAGGGCGCACCTAGAGGCTTGCAGCCTGACCTTCCTTGCCTGAGACTTATCGGAAGGGAGAATTCCATCCTTCAAGAATATGGCTATTGGATCCATCCAGGTCGATTCTTGCATCACGGGTTGCACATCGACTTCATATAGCTTCGCTCGCCAAATCTCCACGAACTTTCTTCTTTGACTTGAAATTCGATGCCAATTTAGACAATGCATCCGCTTTTGTTTTTTTCACTTGAGGACTTGCTCGATCTGAACTGCCTTGAATTTTGATATCGGACCCTGGACAACTTTGGATAACTTTTCATCGATTCTTCTTTAGCCTCATACTCGCCACAAGACATGATTCACTACGAGTTGGGAGTCATCAGACACTAGCGAGTTTTCAACCCCAACTTTGATGCTAGCTTTAAACCTGTAATCATTGCCTCGTACTCGCTTCATTGTTGGTGGCCTTGAATTCGAAACGAAGTGCATAAGGGAACTCTTCCCTTTTGGACTAATTAACAACAATCCACTCCAGCTCCTTCTTTACTAAAGGCACCATCAACGTGAATGGTCCACTGTTCTTCCGATGATCGCTTATCTTGCTCCACTTGAATTGACAATCCTTCGGCTATGAAATCCGCCAGAGCTTGACCTTTCACGGTCTGTCCGAGGCGTGAATTCGATGTCGTATTCGGCTAGTTCGACAACCCATTTGGCTAATCGACCCGATGTCTCGGCTTCGCAAGATTTGTTTCAACGGTTGGTCAAGAACCACAATGATGGGATGTGCTTGGAAGTATGGCTTCAACTTCCTCGACGCATGAACCAAACTCAACGCTAACTTCTCCGCAGGAGTATATCTGACCTCTGCACCATGTAGGGCTTTGCTGACAAAATAGATTGGGATTTGTCCCTGATCCCCTTCTCGAACTAAGACAGCGCTTACCGCTTCCTCACAGACTGCTAGATAAACAAAGAGCTTTTCTCCATCCCGAGGTGAGGACAGCGTCGGCAAATTAGATAAATATTCTTTCAAATCGTCAAACGCCTTCTGACATTCCCCATCCCATCGGAACGGACTAGCCTTTTTCAGAATTTTGAAGAAAGGTAAGGCTCTCTGTGCTGATATCGATAAGAAACGGTTGAGGGCCGCCATTCGACCTGTCAACCTTTGCACCTCTTTGACATTCCGAGGTGCGGGCATGCTTTTAAGGGCTTCGATTTTATCCGGGTTTGCTCTGATCCCATCTTTCGATATCATGTACCCCAGAAACTTTCCCGATCGGACCCCAAACGTGCATTTCTTTGGATTGAGCTTCATTTTCGCGGCTCGCAACACTTCGAAGACCTCTCTGACATCGACCAGAAACTGTCCCATTGACTTGCTCTTGATTAATAAATCATCAACATAAACCTCCATATTTCGACCTATTTGTCTTCCAAAGATTTTATTGACGGCTCTCTGATAGGTGGCCCCTGCATTCTTCAGGCCAAACGGCATGGTTACAAAGCAAAATGTACCAAATTCTGTGATAAACGCTGTTTTTTCCGAGTCCCAAGGGTCCATGAAGATTTGATAGTACCCCCTGTACGCGTCGAGAAAACCGAATACTTCGAAGTTTAATGTCGAATCGACTAACTGATCAATTTTCGGGAGCGGATATGAGTCCTTGGGGCATGCTTTGTTGAGATCTCAAAATCGACGCACATCCGCCACTCTACGATCGCTTCCTAACTAACACCGGATTGGCCAACCAATCCGGATAGAAAACTCTTTCACGATACCACCATTAACAACAACTTGTTGACCTCTTGCCTTACCGCTTCTTTCTCTCCGGAGCAAGGTTTCTTTTCTTTTGTCGTATCGGTTTCTTTTTTGGGTCGACGTTGAGTCGATGTATCGCTACGTCTGCCGATAGGCCAGGCATATCATTTGCCTTCCATGCAAAAACATCTCGATATTCCTCAGGGAGATCGACCAAGGTTTTCTTATCGGGTGTGGAATCCACTTCCCGATTTGGACTCCTTGTCCTTCTTCCTCCTCCCATACTTGAACCTCTTCTCGCCGGATCGGCGAGATCCAAATTTCTATCCTCTTCTTCTTCGGGATCAATTCTTCAACCGAACTTGCCCGACTCCTTTCCCTTTAACCGTGACCAAACTGCGGTTCCTTGCTACCTCGACATCCCTTTCACCTCGTGGGCCCCATACCAAGTGGGAAACTTCATGTCATGTTGTGAAATGTCGAGACGATAGCTCTGAGATCATAGAGAGCGGTCGGCCTAATATGGCATTATAGCCCGATGGTGCCTTGACTACAACATATGTCATCTCCATCGTTCGCCCTTCTCTCCGTTTCCAACAAAGAGTCGAAGAAATTAATCGAACCGACAGGATGGATGGCCTGCCCTGTGAATCCAAACAGAGGAGTTGATAACGGTATAATGTCTTCATCTTTCAACTTCATAGCCTTGAAAGCCGAATAGTAAAGGATATTTACGGCGCTTCCATTGCCAACACAAACTCTTTTGATCCGACCCGACTTATCATCGCTTGATCACCAACCCTTCGCTATGACTGTGGGATCTCGGAATGTCATCTTTGGGCCCATAGCCCACTTCCGTTGTGAATCTCAGCTTCTTTGGGTCCCTTGCGTTATCTGAAGAAGACCGGCTGGATCGAGGTCTATCTGATTCATGCTCTGCAACAATTGTGTTAACATCGTATCCAACGCGATTATCCCGATGAGGGTCTCGGTTCTGATCTTCTCGATGGTCATCCCGACGACTATCTCGATGGGGTGACCTGTCTCGACGGCTTCGATTGTCACGTCCTGGGGATCGATCTTTCTTTCCATTATAAGATTTTCTCTTAAACTCTCGACGACCCTTAGACTCGTCCTTTTCGACTTTGTCAATCACCTCGTCCAATCGACCTCCCCGATACAAAGGCCGATATCTCTTTTCAGATCGAAGCATTCCTCTGTATCATGCCCGACGTCTCTATGATAATCACAATATTTGTGAGTGTTTTTCCTTTTTTCCGGGTCTTTGGACATTGGCTTAGGCGTTCGAGCAATGTTCTTTTTGATCATTATAGCCAATACCTCTCCCGAGACCGATTGAGGGTATAAAATCTCGTTCTTTCGTGATTCCCTTTCTTTCCAAGTCGATCCGAGATCGGAGTCGCCAACCGGTCAAAAACATTGGATTTGCTTTCTTCGCTCGACTCCCTAGGTGACCCTTTGGTCCGGCTTCGGAGTCGTTCTCGAATTGAGGCCAAGTGAAATGGTGTGCAAACGCATCGCCTCCTCACCTTGGCAAAACCTATGAACTATGTTCACACATTCGCCCATATCATTCGGCATCTTCTTAGACAATTTGTCATACAACTTCATATTTCTCGCACCTCCAACAAAAGCGTTAACTGCGGTGCGTCACTAGCGTTATGCACTTTCATGGCTTCAAGGTTAAAGCGTCTCATGAAATCAATGGTCGATTCCCTTTCTCTTGCTTGATGTTCATAAGATGGGTTGCACTAAGATGGAATTTCTTGTTCCCGATAAAGGCATCTCTGAACTTCTGTCCCAGCTGTAAAAAGCTTGAGATCGACCCGGGACGTAGCTTATGAAACCACTCCCGAGCTCGACCGGTGAGCAATGTATCAAAGCTCGACACTTCATGGCGTCGTTGGCGTTTCTCAATCTCATCAGAGATATGTATCGATATAGATGATCTTCTGGGTCCGTAGTACCGTCATAAGGTTCCATCTTAGGTGGCTTAAATGATTCGGGCATCGTATATATCTCGATCTCAGGGGCAAATGGCGACTCGAGCCATTCAGTTGGCTGATCTTTCCCCACGATGCGGTTGAACTCGTTTCGTATGCTTTCTTCAACCTTTGTGCCATTGCCTTTCTTGTTCAGGATATCTGCGGGCGTTAGTCACGCTAATCTCAATTGCGCCTTCCTCACATTCTTCTTGAGGGTCGACAGTCCTCTTTCCTCTGACATTATCGACCTCCTTACGACCCGGTGGGTCTAACAAGTGTTCTTCAGGAGAATTGCAAATTCCCTTACCGATAAATGCCGACGCCACCACTCTTTTCAGGGCGTCTTCATCTAAAGATGCCAAGTGATCGGCCACATCCTGTAGCTGAGGGGGAAGCTGAGGTCTGGGTGGATCCGCAACCACATCCCTAGATCCAGTGGGTACCTCTTGAATCTGAGATGGAACCCCTGCTGGATCTACTTCCGCGTGTTCTTCGACCTGCATGTTCTTGCTGGTTGTCGGTTTCTTCCTTGCTGGTGGAGCCATCGCGATTTCTTTACCAACTCACCGGTAGAAAGCCCCTCCTTCTAGCGCCAAATGACGATGCAAAATAATACACCACCACTAAATCAGGGCCACGTGTAATCTAAGGATGAGCTGTAAGAGATCGAATGGCTGTGACTTGTGGGAAAAGTAATGTTATTAGGGGTTTTAGGGCTGAGTCCAAGAGTAAATCTTGGATTGCCTACGTATCCTGTGTTAAGTCCAGGAATCAAGCCTTACGTAGTTCCTGGAGGGATGTATTTATAGTTTTAGGTCTACCTTCTGCCCTAAAAGGTAGGGCGGCGCTGTCTATTGACATAACTACCCTTAAATGGGCCTTACTTCCCTGCCCAAATAACCTGTTGGATATGGGCCTGGGGATCCGAGCCGTGAGCGTTGGTGTCGACTCGAACTCTGTCGACATGGGTAATCGAGGTTGGATACTCGTGGAATCTGCCAGTAACTGCAATCTCTTCTGGTACATATCGTATCGATCTGATCCCCCTGTATCTATTATTGACTTTCCCACACGCCAGCTGGACCACTCAAATTACACCACGTGGAAGAGTGAAACCCCGTATCATCACAGTTTAATATTCAAGGTGATTCTTCTGCTATTTTTTGTGTGTAGTTTTTAGAATGGAAATTGATTTTGGCACAGAATTTCTGTGCTCTTATCCCCCAAAATTTGTGATTTTGTGGTCCAGAATTTTTGTGTTATTTTGTTTTTTTTTAAGTGTTAAAATGTGTGGTTATAAAGTGTTGTGTGAATAATTTCTGTGCCTAAATCACTATCCTTTTAGAATTTATGATCAGAAATTGACTTTGATTGTATTTAAATTTGACTATATATTTTAAGCCCGCAGTTGGTAGAATTTCAATCCAATTAATCTTCATTAAACCGTGATAAATAATAATATCTCTGTTGGAATGAGATATTATTAATGGAGAAGTATTTGAGAGTGGAAGATGGTAGGAAGATTTGATGGAAGAGACTTCTTTTATTACCTCAAAACTTCTTGATTTTTGCTTGATACAAACACTATGGCTTGGGTCCTATTTATAGTACTAGTTTTCAACTAAGATTATTTCTAGAATCTTCCACCTTATTCCTTTACTACATTATTCTAGTGTCTTCCATACAAGATAATCTATTAACTCTCTAGAATTCTCCACACATGTACATCCTACAACATAATTCTAGATTGACTCATACAAGTTTCTAGAACTTGGACCTTAAGGCCTATTTAATTTTGGACTCTTTGAGAAATTAAGGCTCAAAATCAAGTTTACATTTCAACACCCCCTCTTAAACTTGATTTTTCTTTACTCCAATCAAGTTTCTCATCTTCACAAAGACTTCTTGCTTAAGTGGTTTTGTGAAGATGTCCACCACCGATCATGTGTCTTCACATACTCCACTTGCACATTCTTTCTTGCAATGCACTCCTTATGTAGTGATAGCGGCGTATCAATATGCTTACTTCAATCATGATGGATCTGGGTTTTTGGCCAAAGCTATAGCCGACTTGTTATCCACGCGAATAGTAGTTGGATCTTCTTGTGCGAAACCCAACTCCTTTAATGATTTCGTAGCGATCGCATGACAAACACACGAGGTAGCGACCACATATTCTCTTCACATGAAGAAAGGGTGACTATCGGTTGTTTCTTTGACATCCATGTGAAAGTGGTGTCTCCTATATAGAATGCGGCCGGTTGTACTCTTACGGTCATCCACATCTCCGCCCAATCACTATCAGCCAGAACCCACAAGCTTGTACTTGTCTCAAACCGAATAGTATAATCCATAATCTATCGCCCTTTGAGATACCGGAGAATTCTCTTTGCACTTTTCCAAAGTTGAGTTATTGTTGGATTCTCCATGTAACGATCGATTACTCCAACCGCATAGAGAATGTCGGGTCTTGTACAAGTCGTGCATCGTAAACTTCCAACCATGCTCTTAAAGAGTGTTGGGTCTATTCTCTCCGATTTGTCGTATTTTGACAACTTGATTCCACACTCTATCGGTGTACTTACTGGCTTGCAATTTTCCATTTTGAACCTTTTGAGAATCTCTCTTGTGTAACCTTCTTGTGAGATGAAGATTCCATGATCCTCTTGTTTTACTTCAATGCCAAGATAATATGCCATTAGTCCAATATCTGTCATCTCAAATTCTTTGGCCATATCCTTCTTTAACTCCTCAATCATTTTCGGATTGTTGCCGGTGAATATCAGATCGTCCACATATAGGCAAACTATTAGAATGTTTTTGCCTTTTCTTTTAACATAGAGAGCATGCTCGTATGGGCACTTCTTAAAGCCTTTCTCTTGAAAATACTTGTCTATGCGGCTATTCCATGCTCGAGGAGCCTGTTTTAGCCCATAAAGTGCCTTCCTTAACTTCAAAACTTTGTCTTCACTTCCTCAATTTCAGAATCGGGTGGTTGGCTTTGAATATACACTTCTTCTTCAAGAATCCCATTTAAGAAGGCCGATTTTACATCCATCGATGTATGTATTTTCCACCTATTTTGAGTCGCCAAAGAAATGATTAGTCTTACGGTTTCTAGTCGAGCAACGGGAGCAAAACCCTCTTCGTAGTCGATGCCACTCTTTGACTATACCCTTTTGCCACTAATCTCGCCTTATATCTTTCAACTTCTCCTTTGGCATTTTTCTTTGTTTTATATACCCACTTCACACCGATCGCCTTGTGACCTTTTGGAAGTGTAGCTAACTCCCAAGTATCATTCTTCTTAATTGCCTTTATTTCTTCATCCATTGCGTCTTTCCGCTTTTGGTCGCTCACACCTCTTCAAAGTCCAAAGGCTCACAATCAAAAAAAGGCAAAATAAGGTAAGATCATTTTGGTTTTCTGTTACTCATATATTTCTTGTAGACTCTCTAAAGCGTGGAGTTCTTTCTTCCGAGCTTTCATTTGATGACAATACGCCTTCTTGGGTAGTTGCAATCGGGTGAAGTTTGGAGGGTAGTGGGCTCCTCTCTTGGTTGCTCCATGTCGCCCTCGTCAATGTAAGGGAAGAAGTTATAGTCATCCTCACATGTCTCCCAATCCCATTCTCCTTCTTCATTAAATATAACATCTCGACTAATGATTGTTTTTCTAGTATTCGGATTGTAAAGCTTGTATCCTTTGGTGTTGGAGTCGTAACCAATAAAAATATACTTCTCTTTTTATCATCCAACTTTCTTCTATGCTCGCCGGTATGTGAACGTGGGCTATGCTCCGAAAACTCGTAGATGAGAGACTCCAGTGCTTCCTCCCACTCCATGCTTCTTGTGGTGTCTTGCCCCATACACTTCTTGTTGGTGACCGATTTGACAAGTACACTGCAGATGCAATGACCTCTCGCCAGAGCTCCTTTGGAAGTCTCTTGCTTTTGAGCATACTCTCGCCATATCAAGGATTGTTCTATTCTTTCTTTCGCGACTCCATTTTGTTGGGGGACCTTGGGAACCGTCAATGGCCGATTATTCCATTTGCACTACAAAACTCTTGAAATTCATTTGAGGTGAATTCTCCTCCCGATCGATCTCAAGGCCTTGATCTCTAGGCCACTCTCTTTTCCACGGCACTTTAAATTTCTTAAACATCTCAAAGACCTCTCGATTTTTGCTTCAAGAAATACACCCATGTTTTTCTTGAAAAATCATCGATGAAGAGGAGGAAATAGTTACTCTTACCAAGAGAGCTTGGTTTGATTGGACCACACACGTCAGATGTATGTACGAGTTCTAGTGGCTTTTGAGCTCTTGAAGTGGATTCCTTTGGAAAACTTTTCCTAAATTGTTTTCCAAGTAGACACCCTTCACATACTTGATCGGGATGACGAATGTTTGGGTAATCCTCTCACCATTTCCTTTTGAGAGCAACTCTGACCTCCAAAATTGAGATGCCCATATCGAAGATGCCAAAGCCAAGATGCATCTTTGTAGCATGCCTTGAGACACTTTGCAACATCGTTTTGAATGTTTATCACAAACATCCTATTACTTGTCATCGGCACCTTAGCAATTAAGTTGTCTGCTTTGTCTCGTATAGAAAGGTTATTATCTCTTAAGTGAATATCATAACCTTTCTCCAAAAGTTGCCCAAGACTCAAGATGTTGCTCTTCATGTTTGGGACATAATAGACATTGGAGATGAATTGATGTTGTCCATTCTTCAATCGGATAAGAATTTTACCTTTGCCTTTCACTGCTATTTTAGAGTCATCTCCAAAGGATACATTCCCGTTTACAGATTCATCAAGCTCCACGAACATGCTTTTTCTCCCACACATATGATTGCTTGCACCGGTATCCAAATACCATCCTTCTCCAATTTCATGGCCTTTGTAAGCTAGAAGTACAGTACCATCTTCTTGATTTCTTTCTTCAACATAGTTGGCCTTTTCTTCAACTCTATTAATTTTAGGAGCTCTACATTCGGAGGCATAGTGACCAGGTTTTTCACAATTATAACACTTCACATATGACTTATCATTCCTTGATCTTGAGTAGCCTCTTCCACGTCCTCGTGATGGAGTTCCTCCCCTTTGAAAATTGTCGTTGTCGTCAATTGATTTTCGACGTTGTCCACGTCCTCGTCCTCGACCGCGGCCTCTACAATATCCCTGGTGGCGAATGTGTTGACTTTCACTATGATTGTTTGTTTCCTTTCTTGGATTAACTTGAGTCTTGAAGAGTTGTTCCACAATCTCTTCCTTTTTCTTTTCTTTTCTTCATAAGCTTGTAAGGAACCCAAGAGTTGTTCTATAGTCATGGCTTCCAAGTCCTTAGTTTCTTCGATGATAGCAACAATATGCTCGAACTTAGGATTTAGCGATCGAAGAATCTTTTCCATGATCTTTACGTCATCGAGCTTTTCACCATTCCTCTTTAGTTGATTAGTAATGGTTAATACTCTGAGAAATAGTCGGAGACGACTTCTCCTTCTTTCATATGCAAAGCTTGAACTCACTCTTAAGGTTTGAAGACGTACTTTCTTATTTGGATCTGCCCTTTTATAGGAAGTTTGAAGCTTCTTCCATGCCTCTTTGGCGCCTTTTGCTTCCGATATCTTTTCAAAAGCATCCTCATCCAACCCTTGATAAATGAGGTAGAGAGCTTTCTTGTCTCTCTTTCTTGAGTCTCTCAAACTATCCTTCTGAGTTTGAGATAAACCACTTTCATTATTCGGCTCATCGTAGCCTTTCTCTACTATCTCCCATACATCTTGTGATCCAAGGAGGGCCTTCATCTTGATGCTCCAATTATCATAATTGCTTTTGTTGAGCATCGGGACTTGAAAGGGAACCATGCCGCTGCTAGCCATTTCTTGATATGATCACGAACCTTGCTCTGATACCACTTTGTTGGAATGAGATATTATTAATGGAGAAGTATTTGAGAGTGGAAGATGGTAGGAAGATTTGATGGAAGAGACTTCTTTTATTACCTCAAAACTTCTTGATTTTTGCTTGATACAAACACTATGGCTTGGGTCCTATTTATAGTACTAGTTTTCAACTAAGATTATTTCTAGAATCTTCCACCTTATTCCTTTACTACCTTATTCTAGTGTCTTCCATACAAGATAATCTATTAACTCTCTAGAATTCTCCACACATGTACATCCTACAACATAATTCTAGATTGACTCATAAAAGTTTCTAGAACTTGGACCTTAAGGCCTATTTAATTTTGGACTCTTTGAGAAATTAAGGCTCAAAATCAAGTTTACATTTCAACAATCTCATTATTTCGATTTGAATAAAAATAAAAATTAAAACTTTCACCCTTATTTTCAAGTGTGAATCTTCTGTTCTCAAAAAAAAAAAGTGTGAATCTTTGAATTCGAAGTCTAAACCTTTTTAAGTAATTGGTTGCAATCATTCACTATGTCTTGTTTTGCCATGTATCATGTATGTTGATTTAAATTTACAAAAAAAAAAAATTCAGTGGTATCATTTGTCCTGCGATTGCGATCGGATGCAGAAGAAAACTAGGGCTTCAACATTGCAAATTGATTCTGACACGTGTGCAAGATGTTCGATAGACGGACTCGGGCAATATGCAAGGGTTTGGTAACGAAGTCCGCGAAAGTTTATGCAATCCAAGTGTCGGTATTGTCTTCGATTGTTTTGTGTGCGATGTGAGGTACCTTGCCATTCAAAATTATCTTGTGAGGAGTATATCAGAAGTATACATTACTATGTGATATATGTGTATACGAAAAAACCATTGTTAAAACATGTTGTATATATATTTCTTCATCAACGTACATGAAATCATATCTACGGCAGATACTTTGAGTGTGCCATTAGCATCGATCTCAAAACATATCTTATAATTAGTTATACCCTTTGGTGCTGGTGGGATTTTTTCTAGCTTAAATCCTCCAAGCAGAATATTTTCTTTTGTAAATGAACTTCCCCTTATTACATTATTGACAGATTATCGACCAAAGTGTTTAGGGTCCCAACTTCCGGCATGCTTTATTGGGATCTTGGTGTTTTCCGGAATGAAAACACATCTTAATTTCTTCCACCATATATAATACCATGTCTATGATTATTCATATCTGAACAAGGAATTGGCTTGTCAAAAGCCAATTCCCTGCTCAAATATTGACAATTAGAGCTTGGTAATAATCAAGCATAAGTAAATATGCGTGTTTTCATTACAGAAAACACCAAGATCCCAATAATTCGTGTTGTCACTGGACCTAAACACTTTGGTCGATAATAAGTTTGTAATCTACGTAAATGTGTATAAGGGGTAAAGTTCATTTACAATGGAGAATATTTTGCCCGGAGGATTTAAGCCGAAAGGAATTCCACCAGCACCAAAAGGGTATAATGCTAAGTAGAAGATATGTTTTGACATTGATGCTAATGGCACAGTCAGTGTATCTGGTGTAGACACGATTTCTTGTACGTTGATGAAGGAATGTATATCTCTTTCTGATACTCTGAGTGTCTTATTAATGTATGGTGTAACAAATAACTAGAGCCGCCTCGGGTTTGTAACTAGCTAGATCAATCTTATCACCCGAGGTGTTTGATAGGTGGGGTGATGCCTGCCTTATGTGAAGGCTTCTTGGCATACGGAAGTATCTTGCAATGAGTATTAGAAGCCGGACATGGATTGATTAACACTTATTCTTTTTTTAATAAGAGAAACCTTTTATTAATGAAATATTAAAAATTTCGTACACGGCCATATTCTGGTTCTCTAGCTCATTCTATCGAAAGACATAGTCGAAGTGTAGTTCTGGTTCCTTAAAACCTATTCCTTAACAAAATGTTCATAAAACAAAACAAAAGATCCAAACTCTAGAAAATGCGAATTCACTAAACTAAAAAACAAACAAGGCAAACCCAACAACTCCAAGACGAACAAACAACGATTCAATACCAACTAGTCATTTCCGATGCTCAAAGAAAGATGATTGATTATCCAAGTTGTTCAATCGTTGTTGATACTTTTTTTCTTGTAGTTATCCACGCAAAGCTTCTTCTTTGAATCTAGCTCTCGAAATAAATTGTCGGCATTGGAAACATTGGAGTTAAAATCAACAGAGTTTCTAATCGTCCAAACAGACCAAAGAACAACCTTTTTAATGGCATCCCATATTGTAGCTTTCTCACCGTGCCTTGCTGCTAAAGGAATGTAACAGAAGAATGAATCCCAATCCGTAAAGTTCAATCTGGGTATTGAAAGCCAAGCAAAAATCTTGCAGCAAATATATGAGGTAAAGGAGCAAAAAAAAAAAAAACAAATGTGAAATATCCTGATCCACCGCCTTGCAGAAGAGACATAATTGATTGTCAACCGCAATACCTCTATTTGCAAATGAGTCCGTGTGGGACTCGATTGTGTGCAACCTTCTAATTGCAAATGAGTCCGTGTGGGACTCGATTGTGTGCAACCTTCTAATTAAAAATGTTAACTTTTGACGGCACAACAACATTCCATCTCCAAGGAAAAGAAATAGAACGATCGCCAACTGCTGCCACATTAAGCATGATCTTCATTAACCGGGCCACTGAAAAAATACAAGCCTCCAAAAGGATGTGTCAACATTGCCTACAATGGGTGAAACATAAGAGAGCAAAGCAATAATATCAATGAATTCCCCCAACTCTCTCCCTCTTAACTCTCATCCCCGGGAGTGGATCATCTCAAGCACTTAAGGGTCAAGTGGATTTGTTTTATACATTATCGTCAAAACGATGTAGTTTTGAAAAAAATAAATCTACAGTTAGATGGGGTGTGTAGTTAGATCACTATTACTTGACAGAATATTTCATCAAGTACTTGAGAGGATCCTATTACCTCCTCCCCACTCCCAGTCTCAATCCCAACACCAAACCCCCTCTACAAACCTCCCTCTATCACTCACCACGTACTCACTATCTTTCTCAAGTCGAAAAAGTCTCGGGAAACATACTTCGAGAGTACTCCCCCCAACCCCAAAATCTTTCCAAAATCTCACCCTATCTCCCATGCCTAGCTTCCATCCAAGTATTTACTTATTGAATCGAGCAACCTACTTAAAATTGCGATACTCAAACTCGGCTCGAGATCGCTCGAGCCGGAAAAGAATTGCTTGAGATCGGTTAATCATGCTTGAGTTCGGTCCGGTTATATTCAAAAATATTGAGCACTTTCAAACTCGAGCTTGAGCAGCTCGGAAAAATGGTACCGATAGACATAAAATATTAAGTCCAACAACATAAAAATAAGAACCGTAATATATATTTTATTTTATTTTTATTTTTTTGAAAAGGCTTTTATTCCATAGAATATTATATATTTTAATATAATATAAAAATGCCCGATACGGCTAGCGAGCATGTCGAGTTAAGCATTACATTGCACGAGTTCGGCTCTTTAATTATGATGAGCTGCTCAAGTTTGCTCGAATTTGATTAAAACCATATTCAAACGAGCATTTAACCAGTCGAGCATCGAGCAACTCGGATCATTTACACCCTTATTCCTTAAAACAAAATCTGCATATCATTCCGGCCAAAAATAAAAATACTGATATTGAGGTTTTATTCCAAATTTTTCATAAAATTTGTAAACAAATCTTTTTCCTTAAATAAATTAAGTAAGAATCAATATAACTTTGATTGAGGCATCGTACACGCATGGAATAATCAACCAATTATCGACTTAATCAGTGAAAATTGTAATTTCATAATCAACCAATTATCGACTTAATCAGTGAAAATTGTAATTTCTTGTAACGCACGAATGTACGATAACCTTTTATACAGTTTACATTGTCCAATATAACTTCTTTTTTTTTTTAACGTTCTTCAAAACAAAACAAAAAAACAAAAAATTAACGTAGCAATTTTTTTTTTTTTTTTTTTTTTTGCAAAACGTAACATTTAATTATATATTGATAAAAATGTCTTTTTAGAAAACTAATTTACTTTTTCATGCCTCAGCACAATTTCATTAATGCATTTTATGGAAACGTATAACAAGATTGATTCTATTATTAATTAAGAACAAAAAAGTTAGAAATCAAAGTAGTATATATATTATATATATTTTTTGGTTTATTCTCACATTTGCATTCCCCGGCTCTTTTCTACCTTAATAAAATAATTCAGAGGCAGAAAGGGAAAAAAAAAAATCTCAATGGGTGTGCTGAGATTTTTTCATAAGGTAATTTTTATTTAATAGATTCATACTTTTTCCCAGTTTAATATTTAAGGTGATTCTTCTTATCTTCTACATGCTTTGGTGTAGTTTTTAGAATTTATGATCAGAAATTCATCACTTTGTTTGAATTTAAATTTGACTATATATTTTTAAGCCTGCAGTTGGAAGAATTTCAAGCTAATTAATCTTCATTATACCGTGATAAATAATAAGATCTCATTAACATTTACTGCAGAAACTAAATAATTATTTTGATTTGAATAAAAAAAAAGATTTACCCTTTGAAAGTGCAGGGATTGTATAATATGAAGATGGATTTCCTGAAACCTACCAGAATATTCAAGCGTGAATCCTCGAATTCGAAGTGGAAAGCTTTTGATGGTGATATTTATAATAAGTAAAACTAGGGCTTCAACATTGCAGATTGATTTTGAAACGTGCGGCAGATTCGATAGATGGACTAGCTAGGGCAATTAATATTTAAGGGTTTGGTAACGAAGTCCGGGATGCAATCCGAGCGTCGGGATTGTCTTAGATTGTTTTCTGCGCGATGTGAGGTACCTTGGCATTCAAAATTATCTTGTGAGGAGTATCAGAAGTATACATTACTATGTGAGATATGTGTAGACCAAAAAACCATTGTTAAAACAAACATGTGGTATATATATTTCTTCATCATCGTACATGAAATCATGTCGATCTACAGCAGATACTTTGAGTGTGCCATTAGCATCGATCTCAAAACATTTAGCTATACCCTCTGGTACTCGTGGATTCTTTTCCAACTTAAATCCTCCAAGCATTCCCCCTCGTACATATTTATGTAGAGTACTGACTGATTGTCGACCAAAGTGTTTAGGGTACGTCGCAACTCCCAACACACTTTAATTATTGGGATCTTGGTGTTTTCCGGAATGAACACACACATCTTTCTTCTACCATGCATGATTAATACCAATACTCTGATTATCCAAGGAGGTCATAATTCGGTGTATTTAATTACATGTGTTGTTATTTGGTAGGGATTTAGCACCGAATTTTGACAAGTCAATTCCTTGTTCAAATATGGACAATCAGAGCTTGGTATTAATCATGCACAGGTAAAGATTTTTGTTTTCATTCCAAAAAACACCAAGATCGATCCCAATAAAACGTGTCGGGACTGGCTCTAAACACTTTGGTCGATAATCAAATTATAATCAAATTGTAATCTTTGTATGTATGTATGAGGATGAAAGAATATTCTGTTGGGGAGGATTTAAGCCGGAAAAGGAATTAATCCACCAGCATCAAAAGGGTATATAGCTAAGTATAAGATATGTTTTGACATTGACGTTAATGGCACAGTCTAAGTATTTGGTGTAGACACGATTTCTTGTACGATGATGAAGGAATGTATATTTCTCATACTCTCCAGTGTCCTATTAAAGGGTATTTACGGTAACATAATGGTAACATAATGATCATAAATGAATCTTAATTTACGAATCAATCATCATCAATAGATAAATTATAATTTTTTGTTTCTATATAGAAAAAAACAACTCATTTCTCAAGTTCGTAGAAGACACAAAGATAAGGAAAAAGATAATTAATTTTACTTTTAAAGCATAAGATCACGAGTAATGTAAGACCATTCTTAAAAGAAAAGATGCATTTGTTTATTTTTTCCCACTAAAATAAAAGTACCATATAAACTAGACATATATATAACTCATACGTACTTGACGAGTTAACGAAATTTTACCACAAACAGTAGACATGTGTATATAACCCGGACCTCAAAGTCCTCGAGCCTCAACTCAACCTAACTTTGACAAAATATTACAACATGTATAGTATCAATTGTTGACTTGTTTGTCTTCATCGTTGTAATTGTATCAATTAATTAAGAAGCTTAAAAAAAAAATCTAAACTACAAAGTGTGTCTTTATGTGTAATGAATCCATTGAAACATTGTGTTCTGTTTCTACAATTGGAATCAGAAATAGATTGAACCATTACCGGCCTTCAACCGTGATTGTTTTTCCGGTGAGGTTCTTTAAAAGAATTGCAGACTATAAATTCTTTCATTCAAGCTTGCTTTTTGTTTTTTTGGCCCCTAGTGTTTTTCAAACTTGGCGGTTTTCTTCATTGATTATAATTGCCGAACACGAGATTTTCAACATTGATTATAATTCATCAATTAAGATAGAATATTCAACTTATATGTTTATTCTTGATAAACAATCATGTTGAATATAAATTCGACATTCACAGAGTACAAATAATATAGTGTATCGATACGTGGAGAAAAAAACAACTAACTATGGTGGTGCGAATAATAACCATTAATAAAAAAATGGGGGAATGAGGAAGAAGAACAAAAATATTTCATCAATTGAGTTGAATGACAGTCTTTTGAAACTTTTGCATAAAGAACAAAACTATTTATCAACTGTCGAAATTCACTTGTGTTCGAAATTCACTGTTTAAATTCAATGCCGAAATTCACTGTCGAAATTCATTAATTTTCAAAATTCATTTTCGAAATTCACTAGATTTTAAGGATTCATTTATCGAAATTTCTTGATTTGAGATTCAATTTTAGATCACCGATTTTCGCGATTCAATTGTTTGTCATTCTCGCTATAAAATTATACTGATTGTCGTTCTCCCTATAAAAAATATGTAATTGTCTCTTATTCTTAAAAATATTTGATTATTATCATTATCCCTAATTTTTCTTTAAAAAAATCTTAAAATAACGAAAGAACCACTAAAAAAATTGTTTATTTATTTATTTAGAAGAAAATAAATCGAGCGCCAAAGGAAACTCTACTGTCGGTTTTATGGCTTCCAACTGCCGCTCTTTTGCCCAAACCCGAAAAGAACTCCGAATTCAACTTGCTTCCCTTTCATCATCTTCATCATCCTTTTTTCCAAAAGGACTATCAAGAATCCCTATCGAAACAAAGATTTTGTTACCGGATTCTAGGATTTCAAGAAATGGGTTAGACCCAGTCACCAATTTCTCAACTACTCAGCTGAAAAAAGCTACAATCGGAACAACATTTTCTGATGCATGCCAGCCGTTCGATAAAATGTCTAACAAGAATGCATACTCTACAAATCTAACGCTTTCCAGCTATGTGAAAATGGGAAATATTGGTCTTGCAAAGGAGGTGTTTGATAGAATGACTACAAGAACTTGTGTATCGTGGACGATTATGATCGGCTTCTATTCAAAAAACAATCAGTTCAAGAATGGTTTTGGTGTTTATGCTGATATGTGTAGGAAAGGGACTGAAAAGCCTGATGAAGTGACATTTGTGACATTATTATCAGGATATTGTGAAGAATCTGAGGCTCTAAATGAGGTGGTTCAAGTTCATGGACATGTGATTAAATATGGGTTTGATTCGGCTAGGATGGTTTGCAATAGTTTGTTGGATTCTTATTGCAAGTCTAATTGCCTAGATTTGGGATTAAAGCTATTCAATGAGGTCCAAGAAAGAGATACGGTGACTTTCAATGTGATAATTACTGGACTGTATAAATGTTGGATGAATACTGATGCAGTTTCACTCTTCTGTGAAATGCGGCGTTGTGGATTGAAGCCTTCGGATTTCACTCTTGCAGCGGTACTGTGTGCCGGTGTTGCATTAGACAGTGTTGGTTTCGGTCGACAGATTCATGCGATTATAGTCAAGATCAACTATGTCTGGGATGTATTTGTTGGCAATGCATTGCTTGATTTTTACTTCAAACAAGAATGCCTGAAGGATGCTACGAAACTGTTTGATGAAATGCCTGAGTTAGATGGAGTTTCATATAATATAGTTATAACCGGTTTTGCAAAGGAAGAGATGTACAATGAGTCCATTAATCTTTTCAAGAAGTTACAGTTTGGTTGTTTCGAAAGAAGTCAGTTTCCTTTTGCAACTATGTTGAGCGTCGCGGCTAACACTTTAGATCTCGAAATGGGAAAGCAAATCCACGCACAGACGATACTAGCTGCAGTTTCGAAAACCGAAGTTCAAGTGGCCAATTCTCTTGTTGATATGTATGCTAAATGTGATAGTTTTGATGAAGCAAATGTTCTGTTTAAAAACTTGGATCGTAGAAACCATGTTCCATGGACTGCAATGATGTCGGCTTATGTCCAGAAGGGGTATTTTGAGGAAGCGTTGAAACTGTTTAATGACATGCGAAGAGATAATGTATGCGGTGATCAGTCAACTTACGCGAGCACGTTAAAAGCTTCTGCATATTTAGCTTCGATTTCACTCGGGAAGCAGCTGCATACATGTATAACCAGATCAGGATTCATGTCAACGGTTTTTTGTGGTAGTGGTTTGGTGGACATGTATGCGAAATGTGGGTCCATTAAAGACGCGCTTCAAGCTTTTCGCGAGATGCCGGTTAGGAACATTGTTTCTTGGAACGCGTTAATGTCTGCATATGCTCAGAACGGAGATGGTGAATCTACTATAACGTCGTTCAATGAGATGCTCAAATCCGGATTCCAGCCCGATTTGTATAGCTTCTTAAGCGTGTTACGAGCCTGTAGCCATCGCGGGCTTGATAACGAAGCTCAAAGCTACTTCGATTTGATGATCAAAACCTACAACCTTTCACCAAGGAAAGAACACTATGCTTGTATGATCGACGTTCTTTGCAGAAAAGGGAATTTCGTTGAAGCCGAGAAATTCTTGACTCAAATGCCGTATGAACCCGACGAAATCATATGGTCTTCGGTTTTAAACTCGTGCAGGATCCATAAAAATCAAGATCTTGCTAAAAAAGCCGCGGATCATCTCTTCAAAATGGAGAACCTCAGAGACGCCGCTTCCTATATCAACATGTCTAACATCTTTGCTGAAATGAGTGATTGGCAAAACGCGGCAACCGTGAAGAAAGCCATGAAACTACGCGGAATCAAGAAAGTGACAGCGTATAGCTGGGTGGAGATCGATCACAACATTCATACATTCACTTCAAACGATACCAATCATCCACGAATCGAATCAATCAGGAAAAAGATCGACGCTTTATCAAAGAGGTTGGACAATGAAGGTTACAAATCAGACACAAATTGTGCTTTACTATACAACGTCGAAGACGCGATCAAATTAGAATCTTTGAGGTACCATAGTGAGAGATTAGCAATAGCTTATGCTCTGATTAGTACACCGGAAGGGTCTCCGATTTTGGTTATGAAAAATTTACGAGCTTGCCCGGATTGTCATGCTGCGATTAAGGTAATTTCAAAGGTTGTTAATAGGGAAATCACTGTTAGAGATTCAAGTAGGTTTCATCATTTTAGAGATGGTAGTTGTTCTTGTGGTGAATATTGGTGACATCCTTTATCTTTTATTTTTTTGATTGTACTAACATTTCATCAAAACCATTTTTCTTACTGGGAAAAAAGTTATATTAACATAGAGTCTGCACTTACATCAGAGATTGCATCATATGAATGTGAAGAACCCTAATATCGAGGAGAAGAGCTACGATAATTAACTCAATCTAGCCAGCAAATGTGCAGGAATGTATTGTACCCTTGGAGTCCAAAACAAACGGTATATTATAGTGTCTGTGTTGTTTATAATGCAAAAACCTCTATTAGATCGATCGATCGATCTATCTATCTATTTATCTTATATACTGATTTCCAAATTTGTGACTGAAATATACCATGCAGTTTTAGATGTTTGCAATGTAGTGGCTTGATCATGCAATTGCTCGAGCCAAGTTTCGGGTCACAGGTTTTTCTAATCGAATCGAGCTCGAGCCGTAAGGAGTACTAGGCTCGATTAAACATCATTGAACTCTTAATTTAGACCCGTTTTGCTTAGAAGATCGAAGATAAAAGAAAGAAAAAGGAAACACTCAAGAAAGAAAAAAAAAAAAAAAAAAAAAAAAAAAAAGATTTTTGGGAACTTCAGTTAATTATTGGACCCTTATAGCATATAGCCGCCATAACCACACTATTAAATTTGCGGCTATGAAGCGATTACACTGACACCTTAAGAGGCAAGTAGCGACACGATCTGACATGACGGCGGTTACTTTCAGAATTTGAGGAGCGACACGCCGCCCGACACGTTTTAATATATATATATATATATATATATATATATATATATATATATATATATATATTATATTATATATATTATTAAAAACATGTAGACGTAGGTTGATCTGCCAATTCGCGGGGACGGATTGCATTCGCTGCGTGTCCTTTACGTGTCCCCAACGTGTCCCGCCGTGTCCCTTGCGTGTCCCCGCCGTGTCCGCCGTGTCCTCTGCGTGTCCCGCCGTGTCCCCAAACGTGTCCCGCCGTGTCCCGCCGTGTCCCCAACGTGTCCTCCCGTGTCCCCAACGTGTCCCCAACGTGTCGGTCCGTGTCCCGCCGTTTCCCCAGCGTGTCGGGCCGTGTCCCAGCGTGTCGGGCCGTGTCGAATTCAAAATTTGAATTTAACATTATTTTAATCGGCGACACGTTTCCGACACGTGTCGAAACGTGTCGGCGCGTGTCGGATCAAAATGTGTCGACACACACGCGTACGGCGACCTAATTGAAGTGTCGGTGCTTCATAGATTTGCGGTTATATAGACAATTAGACCCGCAATCGGTCTTCTCTGCTTGGACATTGGGTGTCCAATGATAGATATGTAACCATTAGAGCACTTGCATTAGAATCAGTAAAAAGTGATAAATCTGTATATACAAACTCAGAGATCCAACTAAAATGTGTTGTATTAGAATTTATATACATGATCTCTATTCAATGATTCTCGATAAAATTGGACATCATATTCCATATCTACCACATCTGAATTTTTTTGATTCAAGTTTTTACCATTTCTAACATTATATATATATATATATATATATATATATATATATATATATATATATATATATAGTCATAAAAAATGCTTTCTACAAATATTTCATTAATAAGATTTTCTATACATATTTTGAATATCCGTATAAGGTAATATTTATCACTATAATAATAGACAATAACTTATTTATATGTGTATTTGTTTTTGTAAATATGTCATAATTATTTTGGTTTACTGATTACTTTGTTATTGTAGTAAGACGGTAGAGATTCAGTGCAGCGACTATGTGTAGAGATTCAGAAACGAATGATGTTAGAGTCAGAAAGTAGAGACTCTATTCGGAGATCTTGATCTGAAGTCTTTCTTATGACTCCCAACCCAAACATCACTAGTGGCTACACCCTCCGATTGACTTATCTTCAAGGCCTTCCGGGTAACCGGGTCCGAACACGGTATAGAATGATCGAGTATACACTCACCAACCACATTCCGGCTGGGGTACGTACGGTATTCTTATTTATTAGTATTTTAAATTAGATTTAACCTTTTTTTTTTGTTAAATTAACTTCAGCGGTTCAACAAAACAATCAACGAATTTCGTTTTTTTAGGGAAGGCGCCATATGACAAAAAATTTGATAAATGGAGTGCGAGAGACAAAAGTAATATTTTCACGATTATAAAGGACAAAATCACAAATGTTACTTTAAAAATGTTACTTCGTGTGTTAATGTTCTTTGTATTTACAATTATTCTTACATATTTACTTTATTTACATATGTTCTTTCATGTATGTTCTTACATAAATATTCTTTTGTCGCTTATTAAATTCTGATGTCCTTCTATCCCTTTTTTTGATAATTTTGTCCTTCTGGACAAAAAACTATTTTTTTTATGTATAATATTCATGTTACCAGGCACGGGAATGGGTACTTTGTAGATTTACAGAAATTCCTCCACCCCAAATTGCTCCAGCCCCGATTGCTCAAAACGTTCCACTTGTGGCAAATCCCGTAGCTATTGACGAAGTCTTAGGCGTCGACATCCCTGCCGCCGACTTGAACATGCTTCAACATATTTTACTTCATCATGATGATATTGACCAAGCGGTTCCCGCCTAATCCACTTGTTCAAGATGAGGCGAATCTCGTGGCTATTGATGAAGTCTTAGGCGTCGACATCCCCGCCGCCGACTTGAACATGGTTCAAGATATTTTATTTCCTGATCCACCTCCTGTGGGACAAGAAATCCAAGCAAACGTGGTCCAAGTGGTTCCGCCTCCTCCTGTTGGACAAGAAATCCCAGAAGTTGAGTTAATTCAATTTTTAGCAGGGTTGTGCCTAATCATCCTCTCATACAACCAATTGCACAAAATTTCTATCAATTTCATCCTGTTGGTCTGTTAGGTACGTATGTGTTTATCAATTGAAGCAAAAGAAGTGTAATGTATTTTCCATACCGTATGTGGTCTAGTGTACTCTTTGACTTCAAAGATTTTAGATGTCTAGCCATGATTTTTTCCATTGTTTATTAACTTTTGTTTGTTTGTTTGTTTAATGAAGTTTGAAGGTACTATGTCACCCCGCCGCCGCCGTCAGGTTTCTCAGCATGGGGCTTCGAGGTCCAGCAGTGGACATCGAGCAGTTATACTTCAGAACGGAAACGAACCCATTGGCTACACACTTAGACTATACTATAAAGAAGGCCCCGGGTCACAGCAGGATACAGTATGATTGAGTATTCACTCCACAACCAGATTCCGCCTGCAGGAGTACGTAATTATCATTTATTAGTATTTTTAATAGTTTTAACCCTTTCAATTAAAATTAAATTCATCGATTCTATTCAACTAATGAATTTCATTTCTCATGTGTGATATGTTATTGTTAGAATTTTTGTAGTAAGTCGAATGGAGAAGGCTGGGATGATGAGTGTGAGATGGAAAAGGATTGATAAGTTGGAGAGATTGTAGAAAGAAATTTTATTGTATTGATTGCTTGATTGTTTGGTTCAAATACACGGGGTAGTGCTATATATATAGTCTCCATATGATGGCTCAAGGCCCTTATGGAGTTTTCTAGATATTTCTTAATTTTTAAGAATCACTACTACAACCTACATGTTTCTAGTAGCTTCTATTCTAGTGTAGCAGTATTTATCTAGACTCTTACATACACCTAGAAGCTTCTACATTAGGAATGTATTTCTAGAATTTTCATACAATCTAGATATTTCTTTTCTTTTTCTAGAAATGTGTAGTACTATTCAACAGTTATCGGTAACCGGAGGAATGGGTCCTGTGCAGAATCACAAGATGGCCGGCCCCTGCTCAAGTTGCTCAAAATTAAGGCGTTCAGGCTGCTAATGAAGTTGATATCCCCAGTATATTTATTTATTTATTATTATTGTCATTTTTGAAGATAGATGTCCTTAGTATCTATCATATTCTAACGCCCCGTTCCCGGACACCGGGTCCTTATCCGGAAATCGAAACGTTCGGCACGCATAAAATTAAATAAATAATATTACACGTAAGTCTCTACTACGTCGTATCAAATAAAAGCAACCGGAAGCAAAAGACTCGGGTAATTTTTTTTCAAACATCTGAGAGTAGAAATAACTAATAAAGATAGAAAATGTAATACTTATTACATCCAAAAAGGAAAACAACGAAATCCAAAAGTACTAAAGGTAAACTACTACATCCAATACTAAACTCAGTCTATGAAATAATTAAAAATAAAAGAATAATAAATAAGGTCTTCAACTCCGGCGTCCTCAAACGTCATCATCAAAGTCGTCCTCGAAATCCTGACTGACATGTTCGTCTTCTCTCCCCGAAACACATAAAGAAACATGTATTTGAGGTAAGTACAATGTACAAAGTAAGAAGTAGAAGCTACAATTTAATTAAAGTTTATTATTAAAAGATTATCTTGGTGTGACCGACTCAATCTAGGGTTCACTACATGCCCATCGACACGTTGTGACTATACGTTTCTAACTCAGCTTATCTTTGTCACATCATTATTCAAGAACACAATGCATGGTGAATTTTATTTCAATAAATCCATTTAACCAACACGTGCAACGCACATTTTGCTAGTTTAAATAAATATGGAGACCTCTAAAAACAAAAATATGGACATAGGCTGAAACAAAGCAAGAGAATCTCTATAGTGATGGCACTTTATGCACAAAAAGGGCAGTATCATTACACATAAGAAATGCTTACACATAATGCTGCAAGCACAAGAGTCATTCTACAGATGATCAAATGCAACACAAACAAGCCTTATAATAGAGACAACAAACACATCTCAAACACACGTCACAATTCCCCATTATCCACCATTATTAGGGCTGAGCTTGGGTTGGGTTTTTCACAGTATTAGTCGGGTTGGTTTAAAAAAATACTAACCCAAACCAAACCAAATTATTAAAAAAACCCAATGATCTGGTTCGGGTAGGGTTGTAACGCTCCGCTCCCGGATACCGAGTCCTATCCAGAAAAGAACGTTCGGCACGTAAAATATTAAATAAATCCAGTATTACACGAAAACCTCTACTATGTCTTATCGAGTTTAACAAAACGGAAGCTAAAAAGACTCGTCAAAACACTATAAATGCTACTATGAAAAGAATTCAACATACTAAGATAGAAAGGTGTTCTTACATCAACGAAAAACCAAAACAAAGTACGATGTCTCAAACAACCTTGTCTTAGAAAGAAGTACAAACTTCCTTACAAACGTCTAGAAATAAAAGAAACAACATTTGTCTAATGAAGGGAAAACAACAAAGTCTAGTGCAACAGGAAATAAAGGAAACTTGACGCATCCTCAAGCATCATCTTCATCACATATCCTCGTCATCGAACTCATGGACAACATCTTCATCTTCTCACCCCACAATGCATACAAAAGAAACTTATTATTAAGTTCTAACGTGTAAAAGAAACTTACTTAGTAAGAGTGAGAAGCTAACGTATAATTAAGTTCTACAACGGAAAGGTTTACATTATTATTATTAGGTTATCTTTATGAGGCCGACTCAACTCTAGGGTTCACGTCATGCTCATCAACATGTTGTGACTAATGGTTTTCAGCTTATCTTTGTTACATCAGTATTCAAGGGCACGACACGTGGTGTAACTCACCACGGAGTAGGTGCAACATATTGGTGGATCACACCAATAACCACGGAGGTCTATTCTGGTAGACTCCGATAGTGTACACGTTCAGTGAAGTCCTTCCGCACCTTAGAGTCTATTATGGTAGACTTACGGAGTTGTTCATTTGCGAAGTCCTTCCGCACCTAAGTCTATTCTGGTAGACTTACAGAATTATTCACTTTATCCGACCGCCCACACAGTGCGATATAAACTTGTGCCTTACCAAAAATGGCATTATATTTATTCTTTTAACTACACAAGTACGTTTGTTATTAGTTATTAACTAGCCACCTAAATATTTTCAAGTAAGCTCCATCACATCTCCTACTCTCTTACTTAGATCACTAGACACGGACAAGCCTTAGCACATACACAGACAATGATGAAGTCTAATTCATCAAAGCACAAGTCAATCATACTCTTCCGACGCTCTCGAACTTCAACTCTTAGGAAGAGTACATTCGGTGCCGGAACTAAACGCATCCAAAGCTCAATCATGGCTTGTTCATGTTCATTTAATGTTATTAGATCAACGAACAACATTCAAGACTAGATTCGGGGCTTAAAACAAGCTAATCATAAAAAACAGGGTCAGCGCGTCCGCACTGGGTGACCAAAAGCTCACCATATCTTTCTGCTGAGCCAGTGCATCCGCACTGGCCTCTGGTGCATCTGCACCAGGCGTCAAAACTCAAAAACAGACATTCTGCCTTCTTGATGCACCTGCACTAGCCTCTGGTGCGCTTGCACCGAGTGCAGTAACTCCCAAAAACTCGGTTTTCAGCACTTCAACGATTTCTATCCTAAACCAAACATGTTTATCACTAATATACACATCAAAACAGCAGAAAAACAGGCTTTAATCAAACTATAGCACCTTGTATTACGACAACAACAACTAGCATGATTTCTAGCATGGTCCCCAAATGATTTCTGTAGATATTACATATATCCAAGTCGAAAAGAGTAGTAAATGAAAATTGTCAAAATGTTCACTAGTTTAACATAACCTATTTTAATGTGAAATTTGCAAATCAGGCAACTGTAGCGTGTAATATTTATTTTCAGGTGTGACAGTTTCTGACATTTTTTTTCAGGTAAATCGTCCAAATTTGGAGGAAACCGTCCAAATTGAGTCAAAACCGTCCATTTTGGACGACTACCGTCCATTTTGGCCCAATACACTGAATTCGTTCAATTTGGAAGGTTTAAAGGAGACGCACCGTCCAATTTGGACGGTATGTCTCCTTTTCTATTTTTCCCTTCATCTTCCTTCTTCCTTCTTCCTTCTCTCGTTTCTTCATCATCTTCATCAATCACTCTTCCTCTTTCATTCATCCCTCCAAATTCACCTCCAAATCTTTACCAATTTCAATCTCAGCTATCTTCAATCTCAGCTATCTTCAATCTCATTACCAAATCTTTTGTTGTCTGTACCAAAAGCTGTTCAAAAAGGTTGTTCTTAAAAAATATACATGATACCCCTATTATTATTATTATTATTATTATTATTATTGGGGAAAGACACACTTATTTCACAAATGATATGTATAGTTTATTTCCTTTTTTTGTACTCGATGATGAAGAAACGAGAGAAGGAGGAAGGAAGATGAAGGGAAAAATAGAAAAGGCGACATACCGTCCAAATTGGACGAATCCGTCCAAATTGGACGGTGCGTCTCCTTTAAACCTTCCAAATTGGACGAATTCAGTGTATTGGGCCAAAATGGACGGTAGTCGTCCAAAATGGACGGTTTTGACTCAATTTAGACGGTTTCCTCCAAATTTGGACGATTTACCTGAAAAAAAATGTCAGAAACTGTCACACCTAAAAATAAATATTACACGCTACAGTTGCCTGATTTGCAAATTTCACTATTTTAATTACAATAACCAACAATGTTGTTCCATTTTTCAAAATGCTTTAACCAGAAAGTAATCATGTCTTGAAAAAGATAACATTATTGCAGCAGACATTGGGATCCCAGGTTCCAATACTAAATACACACAAATCAAATCTAAAAGGAAGAACAAAGGTGGCAATAACTTGAGCTTAAGGACAACTTGTTCTTGTAATCAAAATCTAGCTCAATGATCAATAGCACCGAGTACGCAAAGTATGACACTTTACCAACTTTTTCATTTAAATTGTGTGAAGTAATTATAATCAAACGGTAATTGATCAATGCAAACACACACTTTTATTGATACACACTCACCTTAGGTCACTTGTTTGTGAACTTTGGAGGTAAAATCATTGAGCCCTAACGAAAAGCCACTTAAAAGTGAGGATTTCACCTAGCCAAAGAGCGCACTCGCTCATATTTTCCTTTGAGTGGTATCCACACTTCCAATGTCATTCTAGAATTTGCTTTGACGTACATTTCGAGACCACGTTTTTTTTTAGGTTCATTGCACTAAAATGAGGCACCTAGGATTTAGCCATTTCAAGACCCACTTTTGTTAGCCTACCCATGTTTTATACCCCCTAGTGAGCCCCTTCTAGCCTGACCCTTTCTTTGACAAACTCCAGAAAATAAACCCATGACATTTTTCTACGATATACCCCTTTTTTGTTGACCCTATTGTCAAGGGATTGTATGAATAGTTGCATGATATTTTAAGGAAAATGTACCAAGAAGCGAATATTTTGGGAAAATGGCTCAGATTGCTTGAGTGTGATGGGTATTGCTAGATAAAAAGAAAAAAAAATGTGTTGAAAAAAAAAAAAAAAAAAAAAAAAAAAAGGAGAATGGAAAGGAGCAGACGTCCGGCACATGAAGTGAAGATACAGCCGGCGATTCTTTTCGTTTGCATATGGTACACTTGTTTTGCTCATTACTTTTTTTATATTATTTTAGTTAATGTGTAGTTAGTTTTTTTTCTTCCAGTTGATTGATTGTTGAACCCTCAATTTTATATGGTTGTGAGATCTAATCGTGTTATCTCCTCGTTTGATTGTTAGTATCTGTCTGTTTTCTGTTATCATATAGGATTAGAATTATTCGTTTAATTGTTGGCGCGTGATAATCAAACGGATATTTTGATCTAGCACCAAAACCCATCTTAGGCGGTTGTCATAAAAGATTGGATTTTTAGTGGTAAACAACACATTACCTGCCGGTTCGTAGCCCGTAGGATTCCATGTTGTGGAAATAGATAACCTAGGTTAAAATTAGTCCGGTTGGATTAATACCTTGAATTGGGTCTCTCAAGCCTTAATGCTTCCGGGATTCCAACCTCCTATGACCGTGTCTAAGGGTGTCTTCCGGTTAGAGAATAATTAACGACCGTGTCTTGATTATCGAATTTAGGAGAGATTGGTCACTTGGCGGTTGTCGGTGACTATAATCAATTTATTAATAATCTAACGAGTCATCCTTGAATCGATGATCAATCGTAGGAATTGAAGGGGAAATAATTAATTGGCTGGAACTTTTCACTTCGTTTATTTTTCTTTCATTTTAGGAGTTTAATCAAAAATCCAAATATCTGTTATTTTACAAATTTTAGAAGAAATAAGTCCACCGTTCCCTGTGGGTTCGACCCCTACTTCCGCTATACTAGCTATAGGGATAATAGGTGATTTATCTTTGGTGGTTCGACCCCTACTTCTCTATATATTCACTTCTAGGTACTTCCTCAAAATTTCATGCAACTATTCACACAATCTCTTGACAATATGGTCAACAAAAGAGGGGATATCGTAAGAAAAAGGCTGAGGGTATAAATTTCTGGAGTTTGATCAAAGAAAGGGTCAGGCTAGAAGGGGTTCACTAGGGGGTATAAAATGTGGGTAGGCTAACAAAAGTGGGTCTTGAAAGGGCTAAATCCTAGGTGCCTCAATCATTTTAAGTGCACTGAACCAGAAAAATTATGGTCTCGAAATGCATGTCAAAGCAAATTCTAGAATGACATTGGAAGTGTGGATACCACTCAAAGGAAAAATGAGCGAGTGCGCTCTTTGGCTAGGTGAAATCCTCACTTTTAAGTGGCTTTTCGTTAGGGCTCAATGATTTTACCTCCAAAGTTCACAAACAAGTGACCTAAGGTGAGTGTGTATCAATAAAAGTGTGTGTTTGCATTGATCAATTACCGTTTGATTATAATTACTTCACACAAAATTTAAATGAAAAAGTTGGTAAAGTGTCATACTTTGCGTACTCGGTGCTATGAGGTCCTAAAATGTCCTAAAAAATGCAATTCTAATATGGCTGGAAGGAAGAATGCAAAAGATGGAATGATATGCAACTAAAATGATATGCATGATATGCAAAAGTACTACTCTAAATATGAAAAGAAAAATAAAAATAAAAATAAAAGAAAAGGAATGAGAATACCTTACAATTCGGACCGTGGGGCGATGAAAAATAAGCCTTGGACTTCATCGTGATTTCCATATAGTCTATGGCAACATGGGTGGTGCGGGAGGAAAGAGCATAGGAATGATTCCTGACTCACTTAGGTCGCTTTGTAGATGAAGGAGAGAATGGGTGGAAATGTGGGAGGTGGATGAGAGTAGAAGTCGGTTGGGAAGTGAAATTTGTGGGTGAGAGAGCATTTATTTAAAATAAAAAAATTGGTTTGTTTTTTTTTTTTTTTTTGAAGCAAAATTTGGTGGAAATAAGGTAATTTGTGAGGGGAAAAGAAAAAAAAATGCTTTTATTTTTTTTTTTTTAGAAAGGAAGGACAGTTGGGGTGAGTGAATTGATGAGGAAAAAAAGAGAAAAAAGGTGTTTTTTTTTTTTTTTTTTTTTTTGAAGCAAAAGAAATTAAGCTTCCCTAAATGATGTGATCACATCATTATTTGTTTACTTTCTGTTTTTTGGACAAACAATGTTGAAAAACACATCTTAAAATCGATGTGATCACATCATTATTTGTTTACTTTCTGTTTTTTGGACAAAAAATGCTGAAAAACATACCTTAAAAGCGATGTGGTCACATCGTAATTTATTTACCCGCAGTTTCTATGCCTTCACCAAAGCTCCTTACCCATTTTCCTCCCCCCAGTCTTGTACCTCCACATATGAAATTCACTAAAACGTCTTATGTTTCTAAACAGATTCAATTTCTTGGCACTGCAAATCGAATAAAAGTCTCCACCAAAGACGTAAATCTCTCTTTTTTTCACTTATTATGCTAAAAACCAAAATGAAATAAAATAAAGAAAATTATTTTCTTTGGGTTGCCTCCCCAACAAGCGCTTTTCTTTAATGTCTTTGGCTAGACATACTTACCTCGGCTATCCATTGTCAAATGGAATAGTTTTTCTTCCATGATTCTTCCTTGAATACTCAAATGAGTGAGCCATCCATCTCATCTTCAGGAAGAATCAATTGTGCTGGCTCTCGGCACTTTTATGAAGTATCTTCCCAAGAAAATCAGACAGGATTAGGATCTTCCACATCCCGGATTCATAATATAGTGATCTAGTGGGAAGACTACTTCCTTCTTGCTCACTTGCATGCCCACGGTCATCTCAACAACTCTATGCAACAACGGCTCCTCAAATTTAACTTCCTCCGGGTGATTTTCTTCATGACTAGACACATCATCCTCTAACTTCTCCAACACCATGTGAATTTCTTCACCCTTTTCTTGGTCATCATCATCATTATCATCAATCTCTGGTGTTGGATCAATCGTGGGACAATCGTCTTCTTCGTCATACCATATTGGAGGAGAGGATGTTTTTAACTTTTGTTCTTTAAGCCGATCCACTTTAGTTTTCATCTCACCAATTTGTCTTTGCATTTTCTGAACCCAAACAAGATGCTCTTCTTTGAACTGTGAAGCCTCTTGTACCAACTCTTGAAGAGGTTTCATTTCGATTTGGATTATCTGTGCAATAGTGGTAGAAAAGGTCTTCATAAGTTCTTCAACGGTTGTACTGAATTTGAAATTGGCAATCCTTGTTCACTAGTAATTTGGAAAGTAGAGTTGTAGCCCGAATTCTGATGGTGCGGCTGATTTTGATAATATCTCTCCTCATACAGGTTGTTCACCCGGTATCCGTAATAATCATGATTCACCGTAGAGCTTGTGTAGTTGTAACCTGACATGCTTACAAACAAGGGCAACACAAAACAAAACAAAACAAAACTATATACAAAATTTCAAAAGAAATAAATCACTTAACACCGTTCCCGCAACGGCGCCAAAAATTTGGTGGGTCGTCAAACCACCAAAGATAAATCACCTATTATCCCTATATATAGTATAAGCGGAAGTAGAAGTCGAACCCACGAGGAATCAGTGGACTTATTTCTTCTAAAATTTGTAAAATAACGAGATATTTGGATTTTTGATTAAACTCCTAAAATGAAAGAAAAATAAGCGAAGTGAAAAGTTCCAACCAATTAATTATTTCCCTCAATTCCTACGATTGATCATCGATTCAAGGATGACTCGTCGATTATTAATAAATTGGTTATAGTCACCGACAACCGCCAAGTGACCAATCTCTCCTAAATTCGATAATCAAGACACGGTCGTTAATTATTCTCTAACCGGAAGACACCCTTAGACACGGTCATAGGAGTTTGGAATCCCGGAAGCATTAAGGCTTGAGAGACCCAATTCAAGGTATTAATCCAACCGGACTAATTTTAACCTAGGTTATCTATTTCACACACAGGGGAATCCTGCGCTACTGAACCGGCGGGTAATGTGTTGTTCTACTACTAAAAATCCAATCTTTTATGGCAACCGCCAAGATCGATTTTGTGCTAGATCAAAATAATCGTTTAACTATCGCGCGCAAACAATCAAACAATAATTCTAATCATCTATTGCAAATCGGAAAATAGATAAATACTAACAATCAAACGAGGAGAAAAATGATTAGACGCCATGTGCGTAAAATCGGGCTTGATAATCAATCAACCTAAAATAAAATCTAGCTATACATAATATAAAAATTAAATAAAACAAAGCAAAGCAAATGAAAGGAAAGAGTAATGTAGTATCTTTATTACATGGAAGAAAGTTGCCGGCGACCAACAAAGGTATGCGCAGCTTCTGTTCTCTATTTCCGTCCTCCTCTGCTAAGAAAATAAAACCTAACTAATCTCATGTCCTATTCCAATATGCTGCTGACGTAAAAGCAAAGAGAATGGAAGTTCATGGGCCAAGCCCAATTATTTTATTCTAATTACTTAAATGGACTTATGTAATAATAATAATAATAATAATAATAATAAGAATAGGGGTCTTTTAATAATTAAAATCCCGATGTGAATCAAGAGCAAAAATCCACCGTTTGCTTCGACACTTTGTCTTTTCCTCAACAGTCGAGATCCCGACATAGCTGAAAACTGAAATTATAAATTCTTGAAATGCACTTTCCTTAAGGCTCTGTTTGGTTTTACGGAAACAAAAGGAAAAGAAAAGAAGGGGGACGGAAGGATTTATGTCTTGTGTTTGGTATTCTACACTAGAAAAGAAAAGAAAGGAAGTATGTGGAATCCAAGGGAAATGATAAAATATAATTTATTAAAAAATAGAGGGAAAAAAAAAGGTAAATAATTCCCAAAAAAAAAATTAACCTAAAATTTTGGCGCTAATCACAAAAATTGTTGGCGCCAACGCTGAAAAAAAATGGTGCTATTCACTGTGAAATTTTTTGGTGGTAATCTATTATAACCTAAATTTTTGTTCAGTATATATATTGTATCATCAGTCCATTGTTTTGGCTGGAAATTCGGACAGGTTAATTACATTTCTTGGTTTCCCTGAAGAACAAAGGTTCGAGATGTTGTTGAGATTGATGAACAACAAGTAGGATGGTGGTGATTTATGCTAATAATGTCGAACTCTTTTTTATATGCTTTGTTTTCCTTTACTATGCCAATAAGGTTTTTTGAGAAAACTATGCCAATAAGTTAATCGTAATTTCATTTCGACGCTTATGATTTGAACAAGTATTTTCATTAGTACACTTTCCTTTTGTTGGTTTGAATATCTATTTAAGTTGTTTTATGTATTATTTATTATATCTAAAAGTGGAAATTTATATATGCCTTAAGCATTTCTTTTCTTTTCTTTTAATTATCCAAACACTTTTTATATTTCCTTTCCTTCCTTTTCAGTCCAATCCAAACAATACAAAGGGACTTTGAAATCACTCCTTCCCCCCTCCTTTCTCTTTGGTCATAATCCTCTCTTTTCTTTTCCCTTTGTTTCCGCGAAACCAAACAGAGCCTAAATCTTCCACAAATCTTCCAAAAACTGCTCTATAAGTCCCGAAATCTTTCATCTTCTCTCTCGAGTGTCCAAAACCTGAAAATCAACCAAAACACACCCGAAAAAGAGTATCTCCCGACAAAATAGATATAAAATAAGCTCATAAAACACCACAAAATACGGACTCATCAGTATACAATAGTCACTGTATATAAAAACCAACCATTTGTGCAAATTCCTAGAAAATGGCAGAAAATAAAAGAGCAAGTCCGGTCAGCATTATGCAGGAAAGCAAGGCCTTTGGAAGCTCCTAGAGCAATTCATTCTCGTCGACCAAGATAACGGAACATTTGTGTTTCGGAAAAGGTGATTCTTAAGGCTCCCACAGAACATGAACTCGTAAACAAGTAATATGTGATCATCATCACAGCAATATCCTATCCTATCAGATTCACAAGATTCTAATGCCGCAGTTGAGCAAGAAATATAACCTCGGTAAGCCATTCCCGGTGGCCTTGAAGGCCCTCCTTATTCAGAACCTTGACTGCAACAGGCAAGGATTTGAGACCAACCCTAACATTTTCATCAATGCAACCCTTATAAACAGTTCCAAAGGTCACCGGGTTAGGCTCCTCATCGGAGCTATTGGAATCCACAGGCCGTAGATTATCGGAATTCGCCAATTCACTCGGATTGTCGTTCGATTCTTCAATTAATACACACCTTCGATCGTAGGCAATCATCAGCTAGCGATTGAAAAATAAATTAAAGAGAAAAACAAATTGATTAATGAATTAATCAAATTAATTACCTAGATGATAAAAGATGATTGCGTAGCCATTGCCGACGTAGTCATGAAGCTTCAACTTGCCATGGGTGGTATCAACTTGCAGGTTGGGAAGAGGATCTCCGATTCTAAGCCCCGGCATCTTAATTTATTCAGAAAATTAGACGGGTGATTTTGAGGGTAATTTAGGAAAATTGAAAAAAAAAAAAAGTGTCCTTATAACCAATGATCTTTTAAGTGTGTCCTAAGTGTCAATTAAGTCTCAAAACCAATCCTTATAAACAAATAACCATTTATTTAATTAGGAAGAAACACTTTTTGGAGAAACACTTTTTAAGGAAAACACACACACACTTTTAATATAGTAGAGATAGAGATATCTGGTATGTATTGTTCATTCCTTCAAATATATATCAATCTTGTTATTATTGTTTACTGTGTTTTAATTGTGTTGAATATTAATTATGCGGTTCGTAAATCGTAATTAGTCTGAAGATATTGAGCTACTTGTCGCAGTGGAAACAGAGATCATATACGAATTGGGCGAAAAGTAGGTGATTACACCGACATGGTACAAGTACACCTACATGTTAAACGCGTTTTGGCCAGAATTAGTACAATAGAGTTGTCGTTTTTTCTAGGAAGCGGAGTGCAGTGCGGGTCCTAGGGCCAATGACAACTCCTGGAGCAAGAAGTTGGTTCAGGCTTGGTTCAAAGTGCACCTACTTGTGGAAGGTGTTCTACTGGCCCGAACCACTCGAGTATGGGTACCGTTTATGTAGGTAACGGGCACCGCACGAGTTCTTCAGCAAATGACAGTTTGAGCAAGAAGCTTTTGGATTACAGTGGTGCAAAAGGGTGCTTTATCCAGAGGCAATCCAGTATATGCAGTTCCTAAGACTGAGTAATGTAACATACTGTATGTATGAGACATGGTGGGGGAATAATGGTGTTTTTCAAGGGCTTAGTTTGTTGTGTACTGTATATAGCTAGGTTTGTAGATAATGAGACTAAATTAGAATCTTTAAGGTACCATAGTGAGAGATTAGCAATAGCTTATGCTCTGATTAGTAGAATGAAGCTAAAGCCCAGTTAATAAGCTGCAATTTTCTTAATAAACTCTTCATAATCCCTTACAATAATCATAAAACCAGTAAATCAAAAGTACAGTTACCTTCAAAGGCGAAAAAGGAACTAGGGTTTCAAATTAAGGAGCAGAAATTAAGCTATTTGCAGTACCGATCAGCTTTCTTCTTCACACGATCTTCAAGAGCTTCATCCACAGACTTCAATTTCGCTTTCGGATCATACCCGAACCGTTTAGCTTCAACAGGAAACAAATCCTCGTACTTCATCTTCTTCGCAGCATCGATGGTGTAAATCTCTCCTCCTCCTCCTCCAGCAGCTGGTTGAGCACCGGAATTCGAAGCCGGAACAAGTTCGGTTGGATCATCGGAGGAAAAGCAACGATTTCCTCGCCGTCGACTTCAGGTAAGCTTGATTCATTGATGATGTTCTTCTTTTTCTTCTTCTTCTTGTCGATTGATTTAGCTCGTGTGCCTAAGACTCCTCCTTTGAAGGTTAATCTTCCTCCTTTTACTCTCTCGTATGCGTCCGACATCTTTCTCGATTCTTTGGCTGCCTGATTTTCCCTCTGAATTTTGGAAGGATTATGCCGCTATTGATGGATATGGTGGAAAGTTCTATATAGAATTTGGGGAAATTTGTTCTTATGCTTTCGACTTAAACGAGCCGAGCTCAGAATTAATAATCGAATAGCTCATAAAGCTAATCGAGCTTATATAATACTTATTTAATAAATTATTATATATACGAGATTCTTATAGGGAAAATTAATTAACAAGTTATTATAGATACGAGATAAATTTTTTATTTTATTTTAGAAATCAATCACTTTTATTAATCAATTAAATCCGTAAAAAACAACGGTAGTAATATAATTCGGGGTATGTGTTAAAGCGATATGGCCAAAGAATCAGCGATAAACAGCGCTTAGAATATGGCGGGTTCGTTACTGACGCCTAACAAAAGAAAAACCAACTGACGAAAAATGAGTTATCTCCATGAATGTAATCCTGCAATAAATGCGCCTTAAGAGAGAAGTCGTCCTCCGCGATCTTTGCTGCGGCATGCGCGCGCAGATAAGACAGTCTCTCCACCAACAACTGTGAGAGGCTCAAGCGCCACCCTCCACTAATGCTATAAGGATCGCCCTCAACTCTAACAACGCAACCGCTATGCACGGATCTAGGTGGAAAAAGTAAGCTGCAGAGAATAAAGTCGTGATAGTCGCGAAAGATGAGCACTATCGGCAATTGGCGCTCCCGATGATCCCACAACTCTTGTCGCTGCACCATGTCCCGCAACATTGCGTTTTATTATTAAGCAAGACAAATGGTGAAACGTGCCAAAATCAAGCTTACCACATTTTATGAAAATCGAGTTCACGAACCGAGTTAAATCACACTTTTATAAACCGATCAAGTTAGATCATACTTTTAATAAATTGACCAAGTTCGAATCGTGTTTTGAGCCTGAATTATTATAATTGTATTGAGTTTTGTCTTGATAAACTCGATTACACGTCTTACTTTAAACTCCTTCAGATTTGTTTGAGAGCTTGAAGTATTTTCCTCCTACAAATCATTTGAAATATGGATATCAAAACACGACTAAAAACAACCTCAGGTTACTACAAACCACACAAATCTACGTGTAGTGTTTTGATCGAATGGTTATTGAATCTCCCACCCACCCCTACCCGAACTCCATGAATACCGTGATACCGATCACTCCACCCGAAAGATTCTGTCTGCTGAACTGAACCCTGTAGAGTTTTCATTTACTTTCCCAACTCCACATTATCTCTGTAGAGATGCCATTTTTGGTACCTTTGATGACCATGAAGAACAGGCCTAAGTCGCGGTGCAGACACGCATTTCAAGCAACAGCATCCTCGTAATCGATCCACACACGACGTGCAACACCTGCACTTAATAAAAAGACTAAGCTTTTTCAAAAGCAAACCAATGGGGGATATTTTGCTTGTTGTATATGACAACAACAAAAATACTTACAGGAAAAGGAGGTTGCAGTCAAGGTTTGCACAATTACGATGCCTTGGTTCAGATACACGTGAGCGCGCATACATAACACCCACCAAGCGAAGTTATCGTGGGAGGCGACTGCTGCTGACTCGGTGTTTGTCGTCTTCTGAACTTCTCGAGGGTTGTATGTAGAAGGCGGTAGTGAAAGACGCGAATCGAACACAAATAAGTTTCCAACCCATCCTACAGGTCCTTCATTCTTTAAGTAATTAGAAACCCCTCCTTTTAAAGTATATAGCCTTTTAAAACCGCGTTGCCTGTCACATAATATCAAGCAACTTCTTGGTGCATATGATCATAAGCTGCAAAGCAAGTTTGTTACCACAAACTAAAACTCTTGGTATATATATGCATATAGGATTCGGGTACGAATGGTATATGCGTAAATAGTGAAATTATAAGGACCAGTTCCCTTCATGGTCCTTCATTTCACAAATCTGATAGTTATGGATATGCATATACATATCCCGAATCCAACTTCCAAAAATTACAAAATTTGCATGTGTATTCTATGTATCTGTTAAAATATAGGTGTATATAGGTCCCTTATAGTCTTCTTTTATGTTTTTTCTTTTGTCTTAAGTGTCCTAAATATGTAATTAGGACACTTTCTATTGTTTTTCTGTTTTTCTACTTTTGGCCCAGAATACACTGTTCATAGACGTTGGAACAGTGTATTCTAGCCGTTGGGGGTTTTGCCTATTTATTGTAATCTCCTCCTTGTTATCTCTACAAGGAAACTATCAATAAAATCTTCTTTCCTCCTATCTTTTTCTACATGGTATCGGAGCCTTGTGGTTAAATCTCTTCTTCATCCTCCTCAATCCCATTTTTCTGAAGTTTTTTCGAACTCACAAAAATGGCTTCTATCTTGATTCCACTGATTCTACTCCATCTTCAAGTGGAGTTATTCTCAATCGGGGGTAGCAATGATAACTCGTCTTCTCACAAACCATAAGTTTGATGGGAACAATTATCACTATGGTCTAGATCTCTTCTCATGTTTATTCTTTGGAAAAAGCGAGAAGGATACATTGAGTGAAATCATTGAACCTCCGACAAATGATCCACAACTCGAGGCAATGGAAAGTTTGAAAACAATGTTATCATGTCTGGTGATTGGATCAATGACCAAGGATCAAAGTGAAAACTTTATGTTTTACAACACTTCTTTCTTGAGATTTGGGGTTTGTTGTCCATGATCTATATTCAAGAAGGACAACACTTCAAAAATCTATGATCTCAAATCTCAACTAAAGATCGAGACAAGGTGATTTGAATGTCACTCAATACTACGATCAATTGACCAAGATTTGGCGACAACAGATCTTTTCAATGATCACAAGTGGAAGTGCCTACTTGATGCTAAGATCCACAAGAGCAACAACTTGAAAATGACAGGTCTTCTCGCTACAAATGGGATTAAATCCTTGTTTGGATGATGTAAGGGTAGGATTCTTGGAAAATCCCATCTTCCTAGCCTCAAGTCTGCTTTTAGAAGTCAAACATGAGGAAGCGGGGAGAAAGGTCATCTTGGGAACTCAACCTCATCTATTCTACTCAATCTATTCTACTCAACCGAAAGCTCTGCCTCTGCTCTCACTATCAAAGGGTAGTCAACACCAAAAAGGGCAAGAAAGAGAGGCCTTTACGTGATCACTTTACAAGAAGGTTGGACATTCAAGGAAACTTCTTTGGAGACTCCATGGAAAGCCCTCTTGATTGGAAGCCAAAATGCAGGGGCCGGAAGGGAATACCAAGGCAACCTTTCAACTCAATTGGGTGAAGGAACACACAGGGAACCTTCATTTTCTCTTAGAGCAGTGGAAGTTACGAAAAACTACACACCTGCTCTGGATCGATAACTCTTTCTAATACCTCCACTTTACATGGCACACTCGAGGTAATCATGCTCGTTCTACATTATATCGACCTTGAAAAACAACTCTGGATTGTTGATTCGGGGCCTCGGAGAACATATGACGAGGAAATAAGGGGTTGTTTCACTCCTTAAATCCTGTAAACATGAAAGATTTGTGAGAATTGCGAGATGGATCCACTTCCAAAGTGCAAGGAATTGGATCTATCAATTTTTCCAAAGATCTGATCCTTGATCAGGTTCTGTATGTACCAAATCATCATGCAATCTCTTATCGATGAATAAACTAGTAAAGAGACAAAACTTATATGTCATATTTCATGAGAATAAGTGTATCTTACGGAGAAACGACTACTGGGAAGATGATTGGCAATGCTAGTGCTACCTCGGCCTATACATGCTACTCTTGATGTTGGTTCTCTGGATACCAAAAACTCGACTTTGGTTATTGATTACATTAATTGTAATGGTGACCCTATTGTTTTATGGCACTATATAGATTGGGGCACCCCAATTTTTAATATCTGAAAAGGCTTATGCCTCGATTGTTTATCAATAAGAATGTATCGATTTTGATGTGAGATCTGTTGTATGGCTAAACAAAGTAGGGTTGTGTTTCATACTAAGTCTCATGTTCCTCCAAGCCTTTCCATCTTATACATAGTGATATTTGGGGACCTCGAGGGCCAAGAATATCAACGGTACAAATGGTTCATCACCTTCATTGATGATCACACCCAGTTGTCTTTGGGTGTTCTTGATGAAGGAGAGCGAAGCGGCAGGGGCAATCTTCATGAACTTCTTTCTCATGATTAAGACTCGGTTTGAAAGCGATATTAAAATCCTCTCAAGTCGGACAATGGAGTGCGAATATTTTGAGAACCATCTGGGGAAATTCTTCAAAGAAAAGGGATTATTCACCTAACCGTGTGTTGATACTCCCAAGCGAAATGGGGTTGCGAGAAAGGAAAAATAGGCACCTCGCCCGACCTTTGCAAGGGCAACTTATGTTTGCTATGAAAGTGCCTAAGCATTTTTGGGAGAAAATTAATCATAGCGCCACTTATCTCATTAACGAGAATGCCATCTAGGGTTTTGAAATTCAAAACCCACAGTGGCGATCTAATCTGAATGCATAGCATCTTCTCACTTAATTCAAAATCTGCCTCTGGGTGTTTGGGTGCATTGCGTATGTTCACAACCACCACAGAGAATAAACTTGAGCCAAAGGCATCCAAGTGCATTTTCCTTGGCTATTCACCAAAGCGGATGGGTTACAAATGTTCTTGTCCTCAAACTAGAAAATTCTTTAATTCAATGGATGTAACCTTCTTTGAAGGTAAAGCCTTCTACCATCAGAAGGGAATCAACTGGACTATGTCTCATCCTCTCAATGATGGGATATGAGTCACGGAACTTTGCACTCTCGGATAAAGAAAAGTATAAATCAAGGGAAGTTACTACCCACGATAATACTCAAAATCCTTAACCTCATTCCAGAAATGGAGTCCTTAAACCTGAACCTCGAATTCGGAGGTGCATACTAGAAGAAGCAGGAATGAACTTGAGAATCAAGAACATCACCCTCGTTACGAGAATGATGATTCTTTAGAACTTCATGACACTTATCGGGATCAACTTTGAGGATGGCACTACCTCGAGAATCACTGAAAGATCTATAACACGGTCAATTATGATGATAGACCTATTGCTTTGAGAAAGGAACAAGGGCTTGCACGATATCCTTTATATAATCTCACAGCAATAGACAATATTTCCACTTCTATCAAGTTTTCATACAAAGCTTGGATAAAAACAAAATTCCTCACTCCATTCATGAAGCCTTGGGAATTCTGAGTGGAAACAGTTTGTCAATGAGGAATTACATGCTCTAAACAATAATCACACACGGACAGCGACTTCTCTTCTACAGGGAAAGAAAGCGTTAGGTGCAAATGGATTTTCACCTTGAAATACAACTCACGATGGCACCATTAACGAGGCATAAGGCTAGATTGGTTGCTAGGGGTTACACTCGGACTCATGGCATAGATTACCAGGAGACTTTTGCACCATGGCAAAATTGAACACCATCAGTGCTCCTATCTATTGTTGTGAATCTAGATTGGCCACTTACACCAGCTAGATGTGAAAAATGCTTTCTAAATGGTGACACAAAGAGGAAGTTTACTTAAAGTTGCCTCGCGGAATTGACTATCCGGGTGAAAATAAGGTGTGTAGATTACACAAAGCTCTTTATGGACTAAAGCGGTCCCCTGAGAGCTTGGTTTGGCCGATTACCAAAGTTGTTAAGAACCTTGGGTTCATACAAGGTCAAGTGACCACACTATGTTCACCAAGGTGTCACATACGGAAAAAGAGTCATCCTCATTGTATATGTGGATGACATTATCGTCTTGGAGATGATGTCCATGAGATTGAGTCTAAAGCATTGTCTTGCAAAGGAGTTTGAGGTTAAAAACCTTGGGCGGATGAAATACTTCCTTGGAATGGAAGTGGTTGGAGTCTAAGGAGGATCTTTATATCTCAAAAGAAGTACATTTTAGACCTTCTTTTACAAGCAGGGGATGCTTGAGTGCAAACTTGCCTCCACTCACAGGGTAAAATTGGAAAAGGAAAGTAAAATTGCTCACTGTGGATGTTGGCGAGATATCAAAGGCTGGTGGAAAATTGATTTACTTGGCTCATACTAGACCCAGGACATATGCTATCTTTGTGAGTCACAGTCGGCCAGATTTATGCATCATCCTTGTCAAGAACATCTTGATATTGTTCATAGGATCTTGAGGTATCTAAAAAGGGCTAGCTGGGTCAAGGTCTTATCTTCAAGAAATCCAAAGATAGAAAGATCCATGTCTTCACTAATGCTGATTGGGCAGGGTCTGTGGTTGATAGAAGATCTACTACTAGCTATTGCTCTATTTTTGGGAAATCTCACCACTTGGAAGAGTAAGAAACAACTTTGTGGTTTAGAAGCGATCTGAAGAGTTGAATTGAGGGCCTTGGCCCTTGGTATTTAATGAAGGATTATGGCTCAGGGAAGATCTGAGTTGACTAAAAGATCAAAAAAGAGCATCATGTACTTCTCTCTTGTGATAATGTATGCTTTATCAATATGTCTGAAAATCCCGTTCATCATGATACATCCAAACATATAGACATTGTGAGACACTTTATCAAAGAAAAATCGAAGATCAAGATATCGACATTGAATTCATACCTCTCAAGATCAAGTGGTGATATTTTTACTAAGGGTTACCTTTCTACTATATTCACGAGAATGAGATGCAAGCTAATTTGTTATTACATACACAACCAAGCTTGAGGAGGGTGTTAAAATATAGGTGTATATAGGTCCACTATAGTCTTCTTTTATGTTTTTCTTTTGTCTTAAGTGTCTAAATATGTAATTAGGACACTTTCTATTGTTTTTCTGTTTTTCTACTTTTGGCCCGAATACACTTTGTTCATAGAGCGTTGGAGCAGTGTATTCTAGCCGTTGAGGTTTTGCCTATTTATTGTAATCTCCTCTTTGTTATCTCTACAAGGAAACTATCAATAAAATCTTCCTTCCTCCTATCTTTTTCTACATTATCCGATGCATATACATGTATGGATACTTATCAAAAAGTCACACTTGAGTGAACACGGGCTTACAAAAGCAAAGGCCTACCTTAGGATGACAGAGTATACATCACAGCGGATACCTCCAGTGCAGTACATCAGTATATCGGTTTTGCCTTTATCAATATCCGCTAATGGATCCGAATCACTTACCTAAGATACAAAAACCGACATAACAGAAAGAAAAGAAGAAAAAAAACCGTAAAGTGACAAGTATACGAGTATAAAGTTGGTCATAAATTTGCATAGGCGCGAGAACACAACGCTCGAGATATTACAAATACAATCAGTGGGCCATACCGCAGTTTCACCCATTCCAAGTGAAGTGCTCCTGAAACAATCCACATCCGGTCGTTGTGCTCCATGAAAATGGCCAATGTCCCACTCATAACCTGATCATGAGTCAAAAATAGGATACTACGCAAAAACTATGAGCCCTACTTCATCAGAGCAGATTAACACCTTCTCAAATGTCACTAATTATCATAAATGAAAAATACAAAACATATACCGTTTCTCACGTCAAGTATGACACAATCTGTACCAGGATCGCCATTTGTAGGACCATTATTCTTGTTTACTGTCTCTAATCGAGACCTCCATTCAGTCGGTGTGAGAGGTGTAGCTCGAGCCGATGAATCAATCAAAGGAGATGTGAAATTCCTCCTTCCAACTGCACACAAAAATTTATAGTCAAATGACCTTTCTTTCATTCTGTAGTGGTTATACTAAAAGAAACAAACACATGTAATGTGCAGCTATGATGCAACATAGCATGTCCTGCATTCGATACTCATCCAACACAGATATGCTCCGGATACACACGCCTAGGGTAAATTTGTAAATTTCAGAAGTTGGATCACGGCCATCTGGGATTTGGATATGCATCACTATAGGTCGGATCGTGAAATGAAGAACCATGAACAAAGTTTGAGTAAAAGCGTTAGATAATGAATGAAAAGTTGTCCAAATTGATGAAAGAACTACCAAAATTGAAGAAAACCACTCAAAAATGTTTTACTATGTCTTTTGATAATTATTAATTGGTCCGTATAGTTTTACTATATACGGTTTGATCCATGCATCTTTGATATGTATGCTTATGCCCTTCGTACCCGTATCTAATATTTTTCAAAAACTCCCTCACCCACAAAATCCTGTATACGCATAGCCGTGTACCCACGTATCCGTACCCCCATGCAACCTGAATGAAACGAAGAATCTCTTTGAGGATACAACGTTGGTGTTTGATTCAAGCGGTGACTTGTTTGATCAAACCAAAAAACACTCAAGAGTTCTTGATGATGTTTTCAATTGAATGATTTCATGTTAGCATTGAGTGCCTTTTATAGGCACAACACAGCACTTCGAACTGTTGCGGGTATATCCATTCAGCTGGAACCCGTTTTATTACGGAAACATTCCGGCGGCAACTCAAATGCAAACAATCACTAAAATAAGTGATTTATGAAAATTATCTAACATATAAGACCAAGATGAAAAGACATGATACACAGATAGGGACCAAGTACTATACCACTTGCCTGCACAAGCGATGGCTTATACGAAGCTTCAATCTCGGAAAAGCATGGCCATCCGGTGAAGGCGAGAACTGGGCGAGCATATCTGAGAATCTACGGTCATCTTGCACCCATTTCACATACACAAGAGCGTCTTCAAATGGTCCACTAAACTGCACAAAAGCGAAAGCCACAGTGAAAACACAGTCCAGAATCTTAGCTCGACTAGACATTTTCAGACTTGTTACTTAACAATGTAACAAGTAAACACGAATCTCAAACCCCTTGAATACAAAAACATAAAGAGATCAAGAATCTTAGCTCAAACCCATTTAACATACATAAGGCGTCTTTAAATGGTCCACTAAACAACACAAAAAGCGAAGCCACAGTGAAAAGACTGAGTCCAAGAATCTTAGCTGGACTAGACAGACATATTCAGACATGTACTTAACAATGTAGCAAGTAAACGTGAATCTCAAACCCCTTGAATACAAAAAACATAAACAGATCAAGAATACAGCATATACCTGTGCATTGATTCCTTGTTCATTAAGGTAAATACGCCCATGTATGTCACGACCCTGCATATAATCATTAACATTGCAACAATATCAATCATAATTGCTTTTCTTCTTTTCTTTTTGTGTACATAATGCATATAGCAACAAGACAAAAATTAACATTCCAGAACATCTTTTGAGTCTCTGAAATCTTTTCATATTTTCATACCATTTCAATGAAACTATTCAAAAGTTGGTATAGTAAACCTTAGCCATAGGATAGAATGAATCTATTCATTACCCTTATGTGATATCCAAAATGTTTGATTGCACAATTGTAAAATACAAGGACATCTGAGATCATGAATTATGTATCTTCTATAAAACCAAAATGGTGTAAACTTATCATTTTCGGGCTGTTCATAGCTAAAAGTTGTTCATTTTTTTTGCTTTTAGCTCATATGTTTAACAATTTTTGCAAAATCATTGCAATGACACCAAAGCTGTTGATAAAATCTCACATATCATAAAAATAATTGTTCATATAAAAAAAATTCATGGAAAGATACAGAGAATTACAAAACCTGCACAAATGATAGGTGCTTGGCAACTTCATCTTCAGGGTCTTGAATAGAAACAAAATGATAGAAATTCACTACAACAAATTCCTTTATACTCTCACTGTAATTATCAGTTCTAGAATCAACCCATATCCAATTTCTGTCGTCTGATGATGCTGATGATGATGAAGCATGAAGTTCAAAACTTTGTTCGCATTCCAGATTGGAATGCTGATTTGTCCGGCATTTTAGCTGAAATTGTTGCCGAGAAAGATGCAGAATAAATGATTTGCTTCGATTATGGAAAGTCGAAAAATTGGAAGCTGGGAATAAATTGGGTTTCAAAGAAGAAATGGTGTGCTGTTGTGTAAAGCATGCAAATGTAGAATTCATCGGAAACGAACAGAAGAAAGATGCCGGTCCGGTGGACTGGTTCAACTGCAAGTATTTTATCCACTACCGGAAAAGTAATTTTTCCTTTTTTTTCTTACTCGAATTTATTATTATTATTATTATTATTACAATGGAAAACAAGAACGATATAACTATTTATGACTGTACAAGAGTGAAATAACACACCACAGCAGACTAACTTGACATATAACGTGGGTATAACTTTTTATATAGAAAAAACTATGTTAGTGGTCTCTCAAATTATGGCCTCAGGATGAATTTAAACCTTTCAGGAGGATTGGAACACAAGACATCAGGATCTCATGTGTGCTTTCTAGTCGGTTGAGTTATCATCATCGGCAAATAATAAAATTTATTTACATGAGCAAACCTTTTTCACTAAAACAATGTAAATACATGTTGCCTAACTTGTTGTTCTCGTATCATTATTTCTGAATGCACGAGAGAGAATCAGACTCCAAACAAACCACTTGGTAGACCATATCACGAACCAGAGAAAGACCCTGTGAGTGGCGGAAGCTAAGCCGATTCAACCTCGAAATTTCCTCTGGGTAGTGCGACAAAAGCGTGCATGGCACATCCACCATGATCATGAAAGAGAACACCATAAGTTTGGGTGTTTTCAAGACATTATCGTCAACATTGATTTTCACTTGGCCAAAAACTAGAAGTGTCAATTAGAGGTAAAGATCGATCAACATGCCGATAGAGGTAGTGAGTAATGAATTCAATCATACTAATGTTAGGAAATCTACTGCGAGGCAGTGAATTCAAAATTTAATTTCCTATCGACCCAAGATCGAAACCGTTTAAGCGATAAACAAATAAGTAGTAGGCGGTGGTTACGTTGGTTGATCTAAAAGATCGGCGCTTTTGGCCGTCTAAGGAGAGTAGTTACGCATAGAGCCGCCCAAGTGTTCGGCATCTACCGCTAGTCCACATGAATAGCCCGCGGAATCCCGTCATGGATTCTTTATTGGAAAACTCCGGTTCTTAGACCGGCATTTTCCCACTCTCCAACTCTACATAGGATCTTTCTATTTTTTACTGCAAAATTATTAGTTCTTGGAATTGTGATGTACAAAAGAGGTTGACACTCACCTCTTATTTATAGTGTAGGGGGCGCCCCAACCTAGAGTGAAGGAGAAGAAAACATTTTCCCGATAAAAAATAAGGAAAATATAATTGATTGATTTATCTCATTTAATTTAATATCTTCTATTAAATATTTCCAATATATTGTCAATATCTTATATTGGCTATATTTATTTTATTATCATAAATCAATTTACACATGTGTGCAAATCTATAGTCATTAATATCTAATATTAATATATGATAAAATGTTATTTATTTTATCAATCAACTTGCACAATCCAAATACATCTAATGTACTTGGAAAGTGGCGCCTAACATACATATCAACTATATATATGTTTAATCAATTAATATAATATAATACTATGATTAATTAATTTGCAAAATACATGTGTATCAATATACATATATATTTTAGACATATGTATCTAAATACATACATTTAATTAATCAACATAATTAATATCTTGTATTATATTTATTCATAATAAATAAATCTGTAGTATTAATTTACTGGCTTTATAACATTTATAGTCGTGAGATAAAACTTTCCTTATTTGGTTATAAATCTATAACCACATTTTAATCCGGCTAGATGTTCTTGTGTGTGACCCGATAGAACTTCGAATATGTTGGCCGTAGACACAAAGTGTAATTTATGAAAATGCTCTTAAATGCTAACGATCACGGGATAGCGTCTGCAACACACCGTGACCCCGATCATCGGAAGAATCAAATGCAATGACTCTACCTTTCATGTGAAAGCGATTTACCGTGTAACTTACAATCTATCGATGTAATAATATCCATACGATTAAATGCGTCAGTGTCAAACATTAACGGCCACCGTATCTTATAATCTGGATATCATGCTCTCTCCGAAGTAACTCATTTAATCCCACTTTGCAAAGATTCACGAGTAAGACATTCGCTTATAAGAAGGCCATTTCGGATATTCTATCCCGATCATAGAATCTGCGATTCCCGGACGACCAATCATGTATACTCCGCGTGCTTGATATCACACCCAATCAACTACCTCGCGATCGCCCGTGGCTAAGAAACCTCAATAGTGTCAAAGCATGACAATCCACACCGTGATGCCATGAAGACTCGGTCTTAAGAATAATTACACAACCGTCACATAGTGTGACAACTTATCCGTGTAAGTGAGTCGATCCCAACGTCGCATTCTCTAAATACCGTCCACGTATGATGGGTATAAATAATTCCACCACCTCAGCGGTGGGAGACAACCCACTGCGGCCATCCTCGGCATGTGAAAGAGATCGCAAAGAGAGCGGCCACTTTGTGTCTCACCTCGCGCGACCAAAGCATTTGCGGCCCAGGCAAGTGCAGCGAGATCCTGTGGATCTCGTCCGAGCAAGTCAGAAGAGCGCCAAGGGGCGAGCGAGGAAAAGGCTTGCTCGCTTGCGACCTCGGAGAGATGGCCGCGGTTGATCGAGATCTTTTCCCCACTTGTATCTTAGATATTTAAATCTTACTTAATATCTAAGTTAAACTAAGCTGTTAGTGGATTATCTAATAGATTACTTATTCCACTAAGTTACCCACCTCTATAAAAGTGTGGTCATTTGTAAACTAGAGGAGGATGAGATATACCTTTACACTTGCAAGCCAAAGCTCTGTCCATTTTATTCCTCATACCGCCACCCGCGGAGTATCACACCACATATCTGACGGATATCCACCGTCATACACACGCGAGGACACATGACGATTTATACATCATCGATTGGCTCCGTTACCGGAAGCGAAAGTTTCATCGACTCGTAACTCACACAAAATCGAAAAATGATTCACGACCGGCTCCATCATATAAAATCACATGTCAGTTGCCGGAAGTCCGACTCAGGCGAGTCTAATCACAAGTGTAGTCATAACTTTATGGCGGAAGCAAAGAACAGCTGAACCCCAGAACTCTGCGAGGCGTTGTACAAACACATATACAAGGCGATGTCGCGGTAGAGACCACGAGAGATTCACATGGCGGGTGGGGAAGGATCACAAAGGGAGTTACGGCCTAGCGATGCCCGAAATTTGATAAATCGAAGGCTAAGTCAAGAGAGTCGTAGCGACATTGGATAGGAAAATCGAGAGGATCATCTCGATCGCGACAAAGCCAGAGATCAACCCACAGGCGAGCGGATCTCAAGAAGATCCGGAGATTGCGGAAATAAGGGAATCTGGCGGTATCACGGAAACTATGTACTAGCCAATTCCGTCGGTAGCAAATGGCCAAGCTCGAATGTCGTCGACCCCAAATCCCAGAGATGAAATCGCTCCTTGGGCGGTGAATAAGGGTCGTGAGCGATTCACGGGATCGAGATAGAAGAAAGTGTGCGCTCATCCAGGCGCGCGCAAGGACCCGGAAAAAGCGTTATGCGGACCGGTTCTCCCGGATCGCGATCATCGGGAGGAAAAATCACCACGAAAAAGGTTCGGCTTTCAAAGGTTGGGTGAGAAGGACAAGGCCTCGGCCCCGTCGTCTCGGCCTTCCCGATGGAGGATTTCTTCCCGGCGAGGCGAGGGGCGCACGGACGCCCGCGTAATTATCCGTGAAAAAAGAGCTCGTCGGGAGAGAGTCGGAAGAAGGCTGCGAAGTCGAGCGCGAGCGAAGAAGAAGCTAATACCACGAGCCTTTATTGCGACCAGTTTAAACCTGTTTGGCGAGCAGATGGAGATAATGAAAAATGAGCTCGCCGATTTGAAAAAGTCAAGGCCCGGCCGAGAGCCGCCCCGATCTCGGGAATCGGCGTGCTCGCCAAAAATTCTGAAACATTGCCTACCGGTCGCGAAAAGGTTAGCTATCGGCTATAATTACTACTGATTGAAATTCTTGCCCAAGCAGTGGCTCACGCTTTCCAGGTCGCATCACCTGGCGACCCAAAATAAATCTGCACAGTGCATCGCCTTAGTCGGAAGCTTGTCACGAGGATAGGGCCGCCTCTTGAATCGTGGACTTCCCAGTGGCTCGATAAAAATTGGGAGGATCTCTTGAGAAATTAAATCGAGAGAGTTTGAATCGGCGAGTAGACCAAAGAAAACTATAAGCGGACTATCTGAAGTTCGCATGGGAGGACATGAGTCGGAAAAGAATAATATTATGAGCGTTTCATCGAGAATATCGATCGGACAAAAACATTCGGATGATCACGGTTGTCACGTGTTTCCTCGCGAGGATCGCCAAGGGTCCAATGGCCCAGAGTTCAACTGCGGCCCCTGGCGCGGTCTCGAGGAAATGTTGGAAAGGGCTCGAATGATGGGAGTCGTGACGCCGTCCTCGAGGAGGCGAAACCCAAAGCGAAACGACCTTCACGAAGAGGATCGCCTGAGAGGGCGTAAGAAGGAAAAGAGGCGAGATGCTAACCACGACCGCGAGACAAAAGGCCTTATAAATTCGGCGAGGACAATTTTACCCTTTCGACACTAAAGCATCCCAAATATTGTTGAAATCCGTGAACATTTTGACAAGCCCAAACCTATGAGGGTGATCCGATAGTCGCGACAAATCCAAATCTGCGACTATCACAAGGACCACGGTCACATCACGCAGGCGAATGTTTCACGTTAAGGCGAGAGATAGAAAGGTTAATCCGCGAAGGACCCGACCAAGTATAAGCGAGGCGGGAACAGGTACCGGACAAGGTCGCCACCCAGCGTCTATCGGAAGGAGGTCCGGTTATCCATGGGGATATCCTGACAACAATCAAGCGAAATCTCGGATGCACCCAGTTAATCTGCGCGGCTTTGAAGCGGGTAGTATTGGGGAGAACGAGAGGGAATCATATTCACTTAAAGCGAATTGGCCTGGCGAGGGCCCAGCCGAAGTACCTCTTATTCTCAAAGTCGGAATAAGCGACAAGCATGGTGTCAGCGAGTAAAGATCGACCACGAGGGTGATCGCGGCGTCATCTATTCGACTATTTAAAGCGGTCGGTTTGGAGAGGCTAAGTTGAAACCACTACCTCGGGGTGCTCGAGGTTTTACCAACGACAACATGCGGGTTAAAGGCAGTCGACCTCGGCGTCACTTTGGGTGACTACGAGCCATGCGAGAACCGAGATGATCACGCTTTACGGTCATTGATCTCCCCTCATACTACAACATTATCTTGGGGATCCCGACCATGAAAAAATTTCAAATGGTGGCGTCCGTTCCCAATCAAAGGTCAAATTTCACATAGGGGAGGAGATTGGGGTCGCCATCGGCCGACCGGATCTTTCCTCGATTATATGACAAAAAACGAAGTCGACTCAGCGACCCGAGTGGATGGTTTTTCTTGGTTGGGATCAGTCGCCCACGTTGAATGAAATGCCGGAAAGAAGCGGTGGAGGTTGAAACATTGCAAGTTCGGGGCGAGCCCGACTTCAACTTTGAGAGGGCGAGTTGGTGAGTCGTAATGAGCGACAAATATCGATCAAAGGATAAAAATAGGATCGCGGACCACCGAGGAAAAGGGAAGAATTGATCGGGCTTACGAAAGCCAACATGGCGCGCCCGGCGTGGGAGGTAACGAGATATGAGGCGTAGAGTCGAGGTCGCTTTGCCTTTATCTAAGTGCCGACCCCAACCAGACGATCTGACAAAGAAGCGCGGCGATTCTCTATGGAAAAAGAATCGCAATAAAAGCGAGATCAAAAAACTTACAGCGGCGGCATAATCAAAGAGCTTGATATCCCTGGTTGGCAAGCGTAGTAATGGTAAAGAAACATAATGGCAAGTGGCGGATGTGTGTCGACTTCACAGACTTGAACAAAGCTTGCCCCAAAGACCACTTACTGTGCGCCTCGAATTGACAAAATGGTCGGCGGGATCGCGGATTCGAAGCAGTGAGTTTTACGGATGCATATTCGGTTATCACCAAGTCAAAATGGCGGATGAAGACAAAGAGATGGCGGCCTTTAGAGCGGCGGTGGACTCTATTACTACGAGATGATGCCTTCGGCTGAAAAGCGAGTTCGACTATTAGAGAATGGTGAGCGAGTTTTAGCACACAAATAAGCGAGGAACATGGAGGCTACATTGATGATATGGTCGTAAAATCAAGTCGCCGAGGATCACTGGTGGACCTTGCGAAACCTTCGCCATATAAGAGACCACTCAATGAAACTAAACCTGCGAAATGTATTTTTGGAGTCGAGCGGGGAAAATTTACGGGCTTCATGGTGAGTCGAGAGGGGATCGAGGCAAATCCGAAAAATCGAAGCCACTAATCAACGTGGCGAGCCACAGAGTGTCAAGGAAATCTGGCTAAGCGGCGTAATCACGGCCTTGGGTAGGTGATGTTGTCAAAAACATCGAGTTTGCGGTATATAGATTTTGAGGTGGATATCTGGCTATAAAAAGTGTGTTTTAGTAGTGTTTTCCGGTGGTGCCCGGCGGTGTAGGATTCAGCGGTGGTGCTATATCGAAGAAGAAGGCAGGAGCAATTCGGCTTTGCCTTGTGTTTTATATCATTTTCCCGATCACTGTGTGAGTTACATAGCTCCCTATTTATAGGAGGGAAAGCTTAGCACTTAAGTAAACTTAGTCGTTAAGTAAACTAAAATGTCTAGATGGTAAGTGGATCGAAGTCGCTGGCGGACCGGTTTATCAAATGAGATCGCGTGTCGGCCCACAATCCTCTTACGTAAATCGCGTAGGGTTGAGGGCTTGGAATGGGTCCGAAGGCTCGCGGTCCTGATCTGGCTTGCGTGCTCGCGGACAATAATGGCTGGTGGCCTCATCCACTAATGTCGGTGGTCGGCCAGGCCCGAATGAGGATCCGCGGACCGAAGTACGATTTAGGCACATCAATGGCCCCCTACTCCGTGCCTTAATCATTTTCTCAAAATGTTAGGCGGGGAGTAATAGTCTGTTTGCGGATCCGTTGCCTTGAAATATTGTGATGACTCGATGTTGTGGCGGATCGCCTGTTAGCTTTGCTTGAGTGCCGTACTCTGAGTAGATCTTCTTGTTGCTTGTATGTAGTTGATGAATTTCGCTTCTTGTGGCTCGTGCCATGAATTGATCTTGCCTTTGGTGGCTTGAGAGCTTTTAGTCTTGTAGAGGACTCGCTTGAAGTCGAGTTCCAAAATATGATCCGACCTAGAGGTTGGTCTTATAAACTGCTCGCTCAAGGGCGAGTTCCAAATATGATGCCGGTGAGTCGGGCTTATAAAATGCTCGCTCGGCGAGTGCCAAATATGATGCGGGTGAGTCGGGCTTATAAAATGCTCGCTCGGCGAGTGCAAATATGATGCGGTGGCGTCGGGCTTATAAAATGCTCGCTCGGCGAGTGCCAAAATGATGCCGGTATTTTATCGGGCTTAGAGTGCGATCTGTTTATCGGTCTTGAGTGCCGACAACGCTCTGTCGGGCTTAATCGCCCGATCTCATTTATCGGGCTTGAACTAGTGTTGATGGAAACCACCAGTTGTATGCTGTGCATGTAGCGGACAGGCTTGCTCGTCGATAACGCTCTATCAGGCTTAGTCGCCGACAATGCTCTGTCGGGCTTAGGTCGCCGACAACGCTCTGTCGGGCTTAAAGTGCCGTGCATGAAGCGACGGGTTTAGTCGCCGACAACGCTCTGTCGGACTTAGGTCGCCGACAACGCTCTGTCGGACTTATCGTTGCAAAGAAATCCATGTTGATGGCGAGCTTGTTGTAGAGAGCTCGTTATAAATGAGCTCGCTGATACGGAGCTTGTAACAAATGTTTACTTTATTTTTGCTCGAAATATTCCATCTTTTCTGAGTCCGCTATTTGAGTCCGACGTATCATACATGTATATATATATATAGGGCCCCCTTGTTTTTGGCGAGGTCGAGGACGTTAAAGCGTCGAACTTGCTAAAAATAACTGAGCTAAAAGTCTTACTTGTTGCGATTGAGGTCGATGATTGAATCAAAAAATCCGATGTGCGGCCCTCTTGTTTTAAGCAAGGTCGTTGCGAGCTTGGTTGAAACAAATTCTGGATGGTGCAAAATATGAGGTCGGGCTTAGAGCTTGCCGACCGAAGTCGGACTTAGAGCTAGCCGACCGAGGTCGGACTTAGAGCTGGCCGAGTGAGGTCGGACTTAGAGCTTGCCGACCGAGGTGTCGGGCTTAGAGCTGGCCGACTGGTGATTATCCGGTACAATTGATTCTAGAGAGCTCGTTGACAGAGAACTCGCTACGGGCTCGTATAAATCATCATGGTGTTCAGCAACCATATTAATTACATCGTCATTAATTGCACCTGAAAATACAAGACGGTCCCTGTCTCGCAGCCGGACTGTTACAAAGGAGACTATCATAGATGAAGATGAAGCTGCTTCATGGTTGTTACTTGATCCAATAAAGAATAGCAAACATCATCAAGGCAACACTAGCGGGATGTAATTTGATGGAGAAGTTGTAGATGAATACTCGGATCTTGGAAATTATAATAATTCTAACCATGAAACTCAATTATTTGATGTCAACTCACGTAATGATACTCATCAGCAATAACAATAAAATCTTGTTGTTGGGCATAAACTCCTTGAAGGAGATGATGTGGTGCCAGCTCGTATGAGGGAATCAAAGCATGATCAACTTGAATTTGAACAAAATCACCAAAGTTTTCATATGGGGTTGCAATTAGAGACTTTACCCTGCTTCAACATCATTCACTAATCAAGTAGCAGCAGGAGATAATTTACCTTAAATGGAAAGATTTGAAATTCGGACAAGGCTGCTTAACTTCAAACCCGAACAACGGAAATCCAGAAATTCTAGCACATGGATTACCTCCGTCGGTGATATTTAAAGCAGATGGGCCTAAATTTGAGTTTTTGAGCTCCAAAAGAGCTTGAATAGAGGCCGGTCGGAGACGAGACTCGGAGACTCGGAAACGTCAATTACTTCAATTACCGTAATGAAGCTTTCAAGTTTAGGGTAATTGCCTTTCCAATTTCACTAGTGTTGTTTCTCCGTCTCCGGTCATCTTCCCCGATGAGATGAAGTGAAAATCGATCGGAGGTGGTAAGTTGGATGCCTTAGAAAGAAACCACCTCTGTTTCCTTCCTCTTTTAGCCACAGAAGGAGAAAACTTGCAATACTCCACCTCCTGCTATACACAAGCTTTCTGGATCCGAATGGAGATTCATTAGATCTTGAGGGATGGTTTTAGGCCGCCGGAAATACTAGATCTGGCCTGAAAATGCTGAAAAAATGTCGATTTCCCGGTAACGGAGCCAACTGATGTTGCGTAAAACACCAGGTTTGCGGTATATAGATTTTGAGGTGGATATCTGGCTATAAAAAGTGTGTTTTAGTAGTGTTTTCCGGTGGTGCCCGGCGGCGGTGTAAGTTCAGCGGTGGTGCTATATCGAGAAGAAGGCAGGAAGCAATTCGAACTGCGCTTGTGTTTTATATCATTTTTCCGATCTCTAACCAATGAGTTCACATAGCATTTCACTGTTTATAGGAGGAAAACTTATGACAAAGTAAAACAGTCGTTAAGTAAGCCCAAAATGTCTAGATGGTAAGTGGATCGAAGTCATTTGGCGGACCGGTTTATCAAATGAGATCGCGTGTCGGCCACTGTCCTCTTACAGTCGTCGCGTAGGGTTGAGGGCTTGGAATGGGTCAGAAGGCTCATGATCACGATCGCTTGCGTGCTCGCATGGACAATAATGGTTTGAGTGGCATAAATCAGCTAATGTCGGTGGTCGTAGGGCGAATGAGATCCATGAATGAAGTATGATTTAAGCGCGTCGATGGGTTTGTCTCAAAATCTGCGAAAAGAAGTCTGCCTTTCTTCAAAATTTTGAAAGGCGGTACCTTCTCTTGGGCAGTGGAATGCTCTCAGGCTTTTAAAGACCTTAAAGAATACTTGTCAAGCCCGCCGTTGTTAACTTGACCCAAAACTAGGGGATATTTTGTTTTGTATTTGGCGACCTCGAGATAGGGCCGTAGCGCGATACTTGTAAAAGAAGAGGAGGGCTCGCGAAGCCGATTTTCATGTTTCCAGGCTCTAAGCCCGTAGAAAGTCGTTATTTTAATATTGAAAAGTTAGCTTATTGTGTTGTTATAGCGCCCGCAAATTAAGGGCTTACTTCTCATCGCACACCATCGTAGTCTGTCGAATGCATCGCTAAGGCAGATTCTTCATAAACCAGGACTTGTCCGGTCATTTGCCGGTGGGCTATCGAACTTCTGAGTCGACATCCGTTATGAGCCTCGGAAGGCTATAAAAGCCAGGCTCTCCCAGTTTCATAGTAGAAACAAGCTTCAGCGAAGAAACAACGGAAGCGAGTTTGCCCCAAATCTGACCCGGATAAGGTAGCCCACATGGGGCGAGCCTTTTAGGCCAAGTCACTTTGGCAACTCTACGTCGATGGGGCCGCCCGGTCATAAAGGTGCGGCGCGAGGATAATCTGTTAGAGCCGGGCACATCGAGAGAAATCGGCGAGGCTCGAGATTCGATTTCACCGCCTCTAATAACGAGCGAGTATATGAGGCCGTCATCGGCCCAGGTTTAAAGCTCGCCAAAGCCATGAAAGTCGAAAATATCTGGTATTTTGCGACTCACGATTGGTTGTGAATCGGATCAATAGCTCTTTCGGCATTCATTGCGAAATATTACAAAGGTATATCAACCTCGTCAAAAAACTTCAGCGACTTAGCATATTGCGGTTCAAAAACATCCCGAGAGGATAATCATAGAGCGGACTATTTATCCAAATTGACCAATGAAGATCGTCGTGCGATCCTAGCATCATGGTGAGCATCTCTTTGAGCCATGCCATTTCTCAAAGTCGAGTCATGGACTTCCAACCAGGAATACTTGTTGGGTCGACATCATGAAATCTTACATTGAGCTAGGGAGCTTCCCGGTGATCCGTCTTGCGAAGCTAATGCCTTAGTAAAAGAAATTGCAAGATATATGATTATGGGCGATGTGCTTTACCGTCATTCATTCTCAAAACCCGCCTGCGTCGTCGCGACTGAGGAGGTAGCGGGCATTCTAACGAGAACTACGAGGAATGTCGGCGGCCATCCCGCCATGTCGAGCGCTAGCTTACGAAAGTACTCTGGCGGATACTATTGGCGAAATTGCGAAAGATGCCAAAGCATATACCAGGCATGTGATGTTTGCCAGGAGGTTCGCCGATATCCCAGGCTACCTCGGTCGAACAAAGCATAGTGGTAGCGGCCTGGCCGCCGACATGTGGGCGATTGACCTCGTCGGACCTTTGAGGAAGGTTAAGCTCGGGATGCAGTATGTGGTAAATCGCGATGGATTATTTTACTAAATGGGTGAGGCTAAGGCCTTGGTAAAAACCAACACCAGGATATAACATACTTTTGCTCGATCAAATATGGACAAGATTCGGAGTTCGAGAGTTGTGGTTTCCGATCACGGACCTCGATTGAAGGCGAATTCGACAAATTTTGTGAAAAAAACAATGTTAAACATTGGCAATCATCCGTATGTTACCCACAGGAAATGGGCAAAGTGAAAATGCCAACAAGCAGTCTAAGTGTACTAAAGAAGAGCACAGGTGAAAGCGGAGTCAGCTTTGGCGGATCACGCTTCCGGCGACTCTATGGGCACTTTCGGGGCGTCGCGAAAAATCACAGCGAGAAACTCCTTTTGCCTTAACTTATGGATGCGAGGCTATGGCGCGGTGGAAATGGCCTTACCAAGCCACAGGGTGCGTTTTTATAACGAGGTCAATAATACGCGACACGTAAACTCGAGCTTGATCTAGTAGTAGGAGGCGGCGCATCGGGCATCTGACCGTTTAGTCAATTATAAGCGGTAGCGAAGCGTCATCCACGACAAGCGTATTCGCGGGCATCACTTAGCCGTAGGAGATTATGTTTCTGCGAAAGAGACAAGCCACGGCCCACGAGGCCAAGAAGGAAAACTATCGGGCCCAGGAAGGACCGGAGAGGATCGCTCGGATAGTCAAAAAAGGAACTTACGTACTAAGTGACAACCAAGGTCGCGAGTACAACCGACCACAGCATCACGGACAATCGAAAAATATTATATGTAAAGCGTATGTATGCCCGCGTCTGAGCAGGGCATACGGAAGAAATCGAAATAAAGAGCCATCTTCGTTTATTAAAAATACAATTGTTTCCAGCAAATCTGCGGCCTACCATGCTTTGCGATCTCAAAAAAAAAAAAAAAAAAAAAAAAAAGCGGGTTACACTCTGTCTAATGAGTGTACTATAACGATCGATGAATGCTTGGCACCTCATTAAAATTGCATAACCGTTATTAATGAAGCAAAAGAGCGGCGATGTCGGTCCATAGAAACCGCCAAAATTAACGCTTCCCGATGAATCAAGATCCCCGATCAATATCAGCGCGATGATCGCGAATAGCGTGCAAAAGCAAAGCTTGGCTTCATAACTTGACCTCGTTATCCGTGGACAAGAGGCGCGCGAGTTGATGAACCTTTTCCACTCCGCGATTCTGCGAGAAAGATCAGGCCAGCGAGTCGGTGCAGTCGCTCATAATCGGGGAAAGAGCTCGCGAAGGGCTCGTCGCCAAAGCAAGATTGTCTACTTGACTCATCGGCAAGGTTCCAGCGAGCTCATAATGGGATAAAGAAATTCGATGGCGGGTATACCAGGGCACCATTGATGGATTCGGAGTAAAAATGACCGCGGACGCCCACGAAGGGTAATCTGTGGCGATCCCGCCGAAGCAACCGGACAAGATGGAATAGAACTCCTCACTATTGAAAGATTGGGAAGTATTGGCGAAGGTGGTGCAACAAAATCGCCCACCCGAGAAAGGCGTCTGCGAGAAGAGAACCGTCACTCTCGACCTTGCTCGATTTAAACCCCTCTCGCCCGCCAGGCTCAACCCACTCAAAATAGCGCCCGAAAATGATCTTTAACAACGTCGAGGCGATAAAGAAGAAAGGGGATACATCACGAATAGGGCGAGCTTTCCATATCGAACCAGTTTGCTTTCCCACAGGTGAGACATAGCGTAAAGTAAAGGGAGGATAATGAACAAATTGCGAAGAAGAAAGCAAATTCGATTATAAGGCAAGAAGCGAGAATGAGTTCCAAGGTACTCCCCTTTTTATACTAAAGAAGGATATAACCAAAGCGGCGGGAACACGGACCATAAAGGGCCGAAATTTATGGCCCGATTACACGACACCTATTTATTAGAAGTCATAACTCTGCGTTAATGACACGGTCAAAGGCTGCTCTGAGAGGCTAAATTTGGACAAAACACTTTCTTTCATAGGGCGCGGAAATCTTGACAATTGACACCGCATGCGACCATGGTTAGGACAAGGCAGCGGCGTTTAGTGACGCGTACTCCAACAAATTATGTAAAAGACCTCGCACAAATCAAGAGGACCGCATACAGAGGATAAAGTAATGCCTATCACAGCCTCGCTAAAGACCGCCATATAGTCGACACAAATCAGGGATAGGAAAAAATCAAATCTTATAAATAGAAAATGCAGAGTAAATTGTCAAGATATTACAACTCAAAATTCAGGCAAATCACAAAGATAAATAGTCAAGGTTACAAGTCAAATTTTAAAGGGCTCGCGAGGAAGATCCAAAAATCTAGAGATCATGAGGGGTAGGTGAGTCTTTGATGAACTCATCGCCTTGCTCGGAGGGCGGCGGCTTCTTCAGCGCCTCAAAGTTCACGGGATTAACGGAGGCGGGATCCCAAGCAGGCTCGCCACGACTAAATTTGTTCGATCTGTATCGAGGTAATAAGCTCATTGGCATAGGGAATCTCGGGTGAAAAACCACCGTCGGGATGACCTTGTGCGTATTCACCCACCGCGACATATCTTCCAGAGTAATGTGCTCTGCCTCGGCCCGACCAGATCTGATGAGCTAAGTGACTAAAACCACGATCAAAGCTATGCTCCGGGAGGTCAAGGAAGTCATCCCGAATTCTTGTAGCGCGGCGGCCCCAGACTTAGCCTCTCCAGCGGCCTCGGCGATTTCTTCCACGACTTCCTCTGCGGCTCTCTTGCGGCTTCTTGGCTTTCTCGGCGACCTCTTTAGTAAGCTGTATCCGCCTCGGCGAGCTTACCCCTCAACTTAGCGATCTCTCTCTGCGCCCCATAAAATCCTTGGTCAAAGTGGAAACTTTCTCATTGATTTCGACATCAAGTTTAGAGTGCTCCTCCAAGATTGATCTCATCTTTTCCACCTCGCTTGACCCGCGTGCCTAGCTTTCTTTTAGCGGTAACTCTTGCACAGTCGATCGCCCCTAATTGCGCCGTCACCTTTATCATCTACGCCTCGCGCCTCTCAGTGACCTCGAGCACCTATTCAAGCAGCGCCGGTGGGAAAGCAAGGGGAGTTGGCCAAAAACAAAAAATAAATTATAAAAAAAAGAAAAGAAAAAGGAAGAAGAGAGAAAGAGGTGGTCTTACCATAAAAGCGACAATCCCAAGGCGGCGCTCAAATCTACGATTTGGCGATCTCATCTTGAGGCGGAGTATTATCTTGAGCATGGCGGGCTAGTATGCCCGACCAATCTCCACTTGAACATGATCGGGATAGTCAAGAGAAATCGGCCCAGAGGAATCACGTCGACAATTGCTTCACCAACCCGAGCTTTGGATAGGTCAAGATCTGGGTAAAGCTCGGATCAACCAAAGGGCCTCTTTCCCGAGTAACCTCGAGGCAAGGTTTTTGTGGCGGTGTCTCGGTGGGCGCTCTTCTCGCACGGGCTTGACCTCTTGAAGATGCACCGGCGTGTGGCGGGCGTTTGGGTGGCGATCATCCTTCGCGCTTCTGCAGGTTGAGGTCGCTTTCGCCCGTGCAACTCTTTAGCGAGGGATGAGTCTTTTTGAGGCACCGGCGACTGACTGGGCTCATAACAAGGCGCGAGGGAAGTCGCAACAAGAGCGAGAAGAGTCGCGACTTCCGGGTTATATGTCTCGGCGACAACCGAGGCATCCACGATTCGAGGCACTTTCCTAGAGCTTTCTTGAGCCTCACCATCGAGCATTGGCTGCCTTGGCTGCCTCAGCGTTAAGCTTGTTTCTTTGAGCCTGCGAGCATTTGGATCCATACACAAAAGGAAGCGGTTTAGAACCCAACAAAACAAAATGAACATATGCAAATGATGGAAGTGGAGGATAAGGGTGTCCTCCGGGCGGCGCGCGCGCATCGTAATCCTTGTGATCCCGGGCTTAAATTTGTCGGCCTCCTTCTCATGTCGAAAAAAGAAAACCGATACACAGGTGTCGATTCCAAATATCGATTTATGGTCTATTGAGATCATTGCCCGCTTACGATCGGGACCATTTCTTCTCAACATCCTTCTCGTCCGCCGTCATGGTCCCAAACTCCCGCGTAACCTTGAGTTGTTAGGTCGATAGTTCTTGGTGGGTGGCGGCGCGGCGCGCTTCACCATTTGTCATGGTTTGGCTCGCAATTTTCTTAACTTCTTACGCTTTTTGCGGGCACCAGATATCCTTCGAGGCAATTCGACATTTTCATCCTCACTGGACCCCATTAACTCATGAGCTGCGGCGTCACGAACATAAGTTTAAATCGTGGTCGGGGCGCGCTAGTACTGCCAGGACCTGCGATTTGTCCTTGGTGGGGGCGCGATTTTTCGGCCCGTGAGCGAGTTGGAGATTTTGAGCCCGCGCTTTCTCTTTAAGGCTCTCTGTCGGGCGGATTTACGGCGAGATAAAGGCCTCCAACTCAAAGGTCGGCATCCATAGTAGCGACCACATCGGCGATAATCTACGCCAACACTGCGTACTTTCCCCTTCCACCTCGTCAGGTAGATGCGCCGGCGAGGCGCGCGAGATAATATGGGGTCATCCTCGGCGTAATCATAAATCTCCACTTTCCATGCGAGAATCATCGCGAATAATCATTCCCGACATCCTGCAAAAACAAGGGAGGAAAAAGGTGGAGCTTCGGACTGGTATAATAATAAATTAGCCCGGAAGGTGATCGCACCCACTTTGATGCCGCCTCATCCGTTTTTGCAGAGAGATCGCAAATAAAATTCTGAGAGGAAGCGGGGCGGGTGAAACCCCAATTTTCCCGGAAAAGCTATAATCTCTTCCGGGAAAAACCCATTATTAATCGAAAACAAATCGAGGTTGCATCCCGTTGCGAAAAGAAAGATGAAAATGATGCCTATGGAAAAATAACGCGAGGATGGATGAATAAAAGAGGTAAAGAGAGAATTCTTACCCAATTTCTTTGAGGAAAAGAAATCCAGCGTGAAGGCGGGAAATGCTCAAGAAAGTGGCGGAATCTTCAAAAGAACCACCTTGAAATCCTAAAACCACCAAAAAAGCCCCTTTGAACCTTCAAAGCTCCGCGCAAAACCTTAAAATTCCGATCGATAAGCAATGAAGGAAATAAGGAATGCTAAAAGTGTGAGGAGGTTGAGGGTGAAAGCCTTATATAGGCAAGGGGCCCACGATCGGACGGTTGGGAACCACTTTGTTAATGATTCGATTAGGCGGCGATTATCAATTCGAAATTGAAGGCGTCCCATCAATGCTCACGTGCAGCTGCTGGCGATTGCAAAGCGACGCGTTACTCGGCGAATGGTACCTGGAGGGCGGCGTCGGCCACGATTGGCGATCTCGCCCCGCCAAGCCCGACCGAGTTGCCCGAAGGCGCGTGCTTTGAAAGCTTTCGACCGCCAGTGAACAAGTCGCATCAGGCGACAAGGTAAAAGCAGGCCCCGAGTTGCTTGAAGGCGCGTGCTTTGAAAGGGCGGCCGCTTAGTGAACAAGTCGCGTCAGGCGTCAAGGTCGCAAAAGCAGACCGAGTTGCCGAAGGCGCGTGCTTTGAAAGCCACGGCCGCTTAGTGAACAAATCGCGTCAGGCGACAAGGTCGCCAAAGCAGGCCCGAGTTGCTTGAAGGCGCGTGCTTTGAAAGCACGGCCGCCCAGTGAACAAGTCGCATCAGGCGACAAGGTCGCAAAAAGCGACCAAAAGTTACCTTGAGGTCGGCTTGCTTTAAAAGCACGGCCACTAAGTGTACAAGTCGCATCCGGCGGCGAGGTCATAAAGGTGTTGATAATTACTCCATCCTTCCGTATCCTCGGGAATATCATTAAAGCACGGAGTAGGGGCCATTGATGGGTATAAATAATTCCACCACCTCAGCGGTGGGAGACAACCCACTGCGGCCATCCTCGGCATGGCGAAGAGATCGCAAAGAAGGCGGCCCTTTGTGTCTCACCTCGCGCGACCAAAGCATTTGCGGCCCCAGGCAAGTCTGCGAGATCTTGTGGATCTCGTCCGAGCAAGTCAGAAGAGGCGCCAAGGGGCGAGGCGAGGAAAAGGCTTGCTCGCTTGCGACCTCGGAAGAGATGGCGCCCGGTTGATCGAGATCTTTTCCCCACTTGTATCTTAGATATTTAAATCTTACTTAATATCTAAGTTAAACTACAAGCTGTTAGTGGATTGTCTAATAGATTACTTATTCACTAAGTTACCCACCTCTATAAAAGGTGTGGTCATTGTAAACTAGAGGAGGATGAGATATACCTTTACACTTGCAAGCCAAAGCTCATGTCATTTTATTCCTCATTACCGCCACCCGCGGAGTATCACACCACATTATCTGACCAGATATCCACCGTCATACACATGAGACACAGTGACGATTTATACATCATCAGCGTCTGATCAAGTGTCTACACTTGATGAAGCGAGATCTACCCACCTACAAAAGGCATAAGACATCTGTCGTGTTAGCTTTGTTCATACTATCAATGCCACTGTTTAATAGTACATCGACTAGAGACATTTAAGTATCAAACTTATTAAAGTGATTAGAGATCTCATCAACCATGATCGCCTATCATGGTTTCTCTATCAAAGTTTAATACTAATTAAGGACGTTATCATATAACAATTCATAATTGGTTCTTTAAAAGAACAAATATATGACAACAGAATAGTCACTTAATATATGTATAAACATAAAGAAATAGTAGAAATGATCTGACCCGGTCGGATCCGGTCCAACCCGATTGGGTTTAGGACGAGTTGGGATCCCTCTGCCTTGATGTTCTCTACCGTGCCGTGCTGTGATGTCGAAACGGCGTCGTTTGACAGCACGGCTGACGCCGTTTTATGTGTTTTTTAGGTCGAACAAAGCGGCGTCGATTCGGCAAACGCAATGGCCGTTTTGTGTCGCGGCGGCTCTTCTTTGTGGTCGATACACAACATAGGATCGAGTCGGTTTAGGACACTATTCCAACAACTAAAGTATCACATCACACTTAAATTGAGCTAATGATTCACCCAATGTTGGTCGATGCTTCGTCGTAAAGCCACATACAATGTGTCTTTCACATATATCATACGGTATTAGATTTGTCATTTCTTGATGTTTTATCTTTAAACGCTATTTCTCATGCAATTTTTTCACGGGTTATACTTTTAGTCCTCATGTTTCATTAAGTTCTCAAAACTAGCTCCTATTTTTTCTAACCTTAAATATACTTTTTTTCTTTTTTTTTTTTGGGTCGAAAACTGGATATTTTATTAGAAAAACTAACTGTATAGAAAATACATCTCAGTAGAGTTTTCACTTCAGCATACTTTTTTGATATACTTTTAGGACACTTAATATTTGACTCGACATTGAATATGTTAATTGTTCAAAAAGTGTAACAAAAATAGGACCGCAATTGTCATTATTAAAAGGCTAAGGTTATTTTTTAAGACAAAAAAAAAATACAATAGACCAAAAGTGTCGTATATTAATTATTTTTCAATCATAGTAAGGTAACACGTAACACATGCATAAATAGAGGTCAAACATTAGAAGTTATGCGTCCATTAACTATCCCAAAAGTGGATAAAAAAAAGTATGGTTAGAGACAAGTAAATGTCATTACGAAAAATAGAATTTAGTTTTGAAATAGGAAAAAAAAAGTAGAGGATCAAAAGTGTAATTATGCCCGAATAAAATGTTAGGAAGAAAATACAAAACTCATGAATTAAATTGCGGGGTGTTTGGTTAAAAAGGTTGTGTTGACTAAAAGGTTGTGTAAAAAGGTTGTCTATAGAAAATTTGAATTTTTATAAGTTTTATGTGTTTTTGAGCCATTAAGCCAATAATTGGGAAGAAGCGCCATAGGGGATTTAGTCTGTTAAGATCGTCTTAGCGTTTGTAAAAGAAATGAGAAAAAATCGCGGGTCAAATTTATTTAAAAAATAATAGCCTTTTTAAATTTTTTTTTGAAAAGCAGCGCCTTTCTTAATTATCATCCCAAATTGCGGGAAAAAAGTGTTTTATGTCATTTTAAAGACGACTCCATTTCGAGGGGTGTGAAGTGCTCTCATACACCATCTCTTTGAACTAAAGCTTGTTCGCGGCCTGCGTGCGTCTTCTTCAATTCGATAAATTTATCACCATTTCTCTCTCGCCGTAGGCGGCATTCCCGAGCTGTTGTCCGTAGCTTGGCGACTAGACACGAAGCTTTTGCTGAAACATAGCAGTATGATCTGCCCACCAGCTGTTTGAAGGTATGCCTGCGTCATACTGAAATTCCTTTTTTCTCACTTTCTTGACCTATTACCATGCCAAAGGAATTCAGCACACTAGTGATTTCAGCTAATTGGTTACTTCAAGTGTATTTACTTGGCTAAAATTTTCGGAAATGGTATAATTGTTTCACGTTATTTGGCCCATTTCTCGTAATAGTCTCGTATGTCACTTGTTGTTATCTGCACCGCATCGATTTTGCTTTCAGAGCAGTTGCTATTGACACCGCATCGAATCTGCTTTCGGGGCACCAATGTGATATTCTACCTCTGCAAAGTCGGAAGTTCTTATAAGATCGCTGCAATTGACATCCACAAATGACAAATCACAAGAGCTTGTTTTGAGTAGGAAAATTTTGATCAGTGTTTTCGAGTAGGTTCTAATTAAGCTGACGTGGATGTACAACTGTCAGCTTCTGACTCCTTGATTTCTCTAGCATTTACCTCAATATGTTTTTCCCACTGTTCAGTGTTCACAGAGTCACTTCCTATAAATTCCTGCTGCTGTCTCCTATACTTCGTATTGGAGGAGGCCACAAATATATCTGTATTATATGTTTTTCTTTTCTTGAGCTGAGTTCTGTTTCTTGGCCAGAATTTGCTTTCTGTGAGTTTTTTTTTTCTTTGAACAACTATCTGTGAGTTCAGTTGTCCTAATTTCCCATTTCATTCCACGTGCCAACATTCATTGAAGTAGAAATATACGAACTATTCATAGAGTACCAGCCAAGTAGGTTTGCCTGTTCTCTTAATGATCTCTGTCAAGTGTCAATTAACTTAACATCATGTGGATTTCTTCTGGTGCGTGTTCATAGAATACAAACTATTCACAGAGTACCGGCCACGTAGGCTTGCCTGTTCTCTTACTCAGGATTAACATCATGTGGATTTCTTCTGGTGCGTTTATTTATTTTTATTTTTACAGGCGGCCCAGTTGGGCTATTTTCTCCGTGGACTGTTTTCTCTTTGCTGCTTAGCTTGGACGGTTTTGTCTAGGATGGCTTTCCTCTTTCGGAAATTTCAGGAGGTACCTCTTTTTCTCTCTCTGTCTCTTTTAGAAAATACATAGGATGACCATATGCACTCTAAATGTGATTTGAATCGACTTTCCCTCTGTAAGTTCTAAAGCAAGAACTATGAGAACATCAACATACCTTGAAATTGTATATTTTCCCAGTTCATGATGGGTATTTATTTGAAGATTTCAAGGGCTAACAGGGCCATAAGGTTCCGTCTTGTTTCTATTTTCTTACATTTTTTTTTTCATTTGTCGGTATTCATTGTCTTACGCAGTCATTACTGTTTATGACTTAGAAATTCCACCGTCACATTTTGTGCTAAGTTTCCGTTGTATTTTTTTTTTTTCTTTTTCTAGTGGCTAGGATGTGATTGAAATCAAATTTGAGTTGCAGCATAATTTGACCTGTTATATAATTTTGTGCAAATTAGATTGTCAATTAAATAGTTTAACAGTTTTGTGCATTATATTCCTAGTGCAGGCTGTGCAAGTACTAGCCAAAAGTCCTACTTTTGCCAAAGAACCTAGACGCTTACAGTTTGAAGCAGATATAAATCGTCTTTTCCTGTACACCAGGTGAGGATCACACCTTACATTATTCTTCAATGCACTTGTTATTTCGTTAACCTTGATGAACCGCTCGAGTTATTTCGAGATCGATTAAATCATATTTGAGCAAGCATTTCATGAGCAGCTCAGCTTGTTTTATGATAATAAAACATCAATGATAAAGCCCCAAGTTGTTCACTACTCATTTAGATAATAAGCTTATTTGATTCGATTCAGTTTTAAAGAAAATTCAACTTTATTTCAACTCGAAATTTTCAATATTTCAGTTACAATCGCTTAGGAAAGATGCCGCAGAAGCAGATGCAGAGAGATCATTGAATTGGCTAACAATGCATCCATTGATGATCAGCAAAATCAAGTCAAGAAAACATCCATTTGCAAACACAAAACTTAAATCACGAACATGGATCATATACTTGTTCGCGATTTACCAACCTCAAACAAGCTCAGTGAATCAGACCCGAATAACACGAGCCCATCTCGCCGTAGCGGTCTAAGCCTTGCTGTGGGTCAGACTACTCCCTTGACTGGTCATCCTGGTAAGCAATACTATATTTGAAAGACTACCTATATATAGAAATGTGGGCCAAAAAACGTTACGATTGTAATATTTTGGCCCTTAAACTCTATTTTTGAACAAACCGGTCCCTAAACAGTCTTTTTTTTTTTTTGGCAACAAATTGGCTCCCCACCAGCGCATATTGGCTTCATCGGTTTTCAAAACCTATTTTGGTCATTTTTTGTCACACCAATGAGTAGCTTTTATATCCAGGAGTTCAACATAACAAACAGCATAAAAAATGGACTTCAAAATCCACACCAGGAATCCATTGTTACTGTAATACGAGATCAACTTCATTATTAAATTCGCCAATGATTCTGAAGTCCGTTTCTACGGCGCTTATCATGTTGAACTCCTGAAAACAATAGCTATGTAATGGTGTGATCGAAAATGGGGTTTTCATACCGTAGGAACCGATATAGTATGGCACACTTTTAACTGATCAGGAGCCAGTATGTTACAAAAACTTTTATTAGTGGGGCGTTTGTTAAAAAAAATTGACTAGGGGCCTATTTGTTACAAAACAAATAGTTAAACGACCAAAATGTTATGATCATGATGATTTAGGGGCCTACAATGTCTTTTGCCTTACATTTAGCTGTCCATAATATCTCGGAATTTGACTCTGTAATAATGTTTTCGTCAGTTATTCCTGCAACGCATCCATTAACACGAGCCGAGGTATCGCAAAAGTTGAAGGATCTCATGGGTTACACCCTAGAACTTAAGCCCTCTACAATCCCACACAAAGATGCTGGCTTAGGTTTATTCATAAACGGGGAAGCCGATGTTGGTTCTGTGATAGCTTTCTACCCCGGCGTCGTATATTCACCCGCTCATTATCGCTACATTCCCGGATATCCAAGGTTCGACACACAAAACACGTATATGATCACTAGATACGACGGTACTGTAATCAATGCCCAACCCTGGGGTTCAGGTGGCGAAACACGTGAGTTATGGAACGGTGTTTATGTTCCGGAGGCTAAAACCGAAGGTATCGAGAAGGGTTCGGATAAAATATGGAAAATGCTTAGTAAACCATTGGATAGTAAAGAGTTTGGGATTAAAGGTGAGATCTTGGAAAAGAGAAACCCTTTAGCTTTAGGTCATTATGCTAATCATCCTGGTAAAGATATGAACCCAAACGTCATGGTCTGTTCGTATGATTTCCCATTAACCGAGAAGAGTATGAGGACGTATATACCCAATATATCCTTCGGAAACGGACAGGAAGCGAACATGAAAAGGTTTGGTAGCTTTTGGTTCAAATCTTGGAAATCTTCAGGGAATATTGTGCCTGAAAATCCTGTTTTGAAAAGTCTGGTTCTTGTTGCAACTAGGGCAGTACAGGATGAAGAGATCCTTGTGAACTACAGGTTGAGCAACTCGAAAAGACGACCGGCGTGGTATGTTCCGGTAGATGAGGAAGAAGATAGAAGAAGGTGGGGGTAGAATAATCTAGAAGAATCGTGTTGTACTGTACTGTTGGACAGGTGTTACGTGTGTAGGCGTTTTTACTGGTTATACCGTGACACGTATTCAATGGTACGGTGCAATACAGAGTATGTGCATGGGACTTTCCTATCTTTTTTAGGAGAGAACTCAACTGATCCCCACAGAGAAAGGTATTGTTGTGACCATACATTCACAACGTGGAGAAAGATTTGATTGGATAATTTATTTATTTTCTCTAGAATTTTACAACAACGTCGTTTTGATAATAATGCTTTGAAAGTGCGCTTGCGATATCCCCTCAGTGTATGGGATCCGAATTCCTTTGTTAGAATTGCCTTGTTGTTATTTAAGCCTGCTTTAGGTAAAACAGCTATTATACGTTACATATCTTTTTTGGATCATTTGCATTTGAGTTGTCGCACAGATAAATATGTCGTAACAAAATGGGGTTCGACCTACCTGGTCAGGTCACGATGGATCACGACAATCAAAACAAGTATAACAAAGTATATTGCTGTGTGACGCAAGTGTCGTAAATCCAACGAAGCATAGCAAATTATAGTAACGAATAGCAAACAAGACAGCGTAGCCAGGCATCATAACGGCCTTTATTACGGTGCCTTTATTTACATCGCATCCAGGTATATTAAATGCGGCTATTACATCACATCTGCTGTCATGAGCCAGATTTTTGGTGCTTTTGATTGACTTTTAAGTATAATTAAGCTTTATCAAAGTCGAACTTTTCTGATCTGACATAAAAAATTCGGTTATGAAACTTTAGAATCGATTTTAAGTAAAGTCATTCTGTGCGGTGCATAACTAGAATGAAAGATATGATTTTGTATTCTTGTTGAGACATTTTATCGTGTCATTTCGCTACGACCGTCACACAATTATCTTAGGTAACATATATAGTGACACCACATTTTCAACAATTTAAAAAGAGAGATTTTATGATGCAACGGTTGTAAGAAATGAATGGTTGTAATGTATGCCGCTTGGTACAACCTTGCAACAACGGTTGTATTATAAAATTTGTCATTTAAAAAAAATTATTTTCCACTCAAAAAAAAAAATTTAATTTTTACCTTCGACTTTCCGAAAATTGGTTATACATTTAGATTAACTATATTATGGCGCCAAGCTTGAAGCTACTTAACTGCTAACTAATCATATGGCGCTAGCTATAGCTTTACTTAAGTAACTATGGCGCTATCTTCAAAACGCTAATTCTTCAGAAAACTAACGAGACAAGGAATTTAAGGTAACATAAACTCATCAAGGTAAGAGATTAATATCTGAAATTCTGATCAAAATCCAATACAGAAGTGATAAGTAGATTAACAAACCAAACCAAACCAAACCGATTCCATGTTCCCCAATTCTGTTTCTTATGCCTCTCTATTTGCTCCATTTCCAATTGCTACTAAATCGAGACCATTATCAAAATTACAGTAGCAGAAACAGGAAGAGGACGAGAAGAATCAAAAGAAGAAGAAATTGAGATAAGAGTCTGCACAAATCGAACATGCAGGAACCAAGGCTCATTAGAAACCTTTCGAATTCTATCTGGGATTGCTCCTCCGTTTGTCTCCGTCAATCGATGTGGCTGTCTCGGCCGCTGTGGGAGTGGTCCAAACGTCGTCGTTTTGCCTGATCAGGTCTTTGTGGGCCATTGTGGTACACCTTTCAAAGCCGCACAATTGATGATGTCGTTTGTTAATAAGGGTGATAATGGCGATGGGTTTGTTGAGAGGGAAATTCGTAAGTGTTTGGATGCATTGAGTTTGAGGATGAAAGCTGAGGATTTGATGGATAATGGTGATTTTGATGAAGCCCAGATTCTGCTTTCTCAGGTTTTTTTATTTTTATTTTTTATTCTCAGCTCAAAAATCAACTTTCTTCTGTTTCTTATTAGTTTAAGAGACAATGCTTATGTATATTACTTACTTGCTTGGTGCAGGCAATAGATCTCAAGCCATATACTGGTGTCCATATTTCATATAAATCTAGGTACGTACCCTTTATTGTCTTCTTGTCATAAGTTGTAAGAACACGAGTAGGGCATTGCACCTTTTTTTTTATGGATTCGGCATTGTTTGATCTTAGATGTCTCGGTTTCTGAAAGTTTTGACGTTATCTTGGTCCAATAGGAGCCTGGATCTTCTCACTGGAGATCGGATCCTCTCCTATGAGGCGTATTTTGTGATTCGTCTAGTGATATCGTGCAGTGAACTTCGTATTTCACAGAAAGTTTACTTTGTGCTTTGCACATAGGTTGGATCATCCATGGGAGGAAAAATTAAGCTTACTTTGTTATTTGTGATGTCACTGGACAAATCATGGGACGAGCCTCGGATCTCGAGACTGTATCTCTCTTGTCTTTTTCGGGATGCTATTTGTGATGCTTTCCATATGTAGGTCAGCTGCAAGATTAGCTGTCGGAAACGTCATGGGAGCTCTTGAAGATGCTAACGAGGCTTTGATACTCGCACCCAAATATCCCGAGGTAAATCTGCTACCTAAAGAAACAACAGATGAAGATGAAAGAGTAGAAAAACCGAGAATATGATCTCGGTTGCAATTGAATATTCGGGTTTTGTATGCAATCCTAACATTGTTTATGTTGTTGTAGGCTTATCTCTGCCAAGGTGATGCTTTGATGGCTATGGACAAATTGGATGCTGCAGAAAACTCTTATTTGATGGCATTGCAATTGGATCAATCTCTACGCCGTTCAAAATCCTTCAAGGTCATTTCAGTCATTTCCTTACTCGGTTTTTCCTTTTTAGTGAAATCTTATCGTCACGGCTTGTTGTAGATGATCTTGAGCAATGCTTTGATGAGTTTGGCTCCAGTCCCCTGATGCACAGATACTTCTGTTTCATAGTGTGTCCCTTATCTGATATTTATCCGAAACTAGATAAACACGGGATATTTAGAATACACGCGTGGGGCTAATTTGCAATATTCTAGAGTTGGATACGTGATCCGAATATGCACATCCATAACTCGGATACATAAAACGAAGAACCGTGTTCGAAATCGAAGGCAAACCACTAGGAAACTATTGAAAAGCTACCCATAATGAAGAAGACAACAAAATATTGTTTAAGTTTATGATTTTTAATATCTGCAATTTGAACCTTGTAGTTTTATCATTTACAGTTTGATCCCTATACCTTAAATATTTACGCATCATATCCCATCCATACTCGTATCCTATATTTTTCGAAAATCATGTATCCTGTATCGACATGTTCGTATCTGTGCAACTTAGGACTCGCCTTCTCGGGGTCAGGACAAGCCATCGGTCGACGCAATTGACTACTTCAAAACAGTCGTTTACCCCGTATTTAATTGTTCTTCTAGCTCAAATTGTGGAACATTTATTTGTAGGCACGGATTGCAAAACTTCAAGAACGACGTGCACCTGTTTGATTAAAGCGATTTACGTCGCATTAACGTTTAAATATCTGCAGATTACATGACAGGAACTTACAGGTTAGTTTGCCACTGGTTTTAAAAGGCTAAAATTTTAGAAGGATATGGAGGCAACTTTGGTATTTAAAGGATAGAAAGTGATATTATGTATTTTATCCCTCGTCTATGCATTTTTTTAAACCATTTCAGTCTATTTTTGCAACGTGTCAAGTTTTTATTGATTCGAACACATTGTATCCTTAAATCTAGATGTTAGATCGATTTACCACACTACATGTGCACCACAGTAAAATCGACCCCTGTGAAAGTCGATTTTTGAGCCAATAATCGACCTTATAAGGTTGATTCGAATCATTTCTTGCAAGAAATCGATTTTGTGGTTACAGAATCGACTTTTACAAGGTTGATTATGTGAAAACAGTGTAGTGCACCGGTAGGTTGGGTGCACCGAGTAGAGCGGCATTGTATGATGCTATATAATGCATGAATAATGTGTTGAAAAAAATTCATAGACTATAATCTGGCATGAAGATCTGTGTTCGAACCCCGTTTAGGGGGGAAAAATCATAGACAAAAATGAATCAATGACACTGAATTTCCAAGACACGAAAGATGTGTAGTCTTTTAAGAGATATTTCGCTCATACAATTTCACTTGAGGATCACACGAAAATCTCTTTCGGGATAAAATGGAAATGCTGGAAATGTTTGATTCAAACGGTGACTCGTTTGAATCAAACAGAAACACTCAATCTAATGATGCTTATTTCGAATGGACTTTTCATGCATGCATTGAGTGCCTTTTATAGGTATAAATAAAGGTTGCATCGAATGATTCTATGCCTTCATGAAAACAACACAGCCATTTCACTTGCCATGAGCTGCAACTCTTGACTCTTTGAGGTGTATCACTTCGCATTCGGAGGTGCCCCGAACTCCGTTTTATTCTTGCAGCGTTTATACATGCGATAAGCTGAATCTGGCGATCACAAAATATGTAATTTATTAAAAAATATCGAACATAATGATCTTTGTAACAATCGTTACGGCATAAAAAACCTCACAACATGAAGTAATAGGATATTTCATTATGTGGTAGTGACTACTGAGACCTCCGTTAAATACAAATATGACATCATCATTAAAGGTCTCCGTTGTCGCGTCAGTTATTATATTTATTTGTTGTGACAAGGGTAGTTATGACAATTAGGATTTTCTTCCTTTATATCTCCGATTACCGTTATAGATACATCTCTAAACATTATAACTCTCTAATATTTGTACTCTGATTTTGCTACCAAATCTTCAAGAATCCATCATGATTAAATTACCCTTTTGTCCCTCAGCACACTCTGGAGTTGATTTAAGGCACACACATAAAAATCTTGAGCTTCTTCAACCGATCCCATATCTTCAAACCCCGTTTTCCAGCTCGATTCGAAGCGATTACACCCCTACCTCCATTACAGTGCGCACTTGTACACCATTGCTGTCATTTCCAAAGCAAGAAACACCATCAATAACGATTCTTGATCCAGTCTTTTTGATGACGGGCTCGGATTTGATCCTCTCAACTTCATGCTCGGGCTCAGTTTGACCCTCTCAACTTCATGCTCGGCGATCCGATCATAATACTCCTTATTCTGTTTTTCCAGCCCATTTACCTGTTCTTGAAGATCCTTAATCTTTTCACTCAAAACACATACCCTATGATCTTCTTCCCTTGACTGCGCCGCGTATCGTGCCAGTTCAGCAGCTTTTTTCTTCATATACACTGATTCTGAAACCAACCCGTTGTTTTCTTCAAGCAATGCATTGACCCTAAAAGCTAAACTAGCATTTTCATTCAACATTATTATCCGTTCGGATTCCAACACGTCTATCAAGCTTTTCTGCAACTCGGTTTTCCTCGACGAATCAATCTGTCTTTTATCTGCAACATTCAGCTCGTTTAAAACGATCTCGTAGTTTACAGACTTCATAACTAGATCAGCTACTACAATGTCCGCATCCAATACCGGAGGACATGGAGTTTGGTATGAGAGAGAAGAACTCTCGGCGTCAGAATCCGCCGCCTCTTCGTTATTTTCGTAGAAATTGAACGGGGAGATTGGTGACGGACATCTACGGTGGTGTTGTTGGTTCTTGGCTAAGGCCTGGCAGTAGCGATCAGCTAAGGAGACGTAGCCGTTGTACAAATCATGAAGCAATGCCAGTAGTTGAGGGCGTTTTTGGTAATAGCCTTCGGCCCGACCCGCGAAATTCGAAGCGTTTTCTTCATCCCTGGTGTTTAGTTTCAGCATCTGCATCCTCTCATCCATTTCTGGGATCATAAGCAATTGAAATTCGATTTATTTCACGATTTTTTTTACTTATATCTTGAACAATTGATCTTTACATTTTTGCCCCTCGTGTATGCATCTTTGTTTTATGAGTCCAGAGTGCCACATGCAAACAACTAGCAATGATACGATATGCTCTGACCAAAAGAAACTTGAATAGCCCAAAAAGGTGGAAGATCGCATATATGAGGGGCAAAATTTTGTCCATATGAAAGATCTAAGTATTCGGTGCGTATATGTGTCAGATACGGGATACGTAACCAAACAAAAACATCCATGCATCAAAATCTATATGTGGAGACATCACATGCAGAGTTATTTATATCATGTTTCAATGTTGATGCATATGAAGAGACCATACAAATATCTTTCAACGTTTATATGTAAAAACGTATTTAATATGCAATGAAATTTTTTATCCTACAACCGTGTAAGTTATATATTCACGTATTTTCGCTCTCTTTCACATAGTAAAGGTGTGTATAGTAAAAACGAGTAATAATATGTGATTGTGATCACACTGAATTACACTTAGTACAACGGTTAAACCATAAAATATCAGGTAACATATTATTTGTGAAGTATTTATTTTCAATCTAGCAATTCTACCAGCACACCACACTACATTTACACTACATTGAATCGACTTTTCGAAAGTCAATTATTGAGTCAAAAAAATCGATTTTCGAAGGTCGATTATCGCGTTGAATTGTTTGCAAGTTGATTTTTACTTAGAACCAGAAACTTTTAAAAGGTCGATATCACAATCGGCAGTTCTTGACTAAAAAATCGACATGCAAAAGTTCGATTCAGTGTAGTGTGCTAGTAGAATCGTTGGAGTTGAAATAAAAACACTCGCTATTTGCTGTGACTACTATTGACGGTGAGATTCTTCCGTAGTGTCTTCACACATGAATAATGGAGACATTTAGACCATAGGGTTTCATAACAAGATAAAACTATATGGGCAAGACGTTTACAAGTGTGGAGACACCACTTGAAATTTATCCCCATAGAAGGCCTATGTGGCTATGTCCCCAGTGATATAGAAAGGTCAAAAGGTTAAAAAAAATAAAAAAGGAAAAACACAGATGCAGATAAGAGAATCGTTTGGTATCTGCAACAAGCAACAATACATATTGACTTGCTTTTTCATTCAAATTTGAAACACAAAAGTAGCAACAAAAAAATGCAGTGTAATAAAATTTAAAAAATTTGAAGCAAACCTTTTTTTAAATGTATCACATAAAAGTTTGGAAAATGACGGGTAATTTGCTGTCATGTCATCTCTTATTATCTTATCTCTGCTGTGCGTCGATGATTACGGGCCATGCGGTTTGATTTAAATTGAAGCTATATGGTGAGATTAAATCTATATGTTTCTTTCTTGAATGGATTAGCAATAAGAAACTTAGAAAAACATCTTATCTAATTCTGACACCGCATGAAAGTTAAAGCCAAAAACATAGGGAGCAGGTTGGATTTTTCTTATTTTCTTTGATGAACATTTGACATTTATGTTTTCGAACATTTTGTGGGTCCACTTTATAAAGGAAACTTGAGCTATATCTTATGAAGTTAAAAATTTGTGAAAATATGTACAAACAGCATCGTCGTCGTCGTGCGTGCTTTCATGAGTCGTCACGGTGGTAAATCATCGTCGCCGTCGTCGTTAAATGCGTTGAGCCTTGAGCATGGTTTTGAATGTTTCTTTTTAAGCATATTTTGATTTTTAAGCTTTTCGAGCGTATTTTTCAAATTTCCCTTTATAAATACCGTGTTATTGTGATCTAAGACTTTAAAGGGATTGGATTATTTGTCGATTCTCTTCTTCGACTTATAAAAAACTTTAACTTTGATTCGGTTTGTTTACGAGATTAAGTTTGACTCAAGCTAGTCAAATATTAATCGAGTAACTTGTGAGTTAACGAGCTATTTATTAATTAATGAATTATATAAATAAATTTTATTATAAAATAACATTTACAATAAATAATTAGTTGAGTCGAGTATTATATTAGATGAGCTCGATCTTGTCATATTTTTTATAAGAATAAAGAATTCTATGAAAATATCTGAGTTTAGCCGGGTGACATCAATATATGGTGAGTTGAGTTTGATCTTATCTTTTTAAGGTTTGATCGAGCTTGACTTTTTTTAGGCAGTCGAGATCAAGTCTTAGAATATATCATTCGACCACAACCTAACTTCGAAAAAAGCGAATCTCATCTCATATATAAGATTAAACTTTTCAATGATTAAATTTCGTTGGCATGCAAATATAATCAATCACAATGGTAATCCCTATCTATGTTTTTATGGTCAGAGTTTTTAATATATATTGGTGATATCCTAGGTATCAACAGTGTCCTTTTCTGTTCAAAAGGCAAGAAAGGGGAAGTTCTACGGTAGAGACTCACTTGTGAGGAGTCAGCGCGTGGTACTGTAATAAAGCGTGTGGTCAGGAATCAGTAGCGTTGATGAAACTTATACTGAAGTCTTTCGTAATAAATTCATGAAAAAATAGGAGTGTTTCAGAAGGGACAGAATTGACAATTTAATGAGAAGCCTTCCTTTTTCATCACAACTTTTTGACTGAGGTTTCTTTATTTTCTTTATTTTTATTATATCATGAAAAAAATTAAGTCACAATATTAAAACTTGTGATTTTTGACAGTCTGCTTGCCTACATTCAAAATGTGTGACACTAATAAATGCAAAAGTTGTTCTCGGACATGTCCCTACAAGTATTCACGGTTGTTAAAGTCATCTTAACCAATGTATTTTTAGGGCATTACACTCATATTACACTTTATAAAAACTTAAATCTTAATTCAATGTTCGACATTGTAGTTATCGAATTTTATTTTCAACCTAAATTAAATTAAACATGAAGTGTAGTGTCAAACGTTCATTTTCAACTTTTGTAAAACTGAAATCAACATGAATGTGTCGCGTTAAAAGATGATATTACGACGATTTGAAGCCCAGAATCTAAAGCTCGGCGTTCATTTCGTAATTAAATATCAATTTTAACACCTCTATAAATTGAATTTTAACATTAAATGTATTGTCGCGATAGATTAAATCGACTTTTAAAGAACAAGTATTGGTGATTACTAATGATTGAATTGTATTCTTAAAACATGGGTAGATAGAGTTTCATACATACCAGCAATACTGTACAGAAGCCATGGGGCCTGCTGAAAACAGGAGACATGCTCTTTGCTCTGCCGCCGCCGCCACCACCACCACCGCTACCGCCACCGCCACCGCCACCTCTGCCGCTCATTTTCTCCCGCCGCTTCATCTTTGCTACCGTTTAGCCAGACAAAGCAGAACATACTACCTTTTATTAAAAAAATAAATTATATATATATATATATATATATATATATATATATATATATATATATATTCTTACAACAATTTTAATTCAGCAATCAGAACAAAAGCAATAAAATCACTCAATACAGATATAGACTACAACTTTTTCTCTTCATTTTCAAATGCAATAAAGCTGCGTTTGAAAATTGTTATAATCTATATACATGATAATGTTTATTAATTTATTCTTTCTTAATTAAATAATCGTGTTAACAAATATATATATATATCTCGCAATTCATAGCAAAACATAGCAAAATGAACCGCTCAATGCTGTAGTTACCCGGCCTAAAATGGATAATTCACATTATGCACAAAGTCCAACTCTCTAAGGGTTGAAATCAGATTTCGAACCTCCGTAAAGTCGAAAAAGAAATTAATGCTTGAAGATAAGAGCAAAAAGTTGAATACCTGTGTAAGTGAGTCCTTGGGAAAACTTGAAAAAGAAAGACTCTGAATGGTGATGAGAGCCAAAAAGTGAGAAAAAATAGAAAACTGTATAATGGCTGCCTATGGTTTTTATATATAGAAAGATATGGAGAGATTCTTGCTACTTGAATATTTCCTCTTTATGTAAAGAGATTTTTGTTGATATTTTACGTTATTAAATCAGATATCCTTTTCAGATTATCATTTTCAAAATAAGATACAGATTATCATTTTCAAAATAAGATAAATGTGTTGCATTTTAATTTATGAATATAGGAAAATTAATTTATTTATTTAAAAAAAAAATTGGAGCCGTATTTATCTAAATTTAAGTAAGGGTTAATCAATTCTCTCAAAAAAAAAAAAAGTAAGGTTAATCAATTCCTTGAAAAACATGCATTATATTTGCAATTTATCAAATGGTGTGCTGACAAAAGAGGATTTTATGTTACAACAATTAGGGGTGTCTGTGAAATTGGAAAAGCTGGGTGGCCAGTGAATCGGATTAAACCGGACCAGGAAAATGATGAACAGCGGTTTTCCAATCAGGTTTTTCATTGAAGAAAAACCGAGCAGGAAATCAAATTCGAGTTTTAGGTTTATCATAAAAAGCAGTATGGCCGACAGAGGCAGGTTATCTTCATTTTAATTTTATATATATATATATATATATATATATATATATATATATATATATATATATAGAAAATTTAATTTGTTATTTCATTTCTCTTATAAAACACCCATTGCATGTGCAAATTCTAAGCCTTATATCTTACGCGTTTCTACATAAACACAAACCTAAAATGCTTCGACCGCGATAATAACGCCATTTGAGCTCACGGCCGTTCTTGCTTCTTAATATTCTTCATCTTTTGATCGTGAAAATTTGAAAGCAATCTTTGAAATTATCGTTCTGGCACGACCACCAGCTTATGGTGCCAATAATGGTGTTTGTCTCATTTAAGAAGGAAAAATCAAAATTTTATGGTAAATAAAATACGATCTGAAAACAGCCCGAACCGAACAGAATTTGTATTGGTTCGATCAATTCGAAAAATGACCAATTCGATTCGATTCGAAAAATATCAAAACCGTAACTTCTGATTCGATTCGAAAAATCGTAAAAAACCCAATTGGGTTTGGGTTTATATATGCACACTAACAACAATGAGCCGTGATTGAAATTGATAATAGTAAATTATCAACTTATCTCAACAATAAGAGAGCTATAGGTCACATTTGTAAATTATATATCATGAAGACATAATTATCTTTTTTTATTTTTTCATTTTGAGAATAGAAGACAAAATTATCAATTTACTTGTTTCACGAACCCTTAGTGTGCGTTTGGATTGCTGGAATATAACGGAATGGAATGAAACTGATGGAATGGAATGAAACCGATTCCATTCCTATGTTTGGCATGCAATGGAATGAAATATGCAAGATTGTATTAAATGTAACAAATGTCTGATGAGTGATGGCGTGCATGATAGCGAGTGTAGCAAGCGGTGGTGGGTGGCGAAGCCGCGAAGGATGATGTGAGGTGTGCGATAGTAGTGTTTGTGGTGGTGGTGATGGTGGTGGTTGTGGTTGTGGTGTGCGATAGTGGTGGTTGAGGTGGTGGTTGTGGTGTGCGATATCATTGATTGTTATGGCGGCGGCGGTGGTGGTGGTGGGTTGTGATGGTTGTGGGTTGGGCTATGATGGGGGATGGTGAAGAGTTGTGCTGAGGGTGGTGATAGGGTAGGCAGCGGTGGTGGAGGGTGGTGGTGGATTGCGGTGGGGTGGGCGGTGCCATGGGAGGTTCTTGGGCGGGCGGTAGTGGTTGATTTTTATCATTTAAGTTATCTTCGTTTCATTCAGTATTATTAAATCATTTTTTGATGGAATGAAAATGTTAAAAATAATTCCGATGGAATGAATTTTAATTCCATTCTCTTCTATTGACGTGTCGAAATGATGGAATTGAATGAAAAAAAGCGTTTAATTCGTTTAAATGACAATCAACGTCTTTTAAAGACAATGCAGTGAAGCCATTTGATTGGGATCATTTTTTATTTTATTTTATTTTATTTTAAATTTCTTTCGGAATTTGATAAAGTGATAAAAATCGTTACACCTCATGAAAAAAAGTCTAAACATTTTGAGTCGAATTAAACATTTTGTTTAATATTTTGAAACGAATTTGATAGTTTGATGGACTTTAATCACATGCAACGAATGTATGTTGCTCATGATAGTTTTAATTGAAAACTCATTTTTAGATAAAGGCGTCTCGATTACTTAGCATTTTTTTTTTTTTGGAGCTAACACTGAAATAGATCGGCTGAGTATGAACCTGGGGAACAACTACATATCTCCTCTACATGTAAATAAATGGAAGTAACTATCGAAGGAGGCCGTCTACGCGATTTGAACGTGGAGAAACAAGATGAGACATGGACATGAAAAAGAGAGCCCCCGGCCTATGCTTTCTTAATTCTTGTCCAATGTAGTAGAGCGCGCAAGGAATCTTAGATTTGCTTGGTGTATACTGTATAGTGTAGTTAAGTTGCTTCTTGTTTCATTTTTGAACTACATACCCATGTAAAGCTGCTCTTCTTTTTTTTTGCCCCTTGGAGGCCAGTCTAATAAAATGGTCTCTTCAAAAAAAAAGGAAAAAGAAATATTTTGGAAGTCTTTAATGTGTGTGCTTGCATGCTGCTAACGTACCTTCTTGGCACCGTATTCAATCATTGAATTCCAAAAGATCGAATGTCTACTTTCGATCGATCTCTGGGAAGTCAAATCTCACGCACATATACGTTGTTTTAGTATGGTGTCACTAAAGCCTCCCGTAAGTTTACTATGGATATAGAGGCTATTCTTTTTTTGATGAGGGATATATAGAGGCTATTCTTAACATCAAAATTCACCATCAAACATGTCAAGGTAATTATTTTCAAGATAAATGGAAGTTAGAGTGGAATATCCTACGGAAAAACGACAAGAACCATCGAAAATTCTTACATGAAAACGCTATTACATCACACCATTAGATGAACAACATTGTATATAAAAAGACGAAACATAGTTTGTCCTTTTATACAATTGACACATGCGTTCTGATGTGATAAAAACTCTTTACCCGATTATCTCCTAAGAACAATACGTCGGCACCATGCCCGTCTACAAGCTTCCGACATGCTTGCCATTGAAGGTCAGTGAAGGGGTAAAAAAGGAAAGTCTTCGGTAAAAACCTCTTACTGTATCACACCGTTGGATGAGAAGTACACTTGTCACTCATCCAACGATGCAAAAACGCATAATAAGGGTCCCAATAAAAGGATTCAACTTAAATGAGTTACTGTTCTGAAGCCCGAATTTGCATTCAACTTCTTGGCCTTCTATGAGCTTCTCAGCGGCATCTAATGGAAGGCCTATCAGTTCAACGTCTTCTCCCAGACCCTTAGACTCGTAATCGGCGTTATGCGCTTCTTCAGAGGGATTAGGTGGGTGGCAATCTTGCGATATGAGCACACATCGGGCCACTCGTCTGCTTTCAACGTCTCACAGTATTCAGGAAGTTGTGGATCTGTTGCAGCAAAAAGCGCGCTTCTTGATCCTGCAGTACCCTCAACACGACTAAGTCAACGGTAATCCATCAAAATATCATCAATAAATTCAAATTTAGTTGTATGATTCATTTTTGTCAATGAGAAAAGAAAGTACTACCTCTGTTCCAAAATAAACATATTTTTCAGGTTTTCATACAGATTAAGAAAACAGGCAAGATGAAGGAAAATAACAGATACTCAGTATTCTGAAAAGACTTGTATATAATGGAACATTATTGAATAGTTAAAAGGCGTATATTACAGGACGGAGGTAGTACGCTATAAAACAATTACACATCGAAGCAAGTTTACATTAATGTAACGAAAATCACCTTCTTCAGGACTGAAAATGAAATATGGTATCAGGTGATAACCAGCTTGGACAATCTTTGGAAGATCCCTGGCCTGAAATAGTAAACATCAAATTCTTAACCAACTTCAGAAAGGGGGCAAACGGGGCAAACCAAATAATAGTAATGATAATGACGATGACAAAAACAATTGCTCCCTAGAATATATTGTATATTGTATGTAACCTTAACTTATATTTCTACAAAAACCGTGTCCACAATCCACATATCAAAACCTGTGAGCTCCAACCACATGTTGACACCCCATTCAAACTACCAGAGTTCCAAGAAAACAGCTTCCAAAGGGAATCATACTTCAAAGTGCTTACCACATTAGTGTGAACAATTCCAGGAGATACACAGGATATGCTTATGCCAGATTCTGCAGGCAGTCTTTTATGCAGTACACTACTGAACATGACCTGCAGTTTATATATCGGTTTGGATTAAAACACAGGGCGTCAAAAGTAAGAGCATATAATGCAACATGAAGCTTCTGGGAAACCCACAAAAACAAAAGGCGTTACACACCTCTGCAAGCTTGCTGCCACAGTATCCAACTAAACTCGAATATTTCCTCTTCCCGGTAGTAACATCCATATCCTCTGTATCCACAAATCCAACATAGTGCATCTGATGCAAAGGGTAAAAGCAAAATTTTCTTACGTCTAAGTATTATTCAGTTGAGAATGATATGTACAAATTCCTTTAGCCTAGTGTAAAGCATTTAAAAGGGTCTGCTAAAAGAGGATAACGATGACTATTTCTGTTAGTAATTAAATAGTACTAACAACAATAGAAACAGAAACTGCTGATTTTGTGTTCTACAAACCACCAGTAATTACTTTCCATTAACTATGATTTATTTTCTTATTTCAAAGGGTAGTTCACGGGAACAAGACAACAATGCCTCCCTAGGTTACGGGTATAGAAAAATGGATCGTGATAAGCAGGTCTTGCGGGGTTTTGAAAAATATAGGATACGGGTATGGAAGGCATGTGTAGATATATAAATATATAAACCGGTTCCCTTCATTTTTGGCAGTAATTCATCATTTTGAAAAGCTTACCATTCATTATCTGATGGTATTTACTCAATTTTCAACATGTTTCATCATTTCCCATATCCAAGTTATGGATATCCATATAATAATCCCATATCAACTTGTGAAAATTACTAATTCTCCTCTAGGTGTGTATCCTAAGTAGCTGAGTGCGCATCTGCATGGACACGCTACCAGACACAATTATTAAGTGCATCAAATTTGCCTTAAGTAATCGATTTCCTATCCTTTCACATGTACTAATTAACATTAAGCAAAAAGCGGAAAGAACCAAAAGAAAAGGCAAGGAACTTACAGCAAATTAACATTAACAATCCTACTAGGAGAGCCTCGAATGAGCGATGGCAAGAGCAATATCGATAACATAGCAGGAGCTAAATGGTTCACTTGCATATGCTGTTCACGACCGTCCTTAGTAAACTTCTGCGGCTCTGAACACAAATACTAAAATTGATTACCAAATTCAACGTCTCAGCAGTTAAAGAAAGCTCAAAAAACCCAAATGTATAAGGTTCAAACTCTCACAACTGACCTCCAATTGCAAAGATTCCTGCATTATTGATCAGAGCATTAAGCGGTAACATCCTTGCATTAAACGCTTCCGCAAATCTAGCGACAGAATCAATGAAGAGATCAGCTCCATCACCTATGGAATAAGATTTTCAAAATCACCTAAGCAAAATTTCATGGTAAGAACATTCGGTGTCTCTTAACACGTTCTCTATTTTATAACCTCAAGCACCACTTTTTCCATTTTACATAATCTCTAACAAGGGTCAATTGCATCAGAATCTGTACTATAACACAGACAACATCAAAGAACTGCAAACCATCATGTAAATATTCTAAGATAGTAAATACATAAACCGCAGATTCCTTCAGAGTGCGTTAGAGGTAGAGTATACGAGGTATTGAATACATATTATGATGAAGCTGCATTTTAGATGCATATGAATCTGGTAACAAAAGAATTATCATCGATCGATTGATTCTACTCCAAGTAGTCTAATTCAGTTTTGCTCAAGTTCAATCATACCTCGACATTTAGAGGAAGTCCAACTCTGGCTGCAGATTCATCATTCCACTGATGAATCAAATCGTTAGCTGCCTTCACATTTCTAACCGCCATAACTACGTGGCCGCCGGCGTCAGCCAATTGACGAGCGATTTCACGGCCGATGCCGCTGGTGGAGCCGGTAACAATGAAAGTGAGGTCGTTAATAGGAGGAAGAGGCATTGGATTGGGCAAATGACTAGCTACTATCCGTTGGAATAACATCTCGTAGATTATGTACATCCAGCCTCTCAGCCATTCCATCCATCCTAATGCTTCTTTTTTCTTCGGTTTTTGAACGGCGGTTCCGTTTTCAGCTTTTTCCTTCGACGGCGGCGACATACCGTTGGTCTCACTGGAAGAGATTCGATGATATAGACTACAGAGTGATAGCAAGACTCAACAGAGCTGGAATTTCGACATTTTTTAGTTTTCCGTTAAACTTAAAAATTAAAATAAGTGTTCAGACGATTCTAAGAGATTCGATGAGTCGGACCACTTGCTCTTGGAGTGGATTACTCTTGTAGGAATTCACAGTAGGGAGCTATCTGCGTGGCGAGGATCTGGGCCAGCGCGCGATTTCACGAGATGGAATCTGCGATCTTAGTGTGTGTGGAAATTGTGTGGTCAGGATCTTTGCTTACGTGAAACGATTCACAGTAGGGAGTCACAGGATAAATTTTCACTTCTTCTTGGGCCAAACCCCGAATATCGAGAACTTTAAAGAAGAAAAAAAAATGATGAGTTTACATAATGTTGGATTCAGAAATATGTTTCAGTGGTGTTATCGGAAGCTAAAATTATATTTTGATTAAAAATTTGTTTCAGTTCATCACCGAAGCGTAAAACTATATTTTTAACTACAAGCGGCGTTTTTAACAATAGCTATATTGTTTTATTCCTCTTTTTACACGATCTTAGTGGTGTCACGTGAACCACATTAACATATGTGGATCCACCCCTGAGTCTACATAGTCACCGTACTCATTATGGCTAAACTTATGCAGCTAGACTCACGTTCTGAGGCATTATATGTGGTATTGAAGCCGTCTATTCTGGAATGATCTAGTATGGTCATGGCGAGGACGCCAGCTCTTTATGATGAGGAGAATACAATATCCACATTGAAAAAGTGTGAAAAAAGTTATCATTATATAGATTGAGATATAATGAAGTTGATATCTTAGGTTAAATTATCATAGGCCAAGCAATGACGATGAACATGAGTAGTTGATGGATTCATTGTGGGTCTAGTAGTGTTACTAGACCTAAGTTATGGTGTTACACATATTATGTAAGTGTTAGGTGTAGTGCCCGAAAGACAATTTGTGTAATTGTTTTTAATAATGGATAGCGAAATTTATCTCACCTTATTACTCTGCTTTGTGCTTGTAAAGTAATACTGCTGCTTTATGCAAACCCCAAGTATATCGGTTATGTAACATTAAACTTCGGTGTATGGATTACGTGAGGATTGAGTTAGTGGTGATATACTTAAAGCTGTTAGTCCGTGGTGAACTTAATCGAGTTTAGGGTCTCTTGATTAAAACACCAATAATCGCCGAAACACGCTTAGGGTGTGATAGTGCTTATCGGTTTGTCGGTGAGAGAATACTCGTGGGGCATTTATATATGATGGCATTCATATAGAATTTGGACCGATTTAATCGAATTTCTTGATATAATTCCGTGTCGAGGAATCTTATTAAATCATTAGATGATCATATATGGATCAACCTTAATCTGAGGTGATCCACGAGTCTTTGCTTGTCTCGGGTAGTGTTTGATGTGTTGAATTCACGGTTCACTTGAATATGTGTTCCAAGCCACTTCTCATTGGCACTATCTCACGATGAGTGAGTAGTTGTGATTTTCCACGAGACATGGAATCCATTCCTTCTGCTGGGAAGTAGAGAGGCGATCCACTTATTTGTTAGCCACAAGAAAATGATCGATGGGCCGATTCATGTTAGACTAATTAGCTCTTAGTCGGATATGTGAACTAATTGATCAACTAGGGGTTAATGCTAAATAAGGATAAGATATTACGAGTCGGGTTCACGGAGACTTCCCGCTCGAGAATGGGCGATCTATGGAGGGTTAGTCCGTATGTAGTGATTATATTAGTGGGCGCTTATTTACTCGTAGGGTTGAGTGTAAGTATATATCTATAATTGGTAGAGTTGATTTTGGGTTTATGGTGGCGTAATCCGGAATTAATAATTTAAGTATGAATATTCGGTTCGATGAATATTTTACTTAGTTATTAGACTCTTGGTTATGAGTCCATGGTCCCGATGTGGCTCACATAATTCGGTGTTTTTCTGTTATTGGGCCTCGGTGATAATTAATTGGTTTGGGCTAATTAATTGATATCACGAAATATTATTTAGTTGGGCTTTAAATAATATAATCTGTGAAAAAGGCATTTTACGTGGGCCTAAAACCTAGTGTATATGGCGCCTCATGCTTCATTAAATGCAAGATTTGATTTTCTTGTGTGATTAATGATTAATAAAAGATGATTGATTTGTAATTGATTGATTGATTAATCACAATCTTTTATAAATGGAATTATCCTTTACTATGATTTCTTTTTAATTATTTATTTAATTAATTAGAAACTTGGAGGCCAGGATTTGCTCTCTCTATATAAAGAGAGTTCTTCAAGACATATGACAATGCAAATTTAGCCCATTACACACAAATAAAGAGAAAAAAACTTGTTTCTTGTCTTGGGTTTCTAGTTGAAGAAAAACTTGGAGTTTTCTTGGACGCATATCAAGGAGGTTTCAATTCCAAGGATTGATGTCCACCAACCACCGTTTGGAGAACACATTGGAAGATCTTGGCTTCTCTTCCTACTATTGGTAAGATAAACTTAACCCCTTGTAGGATTTTAGATCCTTTATTTATGTATTGTAGTTTATAGATCGTGATCCATCCATTTGCGCAAAGATGCATTGCATGCGGATCGAGCTCTACATCCTCCCGGTAAGGGCGTTAGCGCGCACCACATTCAATCAATCGTTGGGGCACCAAAGCGAAATTCGATCTTCCATAGTCGAATTTATATACAAAACTCATATTTAGACTCATGTTAAGTCGAAATTAAGCTGAGTGTGGTGTTGGGTAGATCGATTATGGTATCATTAACCATGTCATTATGTAAACCTCGCCCAACTAGGCAATATATTAGATTGAGACATAATGAACTTGCTAGCTTATAGGTTAATTTTTAGGCCAAGCAATGACGATTAACCTAAATACTTATCGGATCCACTCTAAGTCTAGTAGTGTCATTAGACCTAAATTCTGGGATGTTACACATATTATGTGAAGCCTTGTAACTAGGGCATAACGATGTTAGTGGAATCATAATTGATCCAATAAGTATTTATGTCGTCAATTCTTTTTGGATAAAAATTGTTACATTTCGTTACTAAATTTTCTATTTCATATTTTTTTTCCCTGCCATTTTTCAAAATGAGACGTCATTGCAGGATCTTATCAGAGATTCTAAAGGTAACAACATTGTCTCTCATAACATGACAATTAGTTCCTTCTCGTAGTCAATGTGAATATCACTTATTATAGTCATGCCCCTCATCCACATACGAATAAAATTGGTTAATCTAAACTAATATATGAATACTTTTCTTTAATACTTGAAATAACGTGGCGTTATTTTTAAATATCTTTTTCTTCCACACTCTTTGTTCATGTTTTACTGGTTTGTTTTGGGATTTATGAAAAAAGGGTTAAACCACTAACGAAAGGTCCTGCTTAGCCCGATCCACGAGGAGTGCGAGGAGAGGTTAATCGAGGAACCTAGCAATGGGCGTTTGTTCTTTTATCTCTGAGGGAGGCACAAGGAAAAATGGAGCAAATAGCGATGAATAGTCAATGGGAGGCAATGACATAGCTCTTTGTGAAGATGGCGATATATTCGAGGATAGTGCATCTGCGAATCTTAGAACAACTTTACATTATCAACAATAAGGTAGATGGAATGCAAGAGGGATGGCAAAAGTAGAAAAAGAGGCTGGAATCGAGTAACACCTCAAAGTGAGAATGCTAATCTTGAAGAAGCCAATTATATCGGGGAGGATATAGGCTTAATCATAACCATCTGGATTCCGATATAGTGACCTTAATGCGGGAGAAGGCCTAAACACTTTACCAACTTATGTACCACGACAAACTAAACTTTTGGTTGGGAAAATTGCAATAGAAAAAGCGAGTAATGTCGATTCTTGACAATATGGGACAACTTTCAAAATCTATGGTGATTTAGACACTAATTTTAGCCAATATTCTCGAAGACCGATACTAAGGTGACCAATCAAAGCTCTGGTCCAAAATCTCACGCTTTTGAGATAGGACAACTAGTGAGCAAGTCTCATTAGACCTCGTGGAGGGTTGCCAAGCAACAACGAGAAGAACCTAAGGATTTGAATCGATCATGACAAGAAGTGGAAAGAGGTAACTCCACCATCCTGCGGGGAGAAAGAAAGTCACAAAGAATAAGGATGGTGAGCCAAGCAATGAGACTAGTATACGAGACTTTGCACGAGCAAGGCGTATAAAGAACCTCTGCGGCCTAGAGTTGAACTTTACAATAACAATTATCCTATTTTCACTTTGAAGTCGATCCTTCAACTCTACCTTATCCTCCACCAAAGCCGAAGCCTAAGTTTGATAATAAGAGGTAGAAGAAGTTAGTGGATATATTCGATGAAGTTACAAATCAATATACCCCTAGTTGAAGCCTTGGTTTGAAATGCTGAGTACACCAAGTTTTAAAGACTCCGTCTCAACTAAAGGAAACTTAGAGATTTAGAGACCATATGCCTTAATGAGGAGTGCTCGGCCATTCTTCAACATAAGTTACCCCAAAATGCAAAGATCCGGAAGCTTTCTCATTCCACTGCACCATGAGTAGCGTATGTTTAAACAAAGCTTTGTGTGATCTAGGAGCAGCGTGAACTGATGCCCTATCTATTTTTTGGAAACTAGGCATGAAAGATCTTAAGAAGACCTCAATCACGCTACAATTAGCTGACCGTTACGTCAAAGAACCGTGTGGAGTGGTTGAGGATGTGCTAGTAAGAGTTGAAAAGTTTGTATTCCTGTCGACTTTGTGGTATTAGATATGGAAGCTAACTATGAAGTGTCCTTGATATTCGGAAGACCTTTTATGGCCACTAGTAGAGCAGCTAATTGATGTTTACAAAGCGAGTTAGTATTAAGAGTGAGCGAAGAGAGTTGCATTCAATGTCTTGACCTTTATGAAGCAACCCGATGATGGAGAGGATGCATGTTTCATGTTAGATTCCATTGTGCGAGGATCGTTCAAGAATTTCAACAACATGAAAGTATCAAGGATTTCTTGGATCTTTGTCTTGGAAGAAGAAGATGAAGTCAAATGCGTAAGTAGTGAGGAGGAGAAGATGATATGGCCGAGGATGTAGTAGGTGGACCCCTGGGCTGTAGAGGAAGTAAGTCTTTGCGGAGATTGAAAGATTATATCATAGACCAGCGTGGCATAAGTACTTGAACTCAAACTCAGCGGTCAAAAGTTGAAGACCTCTTTGGAAGAACCTCCCACAAATTTGACTTTAAAACCTCTTCTGCAAATTTGATGTATGTATTTCTTCAAGATGAGACTTTGCCACTAATTATATCTTCTTCCTTAACGGACTCACAAGAGGAGAAACTAATGAGAGTTTTGAGAGAGTACCGCGGAGCATTTGGATGGACCATAGCTGGCGTTAAGGGCATTAGTCTAAGCGTATGTATGCACAAAATCTCCGTGGACCACTGAAAAAAGCGGTTGCACAACCTCGAGGCGTCTAACCCCACAATTAAAGGAAGTGGTTAGGGATGAGGTTATAAAAATGCTAGAAATGGAATTATATTTCCAATTCTTTGATAGCGAATGGGTAAACTCTATCCATGTAGTTCCCAGAAGGGAGGATTAATGGTGCAAGCCAATGAGTTGAATGAGTTGATTCGGTGAGGCTAATCACGGTCATCAGTATGTCATAGACTTTAGGAAACTAAATGATGCGACTCGTAAGGACCACTTTTCTCTTCTCTTCATCGATCAAATGCTTGAGAGGCGGCGGGCATGCTTTCTATTGTTTTCTTGGCGGGTATTAGGATACTATCAAATCCACATCTACTTGAAGATCGTGAGAAAACAACATTTACATGCCCGTATGGGACATTTCTTGTATATGTCGAATGCCATTTGGATTGTGCTTGCCCAGCGACATTTCAACGATGTATGATGTCATTATTTGCGGATATGGTGGAAGGTTTCTTGGAAATCTTTATGGATGATTTCTCCTTATTTGGAGGCGATTTGATCCATGTCTCACCACATCTAGCAGTGTTGAAGAGATGTGAGAGGCGAATCTTGTGTAAGCGGGAGAAGTGTCATTTGATGGTTACGGAAGGTATAGTACTAGGCCACGCATATCAAAGAAACGGGATAGAGGTGGATAGAGCCAAAGTTGAGGTGATAGAAAATTACCTCCACTACCAATCTTAAAACTTTGCGAGGTTTTTAGGCCACGCCCGGATTTTATCGTAGGTTTATCAAGGACTTTTCCTTGATCTACAGACCTCTTACGAATTATTGGCCAGGATGTACCATTTGTGTTTTCTAATGAGTGCATAAAAGCTTTCAACGAAATAAAAAGTAGGTTGATTCTTGCACCCGTCTTTGAGTCGCACAGTTAGGAACTTCCGTTTGAAATGATGTGCGATGCAAGTGATCTTCTTTGTTGGCGCGCGCTTTGGGTCAAAGAAAGATAAGATCTTGAGACCAATCTATTATGCAGTCGGACTTTGAATCTTGCCCAAAGAAACTACGCAACAACGGAGAAGGAGCTTTTGGCCGTTATCTTTGCTTTTTACAAGTTTAGATCGTACTTAGTGGGATCTAAAGTCACTGTGTGGGCTGACCATGCATCTCTTAAATATCTCTAGAAAAGCAAGATTCAAAGCCTAGATTGTTGAGATGGATTCTCTGCTTTGCAAGAATTTGGCGTAGAAATCTGAGATAAGAAAGGAAGTGTGAATGTGGTGGCCGATCATCATTTAAACTTACAATTAGAGGATGGTGAGGAATTACCGGAGATAGGAGAATCCTTTCTGATGAACAACTTTTCTCCATCACCACCATCGAGGGGACATGATGATTGTGTTGCGATTTCTTGTGAATAGAGGTTGTGAAGGAAAAAACAACCATGGTTTAGCTTGTTCGTTAATTATCTATCCATAAAAGTACCTACCACCAAATCTCCTTTGTCCAAGAAAGAAAAAAATTCTTTAAAGATCTTAGACACTATTATTGGGATGATCCTTATCTGTTTAAGCTAGGATCGATAATGTTTTTAGAAGGTGTGTGCCGAGGAAGAGTATAATGATATCTGAAGCATTGTCATTCTTATGAAGTTGGAGGACACTACGGGGAGATAAAGCTGCGACCAAGGTCCTCCAATGTGGTTTTATTGGCGGCGTTGTTTAAGGATGCACACCAATATGCAAAAGCATGTCATGCTTGTCAAATGACAGGAAATATTTCATGGAGGAATGAGATGCGCTTAAGAGCATCTTAGAGGTAGAACTCTTTGGCGTTTGGGAATAGATTTTGTTGGACCACTTCACTTCATCACTATCTAACATTACATCTTAGTTCTTTGTTGATTATGTATCCAAATGGGTTGAGGCCATTGCTTCCCTACTAACGATGCTAAGGTTGTAATTAGATTCTTGAAAAGAATATTTTTAGAAGGTTCGGGGCGCTTTAGGGCAATTATAAGCAACAATGGTAGTCATTTTGCAATAAACCTTTGAAAGGCGATGATTAAGTATGGGGTTCGACATAAGCTAGCAACAACATATCACCCCAGGACTAGTGGACAAGTAGAAGTCACCAATCGAGAAATAAAGCGTATCTTGGAAAAGCATCAATACGACTAGGAAGGATTGGTGGTTACGTTTAGGCAGCGCTTTATGGGCTTATAGGATTTGCATATAAAACCTCGATTGGAATGTCACCGTATAGGATTGTTTTGGAAAAGCATGTCATCTTCTGTGGAACTTGAGCACCGGGCCATGTGGGCAACAAGGATGTTGAATTTTGATGAGACATTGGCGGTGAGAAGAGGATGTTAGAATTAACTCACTGGAGGATTTTAGTTTAGAGGCATATGAGAATGCCAAGATTTTCAAGGCGCCGCAGAAGAAATTCCATGACAAAAGATTACGGAGAGGACCTTTTACAAGGGTGATCTGGTTCCACTTGTACAATTCGCAGCTTAAGACTCTTCCGGGTAAGTTAAAATCAAGATGGTATGGCCCGTTTAAGTACAACAAGTATTTCCTTACGGAGGCGGTGGAGCTATTCAATTTCAAAAGCGAATCCAAATTTGTGGTCAATGGACATCGTGTGAAGCATTATCAAGGGCTTACACTTTTGGTCTTTGAGGAGGAGGTTTTATACCTCGGCGACCACATCTATGAATAAACCATCTTGAAATGAGTCGAGCTAGCGACTATAAATTTAGAACTATTTCCTTATAACTATCTTTTTGCTTTTATTTTTAATAAAGTATCATCGCCTATCACGGTTTTCATCTCGCCATGTTCGAGTCTAAGTTCGGAATAAGCGAGGTTTTCATTGATAGCCGTCATGTGAGTTGTTTATTTAGTTTTAAATCCCTTTTTGGTCTTGTCGAGGGCAATATAAAGTAAAGTGGCTTAAAGCTGTTTTTAGATATTTATATCTAATTACTACCACATTATTTTATAACTTACATAGACATGGTATTTGTGATTTAAGTGGAGCTTGTTTGCTTATACGGGATGTGTGTGTCTCTCCGGCGTCTTGATGTTTACTTGATTTTACTCCTTTACTTGGGAGCCGTTTCCAGAGCTAAGTCCTTTTTCTTGAACTCTCATTTATTTTTGTCATTGAGGACAATGCCATGTTTAAGTGGGGGGCAAGGGACTTAGCTTAGCTATATGTCGAAAAAGTAAAGGGGAACGGAATATTAAGCCAAATTTAAAAAAAATAAAAAATTTTGGATAAATGCCAAGTTGTTTAACTCGTACCCTTAAATTTGTGAAGTTCTTATACTTAGAATTGATAGGAAAGAAACCAAGTTGCGTAAGTACGTGGTCATATTATACTTTTGCGATAAATTTTTAGTAAACTTAGGGATATTCATGCCAACAATTGCAAGTAGTTAGGCATTGTTCAACTACTCAACATGTGGATCGCTTAGTACCGTATGAATCATGCTAATTGAAGGAGGTATGTGTACATTGCATAGATGATTGGTTATGCTTACCTGAGTGTGGTTATTTATCGGCGATGTATTACGATCTTACAGCCATCAAAGCGGAGCAATAAGCTTGAGGCGTACTGTGTTTTGACAATGCGTTAAAACAACTTTGGGCTTATAATAACATTACCAAAGTAGCCTGCGCTTGTGGTAATATTCGATACTATGCATGATCTAAGATAGGGAGGATGCTCGTAAGAGAGAAAAGAGTTTTCTTCCTTGAGATTGGCGTGTTTGAAAAATATGAAAAATTGAAAAAGTTCAAGTTTTAGAGGCTTTGAGTAGTACTCGGTCTCCAAGTCCAAAATCCTATAGATACGCTCTTGCTTGTTGTTCTAGTGCTTTAACCATTCACGAGGCATAAAAGTATGAATCTTGATGTTGGTGAATTCGATATAAAGTGCATAAACTCTAATCTTGCTAAATTTATATAAAACTAATGCACATGCACACAATCACTTGATTCATAGTGAGTAGTGAATAATGTTTATCTTATGAGCATGGTGGTATGAGTTGACTTGAGTTTCTTGTGTAAGTATGAGTTGACCAAGGAAAATGTGTCTTGGGAATGACTTATTGATGCTTTGTTAGGAATGAAGCAAAGTTTAAGTGGGGAGCATTTTGATGGCGGCTAAGATATACCTATTTATGTCATCAATTCTAACCTTAAATCGGAGTTAATTATATATATTTTATAGGGAATGAGGAGAAGGACAAAAATATTTCATCAATTGAGTAGAAGAATGAGTCTTTTAAAACTTTTGCATAAATGACAAAACTATTTATCCATTATCGAAATTCACTTGTGTTGAAATTCATTGTTTAAATTCAACTGCCGAAATTCAACATGTAAAAATTCACTAATTTTCAAAATTCATTGTCGGGATTCAGCGATTTTGGGATTCATTTATCGAAATTCAACGATTTGGGATTCACTAGGAGATTCAGCGATTTTGGGATTCAACTTGTTTGTCATTCTCGCTATAAAAATTATGCGATTGTCCTTCTCCTATAAAAATATATGTAGGTTGTCTGTTGCTTAATAATATTCAGTTGTGTCCTTATCCTAATTTCCCATATTTCATATTAAATCACTTGTTAATATTCATTATTTAATGTTAAGTGATTATTAATATGATTTTTAGTATTTATTTTGTTTTATTATTAAAGACCAATTTATTGTGCGATAAATCTTGATTATGCGAGATCATGATAAATCGGGAGGATAAATATCATTCAATTGAAATCTCAAGATAATAAGGAAGAAAATCGGAGCATTAATCAAGGGATAAGTTAGAAAATCGGATCGACCACGAAAGAATGCGATGGGAACAAGTTAGACAAGAAGCGTGTTTAACATGTGCAAAAGGAGGCTCGATCGACCGAGCCACTTCGTTCGATCGACCGAGGCATGTGGTTCGGTCACCGAAAATTTTCAGACCTAAAAGCAGCGTGCATATCTTAGATCCATCTATGTCGGCGAAATCCTCTATATAAGCGACTACGAAATTGAAAAAACACACCATTACAACACAAGACAATTTATACAATTCGAGTTTTTAGTTTGAGTTTTCTTTTCTTTATGTTTGTTCCTTTGTGGATTCATCGGATTCTCCGGTTAGGGGCGCATTAAAGAGTGGGAGTCACTCTCATCTTGAGGTATGACTTTTCAATTATGCAATCTTTATGCATAGATCGATTTATTTTATTATGGAGTAGTTTTCTTGTATTGATTCCGCGATGTAGACTAATTCACGAACCCATGTGTTTAGATTAGAAGCGTTAAGTAGTCATAATGTGTACTACTGTGAGACATGTCACTTTCGGTCGACCGAGACATGTCATTCGATCGACAGAGTGTGGTGAAGTTTAGGGCATAATTATGACCGGCCGACTACGTTAGATTCTCGATTTGGAATTAAAGCGAGTAATTAAACTGATCAACTTAATTATTTGTCATCATAATTTAACATGAAACCTAAAAGTGATTGTTACTTAGGATATAGATTGAAGGGAATGAGGAGAAGGACATAAATATTTCATCAATTGAGTAGAAGGGCGAGTCTTTTGAAACTTTTGCATAAAGGACAAAACTATTTATTCATTGTCGAAATTCACTTGTGTTCAAAATTCAACTTGTTTAAATTCTTTGCCGAAATTCAGCTTTGTCGAAATTCACTAATTTTCAAAATTCATTGTCGAAATTCACTAATTTTAGGGATTCAACATCGAAATTCACTATCGAAATTCAGCGATTTGGGATTCAACTTTGGGAGATTCAGATTTTGGGATTCTTTGTTTGTCCTTGTTATAAAAATTATCTGATTGTCCTTCTCCTATAAAAAATATGTAGGCACATCACATTACTTAATAATATTCAGTTGTGTCCTTATCCACTAATTTTCCATAGATTGAATCGGCATCTAAGAAGTATGCCTTACCGAGGAATGTTGCTAAGATGAGGTTCACGGTTTATACCGGCATCCCTAGTTTAAGTAATTGTGTCGAAGTTATATGAGATGGAGGCACTTAAAAGGCGAAATCACGTAATGGAGGCACAATGATTTAGATAGCCTAATTGGAGCTAAATCTACCTTGGGGATGACTCCCGTAGTCATAATAATTAATCTTTAACGTTTGTTTTGTCTGCGTCGTCAATCTAGTTCACATGGGGAATCATTAGCTACTAGCGTAATCAATATTCTTAATATTCTTTGTTAAGATAGTATCAACACTTTTGTTCTTGTTTAGTAGTCGTTAGTTTGTCTTTGTGGTATACTTTGTCTTACGGTTTCACTATTTTATTTCTTTGCGTTTAGTTGGTAAGTGACCGCCCTTTCGATTGGATTACGATAGAATAAGGTTGTGTTTTGTTTGTGCCGAGTCTCTGTGGGATCGACCTCGACTCTATCTAGCTATACTACGATTGAACCTAGTTCTCTTGCTAGTATGTTAGTTAGGCATCGAGTTAACAATTTAACTTGACCTCAATCATCTATGTATATATAGGCAAATCTGGTTGGCCCGTCGAGCACGTACTGTGCATTTAACCATGATTAATTTGAGTGAATGCTAACTTGACACGTGGCCCATTACTTCTCCCATAATGTTTGTAACCGTTGGATCGTGCAGCTGCGGTTATAAAGGATAGAATAAATATCCATGTCTGCTTTTTGACTTTAATGAGTTTGGTATGTAACGTTTCATTGGCGAGACTTGACATCGGCGAGGTTGGCTCGGCTGACATCTTGACAAAATTATCTCGACATCCTGGCGGCGATTGTAACTCTGATGATCCTCGATTCTTCCTTATTTTTGTTCAATTGATAATACAAGATGAAGTTTAATACCAATGGCGATCATCAAGTGAGCTCACCCAACATGACAAAGACCAATCCCGCCAGCAGCCTCGTTTGCTCAATTGTCCAAACATAAGTACATGGAATTGTTGATACCAATGACTAATCTGCTAAGTGAGCTCACCCACATAGCAAAGACTAATCCCGCTTGGTGAATTCTAGTACATTGTTGATTATCGAGTCAACTTTGATAATTCAAGTTCGAGTCCTTAATTTGGAAAATCTTTCACTATCAGGTGGTTTAGTGAAAATATCGACAAGTTGATCTTGATAGGGATGTAAGAACTATCACATCTTTCTTCTCAACATGATCTCTTATAAAATGATGTCTCACATCAATGTGCTTGATCATGAGTGCAAAGCAGGATTTTTAGGTGATTGCAATTGCACTTGTGTTGTCACACATAATTGGAATTTCTCTTTCTTCAATTCCATAATCCACTTAATTGTTGTCTTATCCATAGTACTTGTGCCTGACAACTTCCGGCGACAATGTATTCGACTTGAGTGGAAGTTGATATAGAGTCTGTTTCTTGCTAAACCGAGAAACAGTCTATTTCCCGTTAAGCGGCGAGTTCTGTGGTGCTTTTTCTATCAATTTTGCATCGGGCATAATCGAATCTGAGTAGGATATAACTTTGAAACTTCCATCCTTGGAATTCCGTATCCTACTCCCAAAGTCTCTTTAAGATATTTGAGAACTCTTTTATTTGCACCTAAATGACTTTCTTTAGGTTTAGATTGAAATCTTGCACAAACACCTACATAAAAGGATATATCGGTCTGTTTGGTAGTGAGTCAATGATTGCCTATCATCATACGTATAGATCGATCAACATCTTTGCCTTCTTTATCTTCATCAATCGATATTTGTACTCATAGGAGTTGAAATCTTGGTGCTATTTTCCATACCAAACTTCTCAGTGACTCATTGGTGTACTTGGTTTGATGAATGAAGATTCCATCTTTCATCTGTTTAACTTGCAATCCCAAAAAGTAGTTCATTTCTCCCGTCATACTCATTTGGAATTTGCTTTTCATTAGATTTGCAAACTTTTCACATAGCAATTCATTTTGAACCAAAGATTATGTCATCAACATAAATCTGTGCCAGTGAGTCTTTATCCTTCTCATTGATTACGAAAAGAGTCTTATCAATGGTGCCTTTTGTAAAACCATTGTCCACCAAAATTGAGATAGAGTCTCATACCATGCTCTTGGTGCTTGTTTCAAACCATAAAGTGATTTGTTGAGTCTATACACTTTATCTTCTTGATCTTTAACTTCAAATCCAAGAGGTTGCTGAACATACACTTCCTCCTCTAGAATGCCATTCAAAAATGCACTCTTGACATCCATTTGATATACCTTGAAGTTTTTATATACGACATGTGCCAAGAATAATCGATAGCTTCAATCTTTTAGCAGGTGCATAAGTTTCATCAAAATTTATTCCTTGACTTGAGAATAGCCTTTTGCAACTAGTGCGGCCTTATTCCTCACAATGGTACAGATTCATCCGGTTTGTTTACGTATACCCATTTTGTACCAATGATATTTGCATGACTTGGCCTTTCAACTAGTGTCTAAACTTGATTTCTTTCAAATTCATTCAACTCTTCTTGCATAGAAATTATCAATATGGATGCAAAATTGCTTCTTCAACAACTTTAGGTTCCATTTGTGATAGAAAACAAGTAAACATTCTTGCTAATTGTCTTACAGTCCTCACACCTTCTGTGTACATTGCCAATAACTTGTTGGCGGGGTGATTCCTTAACTCATTGTGGATTACGGTTAGATTGATTCTCGGGAACCTCATCTTGATAGGAGTCTGTTTGTTGCTTCTTCAGCCCGGGGTTCGGCGAGATCCACTGGTTGCTTGATTGTTGCATCAGTAGTATCACCGACAAGGTGTTCGTGAAGCGAAATCGAAAACTTTTAAGTCATTAAACCTTTCCAAAACTTCAACACAATCTGGATCGGTGACTTGTAGATTCTCGGCGAGTTCACAAGCTTCATCTTCCATACCGGTGAACTTAGGTTCATCAAACACAACATGGATTGTTTCTTCATGTTTGATGACCTTTTGTTGATTACTCTGAATGCCTTCTTGTTGAAGAATATCCCAAAAAATTCCTTCATCGACTTTGGTTGGAATGTCTTCAAATGCTCCTTATGATTTAAGATAAAACATTTACTTCCAAATGGATGGAAATAGGATATATTAGGTTTCCTTCCATTCCAAATCTCATAAGGTGTCTTGGCTTCTTGTTCTTCAACGAGGTTTACATTTTGTGTATAGCATCTTTGTATTAATTGCTTGACCCAATATCTTTGGTAGCAATGCTTCACAAATCATAGTCCTTCTGCTTCTTTCAATGTCATGTTTCTTCTTTGACAACCCGTTTCTTTGAGGTGTACAGCGACACCAAGTTGATGTAGTACACCATTATGTTCTAATATTCTCTTATGACTTTATTGAAAACTTCGGTACCATATGCGATCTTATATTTACTACTGTCAAACTTTTCTCATTTTATAATCTCTTCAAAAGTTCAGGCATCTTTTGAAGTGTTTCACTTTTCTTGTTCATAAATACCACCCAAGTGTACATTGAATAATCATCCACAACCACTAGGTGTATTTCTTTCTGTAACACTTGTTAGTATAAGCTTGGTCCAAATAGATCCATATGCATCGGCTCAAGACTCTATTAGTTGATTGCTTAGTCTTTGATTTGAAGCTTGACTTTGTCATTTTTACCTTCTTGACAAGCATCACATATTGTATCCTTTTTGAATGTGATATCAGGTAAACCAATCACCAGTTTCTTCTTCACCAACTGATTTATGTCATCAAAATTCAAGTGATTCAACTTTTTGTGCCATAACCAATTGAGTTCTGACTTGGTATGCACAATCAGACATGTTTCTAGAACTGCAGGAGACCAATCCACAACATACATGTTTTGTTGTCTTCTACCAGCCAATACAATTTGATCACCTCTTTCACTAATGACAATGCAGTTGTTTTTGTCAAAAGTGACCTTGTATCCATATCACGAAATTGTCGATTAACCGACAAGTTGTAGTCGATCCTTCCACATATGCAACATTCTTGATTGTAAGTCCATTCCTAACAAGTGTGCCATATCCTCTTGTGTAACCAGGTGTATTTTGTTGCCAAAATTCACCCTTGGACCATCCTTTGTCACAAAATTTGACAAGCGGTGCTTATTCTTTGTCATATATGCGGAACATCCCTTTGTCAAAGTACCGGACACCCTACAAAACAAAGTTAATACATTTTAGGTACCCAAACTGTTTGGGTCCATAATGGTCGATGGTAAGCATGACCCACAGGATGTTTCCACAAGGTCTTCTCTCTAAAAGTGTCATACTTTGGTTCATACATGTATTACACACATCCATAACTTATAGCGATTGGTTGTGTAGGATTCACATATGTTTTACGGCCTTTTGGTTTATAATCTTTGTTTGAAGTGATTTTTGTTGTTAGAAGCATTAGCATAACCATTAGTTTCTTTGTCTGTTAGGAATAGCCCTATAGTATGGAGTCTGTGAGGTCCTGTTTGAGGTCTTGTATAAGCCCTCTGTTTGAGTCCTTTCTTTGATTCCATTAACAAGTTTTACCTTAGCGATATGGTTATACTTCTTTGTTTCTAGCATGAGATCTGAGAATATTCGGTCATCATCGATGAGGAACAATCTACCTTTCCCCACGAGATAAGTATCCACTAGAATGATTAACATTTTTGGGTTTAGGATTCTTATCCTTGGAATATTTACAGTTTTTTCCTTTTTGTGGTCTGCGAGACTTGGTAGATGATACTGCTTTATCGGCCAGTTTAGAAGGCACACCAGTCCTACTTTTGGATTTATTCTTTTTATTAAGGCTGTTGACTTCTTTAACTTGATTTTGCTTCCTGAAGCATTCTCGATGGGTTTTACTACCTCATTAACCTTACTAGGAGTTGGATCTTATCTTGGTACAAACTTAGGACCAGTGCAGTACTAGGTTGATAACCTTACTAGATCCACTCTTTTTGGATTGTTGAGTTCCAAATCAAGCCCTGTTCTATCACCATAAGGCTTTCCAGTTTGTATCTTTGTAGAGGAACAAGATGGTTCGGCGATTGAAAGCTCTTTGGATGTTGGTGGCTTATCTTGATTCCGTCAACATCTTTTCTTTACCTTTGAGAACCATAATTGACATTCAATCTTTCAACTTCTACTTGAAGAGCTCCTTTTTACGGCCTTCACAATCTACGTAACAGTTGTATTTTCCTCGATTGATTGAGGATGGCATCCAAAGCTTCTTCATTGTAAGAGTTTCTAGGATTTGAACCACAAGTTGATTCACATCACTTCAGGCCGGGAGTGTTAATTGATACAATATTGTATACCTCCTCTGTTTCATCCATATTAGCCATTAATGCATAGTCTTATATCGACCTTGATCTTTGTGTCATGAATTCATTTCCTTTTGATTCCACTTCGTAACCTAATTCATCTTGACAACCATGGCATTCTTGCCATATCTTCTTTGTTGACTTTTGGTCTTGATGAAGTGCGGACAATCAGTGCAAAATGTCCAGGCTTTTTGTAGTTGAAGCAAAGATAATCATGTTCCTTACTTTGTTTTAACTTCGGGGACGATCAGGTTTGAAGTGTCTGGTTTCTTGCATTGAAAGCACAAGTAATCATTGTCTTTTCTAGAATCTTCCTTCTTCTTTTCCTTTGAATTTCTTAGTGAAATTCCTTGGAAAAAACCTTTCCAGATTTCATCATCTGATTTTCTTGCTCGGTAGAGCAATCTGCTCTTGCATTTCATCCAACGAGATCATCTTAAGCTCTGATGTCTCTTACGTGATGTTTGGCGGCCCGATCTGATTGTCTTGGGTTCCTCCTTTTGATGGTAGGAACCAATCTCTTCTTTGAATTCATAAGCTTTAATATCGAGAATAATTTGAAGGTATCCTCTTCATGTAGCTTTCTCATTTCTTCTATTCTGATGAATTTCATCTCCCAAACTTCTTTGTCGAGTAATGCTTCCAAGATTTTTGAGTTGATTTCTTCTTTTGAATAACTTACACTCAGCGGAGGTAAGTTCATCGAGGATAGCATTGAATCTTGACTCCATTTGCTCAATGGTTTCATTTGGCGACATTTTGAACTTTTGAAATCTCTTTTTGCCCTGATTTTATTCTTCTTGATTGCATCGGTGCCTTCCACGAGATCAAGCGTATCTTGTCCCAAAGTTCCTTTGCGGTTTGCAATCTTTAACCTTCATGTACATATTGCTATCAAGGTTCTATAAATGATATCAATAGCAATATTGTTGAGGTTTGCTCTCTTCTACATCTTCAACATTCCATTCTCTTTTTGGTTTTGGAATGTCTTGTGTCTCATCTCCCCTTTATTCTTTGCTTTGGTAATCTCGGTGGTCCATCTATCGACACATCCATCATTTCATCATGAGTTGCGACAAGGTAAGCTTTGCATTCGACATTTATATTCATCAAATCTATCTAGAGAACACATCGGTATAGTTACAGCATCTTGGTTGTTATCCATGATGCAAGTCTTTGAAAATCGGTGATTTGAAAAAGTTTTCAAAATATTTTCACAAGTACAACAAGTAGGATTACTTGAGCGAAGCCTTTGCTCCGATACCAATTGTTGGTCCCTTGAAAGGCTTTGGTTAAGTTTAGAGGGGCGGGGCGGGGTGAATAAACTTAACACTTAAAACTTTTGGAGTTAACAAACTTCGGCAACTTGACGTCTGCGATATCTCCGATGGTCTGTTGACACCTCATTGGAGTTCTTTGATATCTGATGAATCTCTTGGCTGATTAAGTTTCTGAGTTTGTGCGGTGAATTATACCAAAAATTAAGCCTTAATACTTGTTGTAAAATATGATACAAAGTATTAGATACTCGGCCCGATGTATGTGTGTGATGTCGATTGCTAGATTCGATAGGTTGATGTGTATGATAAACTAAATGCGAGAATGTAAGTGCGAGAAAGTATGTGGCGAGATTTTATAGTGGTTCAGTGGTGTAATCACACATGTCGAGTCCACTCTTCTCTGTGATGTTGGAGGTAATTCACTAGAGATCTTTGATGTATCTGTTACAAAGATTCCTAAGGTTGCTTGTCCTTCACCAATAACTATGGCTTCCTGGCGAAAACTAGGGCAGGTAGGATTCTTTGCTCAAAGTCTTCCCTTGGTCCTTGAAGGGTAGGATTGCCTCTTCACAGCTCCACCACAAACAACGATCTTTCACACAAAAAGTGCTTCTTTATCTTGACGAGTTCTTTTTAAAATAAAGAATGAATCAAGTAAATGATTCGATTTAATGACTTGATTAGGATGATATAATCGACTTGCGATCTTCAAGTGTGTAAGCTTGATGTAGCTTGAATCTGAGAATACACTTGAAGATTTTCTGCTGGATCGATGGCCTTAAGCTCGATAAGTTCGAGAGTGCTTTTAAGATAAAATGCAGCTCGGGATTATCGTATTTTTCTCTTGTAAATCATCATCTTTTACGAGTTAGAAGTCCTCTATTTATAGGTAGGAGTCCTTGTGACTTGTATTTGAAATTCAAATATAGCCGTTCCATGTTTTGTCCCGTTTGAATTGCTTTACTGTCACTATTCATAGGATTAGCGATGTCGAGAATCCTTTTTGGCGATGTCTGATCTGTCCATCCTTTGACTTGTAACCATTGGATAAAATCTGAATCATCCCAGCGTCTTTTTAATCTCGACCATTGATTTGTTTGATAATCGGTGGTAGTTGGTATCCTTATCCATGTAATCTTCCAATGTAATCTTGAATTAATCGAGGTACATATATTAGCGAGTTCATCGATCTGTTTGAAATACTATCGATCTCTTGAACTATAATTTCTTGTGTTTAACACAATACGGCCAGAACTTCTTTTATCTAACTTTTACTTGTGAAGTCAGTTACACCTTTTTGCAAATAACTAAGTTCCAATCACCATCAACTTAAGGAACTTAGACCTTGTACACAAGGTATATGTAATCGATTTAGGTCATCACAGACTTCCACTAAATTACGATTCCATATACTTGACTTTAATTACTAAGTTTGATCCACTTAGCCTTCCGTTAAGCGAGTTTGAGCCCTCGAGTCTTGATCTTGCCGAGGTTCACGACTATTCTCTTGACCTATCTACCTATTGATATAGACCGGTCTGGCGATATAAATCGGTGACCATTCACGATTGCTTGTTTGATTAAACTATTCAAAGATCAAACTACAATAAACTATACATTTGATCTAGACATCTTTTTGCCTTTGCACTATAACAGTTAGTCCGGCACTCATCACTAAAACTCAGAAATAAGTCCAACATTACCAAAGAAAAAACACAAATTTCTACTCGTTAATAAGAAGAAAACATGAATTCGAACTCGTTACCAAAGAAAAAACACAAATTTCTACTCGTTATAAAGGGAAAACACAAATTTCCGGCGATGTCAACTCGTTATCAAGGAAAAAAACATTTTTTCTGCAAGAAAAACTCGTTACCAGAGAAAAACACAAATTTGAACTCGTGAATAAGAAGAAAACATGAATTCGAACTCGTTACCAAAGAAAAATCACAAATTTCTACTTGTTATAAAGGGAAAACACAAATTTCGGCGATGTCAACTCGTTATCAAGGAAAAAAAAAACATTTTTATGCAAGAAAAACTAGTTACAGAGAAAAACACAAATGTGAACTCGTTAATAAGAAGAAAACATGAATTCAAACTCGTTACAAAGAAAAACACAAATTTCTACTCGTTATAAAGGAAAACACTAATTTCGGCGATGCCAACTCGTTATCGAGGAAAAAAACATTTTTACGCAAGGAAAACTTCGTTACGAGAGAAAAACACAAATTTGTGCTCGTTAATAAGAAGAAAACATGGATTGAACTGCGTTACGGAAAAAAAACACAAATTTCTACTCGTTATAAATGGAAAACACAAATTTCGATGTGGAGCTTGTTATCAAGGAAAAAACATTTTTTATGCAAGGTCAACTCGTTACCAGAGAAAAACACAAATTTGAACTCGTTAATAAGAAGAAAACATGAATTCGAACTTGTTACCAAAGAAAAAACACAAATTTCTACTCGTTATAAAGGGAAAACACAAATTTCCGGCGATGTCAACTCGTTATCAAGGAAAAAAACATTTCTTCTGCAAGGACAACTCGTTACCAGAGAAAAACAAAAATTTGAACTCGTTAATAAGAAGAAAACATTGATTCGAACTCGTTACCAAAGAAAAAACACATATTTCTACTCGTTATAAATGGAAAACACAAATTTCCAGCAATGTCAACTCGTTATCAAGGAAATTTTTTTTTGCAAAGTACAACTCGTTACCTAAGAAAAACACAAATTTGAACTCGTTAATAAGAAGAAAACATGAATTCGAACTCGTTACCAATGAAAAAACACAAATTTCTACTCGTTATAAAGGGGAAACACAAATTTCCGGCGATGTCAACTCGTTATCAAGGAAAAAATCATTTTTTCTGCAAGGATAACTCATTACTAGAGGAAAACAAAAATTTGAACTCGTTAATAAGAAGAAAACATGGATTCGAACTCATTACCAAAGAAAAAACACATATTTCTACTCGTTATAAATGGAAAACACAAATTTCGGCAATGTCAACTCGTTATCAAGGAAAAAATATTTTTGCATGTACAACTCGTTACACGAGAAAAACACAAATTTGAACTTGTTAATAAGAAGAAAACATGAATTCGAACTCGTTACCAAAGAAAAACACAAATTTCTACTCGTTATAAAGGAAAAAAACACAAATTTCGGCGATGTCAACTCGTTATCAAAGAAAAAACATTTCTTACTGCAAGGACAACTCATTACCAGGAGAAAAACAAAAATTTGAACTCGTTAATAAGAAGAAAACATGGATTGAACTTCGTGACCAAAGAAAAAACACATATTTCTACTCGTTATAAATGGAAAACAAAAATTTCGGAAATGTCAACTTTCGTTATCAAGGAAAAAACATTTTTTTTTGCAAGTACAACTCGTTACGGAGAAAAACACAAATTTGAACTCGTTAATAAGAAGAAAACATGAATTCAAACTTGTTACCAAAGAAAAAACACAAATTTCTACTC